>CM042843.1:22456475-23021475 GCA_023653725.1 Bungarus multicinctus
CCTTGTAATGCAGGAAACAGGTGGAATCCAAGCTAAGCATTTTGCTTTTAGGGAAAGGGCTGAACTTCTATTTCTTCAACCTCCCACCCCAGGTCAACATTTGGGGAAGGGGCTGAAATGCCCCTGACTGGATCTGGTTCTGGGGCTGACTTTCCATTACAATATTCTACATTTTACCAACTTATCTCATTTCTGCATGAGATTAACATTCTGAGAAAAAGCATTGCAAGATTCTCCGCTGTGAGATGTTATAAAACCCAAATGTTATCTTGACAAAACATGAGCTGAGAAAGGTGTCAGGAAGCGGGGAGTGTGATTTTGTGAAAATGCCACTTTGCTTAAAGGTTTGTACAAAAAACACCTGAGCTTCAGGTGAAGGCAGAGCAAAGAGGTTCCTGTAGAACACCCCCCCCCTCCTGGACAAGCTTCCTTGGGGGGAGCTCCAAGCCTCAGGGCATTCAGAAGCAAAATTCCTTCATCTGCCTTCCCTCCCTGGGTCCGGTCAGCAGGAGCCCAAAGGGCCCAAGCGAGAGCCTGGAGGTTTCTCCCCAGGAGAGGCTGGAACTGCTGAAGGAGCTCCCAGTACCTGTTGCTGGCAGGATCCTCGCAGAGGAGGGCAGGTGGGCCCTTGGGACAGCGTGGAGGAAGAGACTCTCTCAGTCCTAGAGACACGGAGGGCAGGGTCACCCTCTGGCTGGGACAGGGGAGGCTGCCTTCGGTGGGGCCAGGCTTGCGACCGGCAAGGATGGCAGGGCCCCAGGCATGCAGGGAGGCCTTGGCCGGGTGTTGCTTGGGAGAGGCCAGCATCTTCCTGGCACTGAGCTGGGCCCCGGCTGCAGAGCAAATACATTGGCAGTGGTCAGCTGAGATGGCAGGGCGTAGGAGGGGGTGATGCGGCCTGGGTGGCACGGGAGCTGCGGGAAAGCCAGAGAGCACGAGCCTTCAGAGGGTGCCTGGGCCGGAAAAGGAGCCACCGTCCTGACACACAGGCGTGTTCAGAAGTGTCAAAAGGGGAGAAGTGGCAGGGAGAGGCGCCGAGCAAGAATGGGCTTCGCAGGCCGTGTGGAAGTGCAAGCAGACGCCAGCCACAGGCTCTCCACGGAGACCTCCTTGAACCTCCTCCTTGGGGTGAAAGCTGAAGGAGCAGCAGGCCGTAGAGCAAGTATCTGGCCCAGGGGAGGCTGCGGTGGGTGGCCCTTCCCCGCCTGGCTGGCACCGTCTTGCCACTTGCAAACCACCTCTGTCCTGCTCAAGGGAAGCCAGCCAGCTGGATTCCGGGGTCTCTTCCCTCGGCTCAGGTGGCTGCCTCGGCTCTTGGCACGCTGGCATTGATGGCGGAAGGAGGCATCGACTGGAGGAAGCCCAGTTCCAAAGGCCAGGTGGGGAGCCGAGATCCAGAGAGGCCCGGCCATCGTCCCGTCCAGTTCCCCTTGCGAAGGGCAGGTTTCTCTGGCCAGGCCCAGCGGCGTCTTTTATTTACAGTCAATGGCCCACAGCCCTTGGCCCAGGCAGCCAGCGTCCGTCCCGCTGGAGCAGAGAAGGAGGGCAGTTCGCTGCCTGGCCAGGACCTGCAAGCTGCCCTGCCCCTCACTTCAGCTGCTGGATCTGCTTCTGCAGCTCCTCCTTGTCCAGCTTCATTTTCGATTCCAGGACCTGCTGCAGGGATCCGATGCTCTCGTAGATGGTGCTGAGTCCTAGTGGGGGAGGAATGGCGAGAGCTGGGCCACCCTTTTCCCAGCGGAGCCCCCACCTCTCTCTCTCTGCCCAGGCAGAAACCAGCCCTCCCCTGGGGGAGGGAGGGAGGGGAGGGGAGGGGAACCCTGGCAATGTAACTGGGGGGGGAGCTTGTCCCATTACCCTCTGCTACCCATCCCCTCCAGGACCCTCTGCTGGCTGGGTGTCCCCCGGGGCCTTACCAGCGCTAACCTCTGCCTTGACTTCCTTGATGTCCTCAGTGAAATCGGACTGGAGTTTGCTGAGCTGGACGCTCATCCTGTCCTCGGCCTGGTTCACCTCCGGCTCCTGGGCTGCACATTTCTGTCCAGCCTCCATTTTTTGCAGCTTCCCATGGATCTCGCTCAGCTGCACCTCCAGAGCCCTGCTGTCCATCTCCTGTGGCCAAAGCAGTGAGAGAACCAGCCGTCTCCCACCTGCCCCATTGGGAGCGTCTCCTGAGCCCCAGAAGCAGCTGCCTCCCCTGGGCAGGGGAAACAACTCCTTCCCAGCAGCTCCCAGGGAACCTCAACTCGGGGGGCATCAAGGAGCGGCAGGTGGTCAACCGAAGAAGGTGCGGGTGCGTTGTGGTCTGCAGAGGGAGGCCGTCCCCGTAAACCTTGGTCAGAACAGACCATGGCCTTGTGCCCAGTGAAGCCACTTTGCATTGTGTGGCCAGCCGGTACAACTGAGCTCTGCCTGTCACTGCAGGGTGGGGGTGCCTTTGCCTGCCCCCCCCTCCCCCCACCCAGGCCAGAGACGTACTCTCTTCTCCTTGATGGCCAGGAACAGCTGGTCGATCTTCTCCAGGAACTTCTTCTCGAAGCGCTCCTGCTCCTGCTCCATCTGGCTGCGGGCAGAGGAGATCTGGCTGGTGAGGTGGTCAATGGCGTCCTGCAGCCTGGCGGGGCAGAAACAGCTCAGCCACCCCCCAAGAAAGGCAGCCGGAGGGGCTCAGGCGGAACTCATGGGCAGGGGAAGCGGCATTTCCTCCCCCAGGTGCACCTTTCAGGGCGCTTCCAGGGCCGCACTGCCACGGGTGGGGGAACTGTGAGAGCCCCCCACGCTGGACCCTTGGGGGGGAGGGCACCTACTTGGCCTCCAGAAGGTGGAGCTGCTGGTTGCTCTCTTTATAGGCCAGCTTGAGCTTCGCGTCTTGTTGCATCACTGATTGCTCGATTCTGCTCAGGAGATGGGAAATCTGGCAGGAAATGAGAGGCAAAGTGTGGCGGCTTCCTTGCAGCTTAGGAAGAAGTGGACACTCGGCTGGCTGAACTGGCCCAGACATGGCAGAAAGTCCTGGACGCCCCAACCAGCTGTCCATGGCTGCTGTTTTTGCAAGCCGTTTTGGAAAGGGTTGCTTTTTAAGGAATCCACACTGTGGGGACCGTTTCCATGGGGGGGGGGGGGGGGCGCACAGCTTTCCTTCTGAGCAAACCTTCTGCCTGCAAAGCAAAGGGCCTTTTTCTCGAGCTACCGACTCCCATGAACCCCAGCCAGGATGGAGGCCTGCCAATGCCGCGGGGGGCTCCTATGCCTGCCTGCAGCAGTGCATCGCCCCCCTTGCTTGCTCTCTGCTAGAGCCCCAGAAGGAGAGGGGAGCATGGACCACCCGCCACCTCCTTGGTCCCCCTTGCGCCCCCAACTCGCCCAGGGCTTCTCTTGGCAAAGGCTGGCCCAGAGGGGCGGGAGGATCCGGGAGAAGCATCGCCCACCCCCACCGGATGGAGCTGGGAAGGCTCCAAAAGAGAGACCTGGACGCCCTCCGACCCTCCTCAGAGATTGGACAAGGGGGAGCATGGGGGGCTGGAACCGTGCGGGATCCCCTCCCCCCCCGACTCAGGCGGACCAGGGGCTGCTGACAAGTGTGGGGAGGAAGTGATTCTTCTGGAGTGATGCCTCCCATTTCTCCAGGTGGTGAGGGGGCTTCAGCAGCCCAACCCAGCGTGGAGGAGGGAGCCAGAGGGCTTCTGAGCTCTGCTTTCTTCATCTGAAATGCCGCCCCCCCCCTTTCCTCAGTTAGCAAGATAAATAAAGTAAACCCCTGCCCCCCCCATGTTCACCACCTTTTTATGCAGCAATAATAACCATGGCTCAGCCGAGCAGCTCTTGCGTCTCCCATGGCAACTGAAGCCATCTCAGAACCGAAGCTTTCCTCCCAGAGAGGCTCAGTCAGCAGAGAGAACTGCAGGAGGGGGGTCGGATCCAGCCTCCCCCACCCCAAAGCCACACAAATGACCTGAACTGGGCCCGAAGTGGGTTCAACCTGCCTTCGTTGAGCTGCTGCTTCAACCTTCTCGGCTCCTCCAGGGGCAAGGAGAGAAGCCCCTGAGGCCAACAGACAAGGGGGTGGTGGGATGAAAGCCAGCCCCCCCCAGGGGCCTCCCAGACCAGAGCCAGTTTCAGACGAAAAGGGCTGCAGCAGGTCTGCTCCTCTTGTTGGGGCTGTGGACGTGTCTTCTGGGGAACCCCTCCCAAGTCAGGCTGGCCAAAGCCAGACCAGAGCTGCCTCTGGGCAGGCAGGCAGGCGAGCCTGGGGGCCTACACTGCTGCATCGGGGGCCTGGCTGAATGGCTCCCAAGCTCCCTGGGCCTCCACGGGCCAGCCCTGCAGAGAGGAGGGGCGACCTGTCGCTTCAAGCCCATTACCTGTATTTCTGTTTCCTTGATTTTGGACTCCAGGACCAATTTGGTCGCTTGCTGCTCTTTACTGAGGCTCTGAAGCCTCTCGTAGGTGACTTTATGCTCAGCTGAGACTCTGGCCAGCCCTGCGTCGCACCTGGGATGGACAGAAGGGTGAGTGGCTGCCGGAGGGGGCCGAGGAGGAGCCCGCCGGACCCGCTCCTCCCTTCGGCTGACCACCAGACATGCTCCTGCTCCCCTTCCTCCCGAGCAAGGCAGGATGGAAGCAGGAGGGAGAGAGTCCAGACTTGGGGGTTTAGGGAAAAGGCCGAGTCAGGGAGACCCTGGCACCACTGAGCAAAATGACATCTGGTGAAGAAGAAGCCGACTCACCTTGGACGGAAAGAGGGGGGAGTCAGCAAAGCGCTTCCCAAATAAGTTCCCAGTCCCCATGGCAGGAAATGGCCCCACAAAGTTCCAGTCTGGGACGGGAGGGAAGGGGAGGGGAAGGCCCCAGAGCAGGCTGGGGAAGTAGGGAAGGAAGAGTGGAAACCCCCCCCTGCCCGCCAGGCCCCCTCCTCACACACACTTGCCAGGGAGAGATGCAAAATAAAGGGCTGGTGTGAGCCCACAGGAGCCACAAGCCTGGAGGGACGGGGGCAGAGCCACAGGTGCCTTCTTGGCCCAGACTCTCTTGAAGTTCCTTTGCAACTGACGGCCACTCTGTGCCTGCGGCTTTTGGCCTCAGGCCGGCTGCTCTCAACCGCGGGGGCCCAGGCTGCTCCCAGAGGCTCCCCTCCTCGACCCCATAGCCCACAAGCAGGGTTAGGACTGCAGCTCCCCAAACCCCCTGCTCCCCAGCCCCCCTCATTCTCAGGTTCAGAAATGGCCACCTAGGACTGCCCCCCCCCCCCCGAGAGCCTTCTCCCCCAGGGAGGGGCCCCTGCATTGAG
The DNA here is from genome assembly GCA_023653725.1 of Bungarus multicinctus. Lineage (NCBI taxonomy): Eukaryota > Metazoa > Chordata > Lepidosauria > Squamata > Elapidae > Bungarus > Bungarus multicinctus. The sequence continues at coordinate 22,461,763 of CM042843.1, forward strand.
CCTTGGGGAACCTCACCTGGAAACCCGTCCACGAAGGTCCCCCAGCCCAGACAGCTGCCGCATCTCCAGGCTCTTCAAGGTGGAGTTTGTTCCGTAACTCAGGTTGTCCCTGACCCGGATTTGCTCCTGTAGAGCCTGACAAGCGCAGGAAAGGCGAGAATGAGTCCCCCCCCTCAGCGCCTGGATGGGGGGGGGGCAATGGGGAGCTGCGGGCGCTTCCTTTCCCACGGGAGGAAGACCACCTGGGAGCAGAAAGCAGGTAGGACCCCATGGCCAGGAGCAATCTACCTCTCAATGCCAGCTGTGAGAAGAAAGATGGGGGGGGGGGTCCAGCCCAGCAGAAGCAGCTCCTGGCATGCAAGATCTCGGCACTCCCAGCCAGGCGCTTCGTCTGGGGCAAGCAGCGTTTCTCAAGCGGGGGGGGGGGGGGGTCCACGGGGCATCCTGCTCCAGAGGAGCCTGCGGGCATCACTCAAGGTGGGCGAGGGCAGGAAAGGGAGGGGGGCCCTGGCGGTCCGGGGCCAACGTGGCTGGCCAAGGGGTGGCTGTTCGGTGGGAGGCATTCTCTGGAGCAGCCCCCCCTTTTCTCTAAGCAAGCGTCCCTTCGGGGGAGCCCCGTGACCCGGACCGGCCGGGAGCCGCCAGGACTGACCTCGATGTCCCGGTTCAGCTGCCGGACGATGGCGGTGATGTTGCGGATGTGCTCCTCCAGCAGCTGTCTGGCCAGCCGGTCCCCGCCCCCCTTGTGCTGCATGTGGTGCAGCGTGGAGACGATGTCCTCCTTGATGCGGAAGGCGTGTTCCACCAGGGCCGCCGTGGTCTTCTCATGGCTGAGGATTCGGTCCTCCAGCTGGTCCATCAGGCGGGCGGAGCCCAGCGGAACCGCCGTCAGGGCCTGGCTGTGCAGCGGGAAGTTCCGGATGCGTCTGGAAGAGGGAGCAGCCCAGGGGCAGCAGCGGCGGCAGTGGGACCCAACCCGACTGCCCCCGCCCCCACCCTCTCGGCTCGACAGCCTCTGCTATGGCTTGGCAGGGGCTGGACTCTTTCCGGGCCTGCCCTCTGACCTCAGGCCAGGGCCGGGAGGGGGCAGTGGGGGGGCAGCTGCCCCCAGAAGCCCCAAGAGGAGGAGTGGCCCAGCCAGGAAGGGTTCCTGGCTCCTCTCGCCTCAATCCCCACTTGAGGTTGGGCAGGCCCCCCAGAAACCCTGTTCTCCCCTTCCTTCAGGGTCTCGGGGTACCTTTCGGTCGGGCCGAGGGTGGAGAAGTTTGGGCTCCTCTGGGCCATCTTCTCTTCCCAGGGAAGATTCACGCCTGTAGGGGAAAGGGAGCCTGTGAAGGGAGCCAGGTGGGCTCAGGCCTGCCATGAGGCTGAAGGCTGGGGGGGAGCACCAGCCAGAGGTTGGGGGGAGAAAGCAGGGCGTGAGGGAACATCCCTGAGGAGAGAGCGTCTGAGCTGCTGGGATGTGGACCGTGAAGTCCAGCGCGGAGGGGGCTGCCTGGGGGACTCTTTCTGGGGTCCCCTGGTGCTTCCCCTGTTCGTGCTGCTTTCCTAATTGCTCGGGGGGGGGGGGCGCATCTATTAAAGCAGCAGCGCTTAATTAATGGCGCTGACGGGCCAGTTGTTACAATGCCCCTGTTAAAGGCTTGTCTGGAGGGGCTGCTTGGAGTGAGGCTTCACGGGCTCTTTCTAAAGCAAAGCAGGCTGGACTAGAGGGTGGGGGGGCGCATCTCCACGGCAACCAGCGGTCCTTGGAAACACCCCCACCAGAGAGTCCCCCCTTGCCTGCCTGCCAGTCCAGAATGGCTGAGGTTCTGCCGGCCAGCCGGTCTCCCATTTGGCCGGGCAAGCAAAGCAGGAAGGACGGCCACTCCCGCCCCCCAGGATAAACCCGGGCTCTAGAAAAGTCCCTCCCAGGGTGGCAGAGGCTCAGCTCGGGTGTCCAAAGCCCCAAGTGGGATCCAAGCAGATCAAACCTGCAAGAGTCTTCCTATTCATTGGGGGAGGGGGGTCCAGATGTGCATCTCTAGCCTGGAAAGGCGACTTTGTTTGAATCCTCCCCACCCGCCCTGAAAAGGGAGAAATGGTCAGCCCCCCCAGCCTCCTCATGGTTCCTGCCCGTTTCTCCAGGGACCCCCGCTGGGCTGATGCCGCTGGGCAGACCTGCCCTCCCCCCCTTTCAGGGCCAGGAATGCAAGTGAAGAGGAGCCTGGGTTTCTCCCCCTCCCCCCAGGCAGCTCAGCAACTCACAGCACCACATGCCACATCTGCATCCAGAGCCCCACATGATACTCCAACTTGAGAGCCCAGAGGGAAAGGCATCACCAGCGGGAGGGGGGCTGCTTCGGCTCTGCCCATCTCCGGAGCAAAACCTTCTCCCATTCGCCACCCCCCTTTCATTCTGGCCACGATGCCTGTTCACCTGAGGAAGCAGGCGGCTGGCAGGACCAAAGTAGCCTCGGGGGCCCCCCTTCCAGGCGGAGGGCAGAAAGCCCCTCGCCCAAACCCCTTCCTACCTGCGGGCAGCAGGGCAGGGCTGCCCCAGACCTTTGCCTAAGCATCGGGCGGCCTCCTTTGCCCACTTCCAGATGTGCAGGAATGCCAGAGCCGTCCCCCGAGGCTGGCATGGCCGTCGGGCTGGGGCTGCGCGGCAGAAGCGCACCTGCCCTCTCGCCTCTTTGCGGGTGGGGCCTCTGCCAGCGTCCTGGAGGAAGGGGGGCGGAGGGAGGGAGGGAGGAAGGAGCAAAGCGCTGCGAGCGGTTGCCAGGACGCTGTCGCTATGGCAACCTCCATCTCATCCTCCAGAAAGCGAGGCCCTCCTGGCGGGAGAGGCGAAAAGGATTTATAGGGCGCAGCACAACCGGGACCAGCCAGGCTGCCCCCCGAGCGGAGCCCCCCAAAGGACTGCAGAGGAAGCGAGAAGAGGAAACCATCCCCCGCAAAACCCGGTATTTCCCGCGGATTCCCGTCCAGTATAGGACTCGGCTGCCCCCCTCCCCCCGCAGGAAAGCCCCGAGCAAGTCCGGCGGCGGACAGAAGCTCCCCACTTGGGCGGCGGCGGCGGTGACAGAAGCGGGCCGGCCGAGGACTGCTGGGGCCCGAAGGAGCAGCGCAAAGGGCGGTTGGGCCCGCCGGAGCTCGGCCGGCTCTTTCCCCCGCGACCGCCAGGGGCCGCTGCCGCCCGCCGTCCCGGGACTCGCCGTCCAGCCCTCTCAGCCGGGACTGGGGAGGGGGAGCCGGTCCATGCGGGTAGGGTGAGGGCGGGCGGTGCCCGAGGCCCTTCGACTGCGGCTGCCGGACGGGAGTCCCGCGGCAGCTCCGGCCTTCGCCGGGTCGTGCAACTTCTCCCGCCCCCGAGCCGACCGGCCCACCTGGCGAGGCTGTTGCGGGGCGCGGGCCGAGCTTCCTTGTATGGGCAGAGGGGCCGGGCGGACCGGGCAGCGGGAGGAGCGCCGCGCGGAGCCGCCCTCTCGGCCCGGCTCCAGGGCCCCGGCGAGGGGCGGCTCCAGTCCGGCTCCCTGCATGGCGCGGCTGCTCCGCCGAGCTCTCCGTGGCGGCGCCCGGGCTGCAGCTGCGCCCTGACCCGACGGACCCGCCGCCGCGCCGCCATGGTGAGTGGGGGTCGGAGGGGCGGCGGCGGGGACGCCCGGCCGAAGGGCGCCGCCGGCTCGGGAGATGTGCTGTTCGCCGGGGCTCCCGGGATGGAGACGCGCCTCTGCCCGTCCTTCCCGCGGGCTGCGGCTGCTCGGCCTCCCCCGTCGGACAATCTGCCGGGCCGAGCCGCAAACTTGCGAGGGCTCCGTCCGTCCCCGGAGCGCCTGGAGGAGGGGAGGGGAGGGCGGCCCGCTTCTCCCACAGATGTTCTGGGCCAGGCGGAGGTCAGATGTGGCGCTCGGCCGAAGGGCGCAAGCTCCGGGGCCGGTGGGCAGGCGGGCTCTGGCCAGCGGGGAGGGGCAGGCGAGCGGCACCGCCGACCATCGCCGGGCGGGGGGAAAATCTTGAGCTGAGGTGGCGGAAACTTCGGGTATTGTGGCTGCTGCCCCCTCCCGCCTTTCCTTCTCCCCGGACCCGATGACGCGGCTCTTTCCCGAGGCAGCTGTGTCCTCGCCGGAGCATTCCATGTTGTTGGGCATTTGGCTGCGCCGAAGGGAAGCGTCTGAAGGGCAGGATCCCCCGGGCAAAGCAGAGGCAAGTGGGCAGGCCCAGCCTGAGGATCCTTCTAGGGCAGGCAACTGGCAGGGCTCCACGCAGACCCGCACCCAGGTCCCCGATGACTCCACTTCCTTCCAGCCACAGGGCTTGGCCCTTTCCCAAGACTTGAGAAGACTCCCTGCCAAAGGTTTTACCCCGGCTGGCCTGCTTGGTGAAGGCAATTGGAAACCCGGGTTCCAGTTTCAGCTTTGTGGCAAGCCTGGCTTTTAACCGAGCTGGCTGGCGTTTCTGGCGCTCTTGGCCCAGGCTGCTTGGAGCAGGGCCAGCCTGGAAAGGCAGCCTCCTTAACCCCTGGCTTCTCGGATCCCTCGCCTGGGGGCTGGGCCCACCTTGCAGAGATGTTGAGCTGCTTCCCGAGCCTTGAAGGGTTTTCTGCTTGGTCTTTAAAACTGCCAGGTCATGTATCTTCCGGACCTCAAAGGCATCGCCTTCCTTTCTCCAGAGCTGCAGGGGATGGCCTTTGCTGGAATTCAGCCCGGTTGCTATTTTTCCTTGTGTTTTCAACGTGGGAGCATCACTTTGTGCATTTCTTGCAAACAGAAGCTTAGATTCTGAACCCTAACTGCCTGGGACCCTGGGGTCAGCTAGGAAGCCCCCTCCCTTGGGAATTTGGGCTGCTCGGAAGGTGGTCTCTATGCTGGCAACTCTGCCTAAAGCTGCCCACCCCCAGAATTGCCTGTGGGTTGCCTGGGTGCCTCCCGGTGGATCTGGGAGCTGAGGGCCAGTGGAAACCCCCCAAGGGGGGAAAGGGCTGCCTGCTGGTGCTCAAGGAATCTCTGGCCTGAGATTTTCCATGGCTGTTTCTGTCTGGCTTTGACAAGCGGCTCCTTTCCTTTGCTGGTCGCGGAGACCAGGGCTTGGTGGAGAGGTGAAACTGGAGAGGAAGGGGCTCCTGTCCCCGGGGCCACTCCCATCCTCCGCTGGTTGGGAGGTTCTCAGGTGACGCCAAACGCCTGTCGGACCAGGCTGTGCTCATAAAGCCTCCGCTGCGTCTTGGCTTGTGGCGCTGTAGCATCCCTGCAACACAGAGCTCGCCATGGTCTCTACCTGCCCTTGGTGGCAAGCCTGCACCCTCCCCCGGATGGAGGCCTCTGGCTGCCCTTCTGCCCGCTATGAACCGCAACGCGGGTCGAGCAGCGAAGAGGTGGGTCCCGTTCGGTTTGGGGGTGAGTTGGATGGATTGCCCCACTGTAGTGGCCATCCTAGCGAGTTGGCCAGGCTGAGCCAGAATGCGCAGCCCCTGGAGGCAGCCTGGGCCTTGGGATTCCCTGCCCTGGTCCAGGCTCTGAGAACTGCTCTTTCTTGAAAGCCAGACCAGGCCCTTCATGCATGGGGCGTCATCGTCCAGCCACAGTCCTGGACGTTCCTGATCATGGAGGGGCCAGAGATGACCTGGCATTGCTACACTTTGGCCACCTGGTTCTGCCAGAAGGAGCCGCAGCCCCTCCTGCCTTTGGTCCCACTTCAGGGCCAAAAGCTGGAACTCCCCTCGGCCAAGGAAGGGCAGGTGGTCCCCCCTCTGAGTGGTGGGAGAGGAAACGCGGTCTGTGGCCCAGCAAGTGGGCTCCTTGGTGGGCCCTGTGGCTCTGGGTTGGCTGTTGTGGTGCAATTGAGAAGGGCTTTGGTACCTATGTCTGCCCTTCCCCGCTGGGCAGATCCCCAAAGCCACAGAGGGTTTAGAGCGGCCTGAGCATGGCTGGCATTGCAAGGCTGGAGAGAATCCCCAGCAGGCCTTTGGCTACAGCTCAGCTGAGTCTCTCACGGTTCTAAACGGCCCCATAGGTTCTGAGGCGTCTGTTTCAGGGCCGGCTGCTGCTCTGTCGGGTGCACCTTTTCCAACCTGTCCACACCCAGCCCTTCCACTGCTCCTTCAGAGGGAGGCTTTGGGGCGGAAGGCAGAGACCTTTTCAATCAACAAAGTTGGACCTGATCTTACTGGATGTTCTAGTTCAGAAGAAGACACACCCAGCTGGCTTGTCACCGGGTGAACTGATGCCCTACATGGCAGTGATTCTTTCACCCAGTTTCTTGCTGGCGGAAGTAAGTGGCTAGAAGGCGGACTGGACATGCTCTTCCCTGGCGGCAGGAACAAGCCCTGGCCTCAAGAGGCTGTGCAGGCTCAGAGCAGGCGGGGTCTGAGATGCAAAAAGCAGGTGTCTGCTGGGCTCTTGGGCCTGCCTTCAAGGGAGCAGCCCTCGGGCCAAGCCTGGCTTGGGAAGCTCCAGAGGAGTAGAAATTCCTCCTTATGGCAAGTCTGGATCCCCTCAGTAGTTTCCACCTGCTGGTTCTTGCCGTCCCCTCTTGGACAAGAAGCGGGCAGTGCCGCCAGAGTGCCAGTCTCGGCCTTGGCCAGGGCAAATCACGGCCCCTTCCAAGTGCACCATTTTGCAGCGTTGCTGGGCTGGACCTGTTGCAGGAAGATGGTGACAAGAGTGGGGGGTGTTCAAGAGCAGCCGCTCTTGGCGCTCCAGGGAGGATGTGAAGTGAATGGCATTTCTCGGGATTCGCTCCTGGCTTGGCAGCGCCTCCGAGGCCTCTCCGTGCTGGCTCTCCCTTGCCTCCAAGCTGACCTGCAGATGGGCTTTTCCTCAGGCTCCCTTGGGAGCTCCGGTGGGTTTCGAGCGGCCTTCCATTCCTTCTGAGGCCAGCCCCAGCAACCGATTCCTCCCAGGGGCCCTCTGGCTTCCGTGGCTTCGCCAACCCGAGCCCAGCTCTTCAGGCACTCCCCCTCCCTGGCACCCTTCCCCCCATTTTGCTTCTGGCAGAAGGAACACGGCCCTCCGCCTTTCTCATCAGCACCAAGAGGGGGCTTGGGGGTTGCTGGTTCCAGAGGGTGGGGAGGAGCAGCTGGGCCACCCTAAGCTCTGGGGCCAACTTCCTTGCTGCGTGGCTCTACTTTTCGTTGGGGAAGGCAGCATCTCCAACTTCCTCCCACATCTGTGCTCCTACGGGAAAGGCCAGAATTCCAAAACCATTCATCAGTTGTATTTCTCCCCAGTAGGACTTACTCATCCCACGCCCTCCCCTCCCCTCCCCCATTCTTTTGTGCAGACACAACTGGCAGGCTTCCTTTTTCAGAAGAATTTCTGATTTCTGATTCAGTTTTTCCTTCGGCTTCTGGCTTCTGTTGCTCCTTAGCCCACTTGGCTTCTGGCTAGCTGATGGGCATGCAAAACATAAAGTCCACAATCCGGTTTAAATTTTTGGGGGGTGGGGGATGGGAATGTGGTTGAAGGTCCAGGGCGACTTCCCTTAGCCAAACAGCCTGTTGGGTGGTGGGTGCTTCCTCCGGTGTCAAGACCTGCTCTTCAGTGCATTATGTGCAAAGCGAGCCAATATTTTTTTTTTTGGGGGGGGGTCAGCAGAGAACTTAGAGCTTCCCTTGGTGGGTATAACGAGTCACCCCCCCTCATTCTGCAGCCTTTAAGGAAAGGGGCAACCCAAGGAGACCCCGGGGGACTCTAGTGTGGCTCAGCTTCCCCTTTAGCGAAACCTCTTTGCACCTCGTGTGCAGCTCAACATCTTTTCAGACGATTTCTCCAGTCGAACAATAGGATCCTCAGAGTGGGACAAGTGGCTCAGTGGAACCAAGGACCATGGGAGTTGTATTCCAAGGCTTCCTGAGAGTGCCCGGCCCCAACTGCACCCTTTCGGCACCTGCCGGATAAGGTGCCTTTCTTTTCCGCGGCCTCTCAGTCCGCACAGAGATTGTGTGGCAGCCTTGTGCTGGAAATGCCCATGGCACGATAACATGTGCCCATGCGCCCTTGGCTGAACTGAAGGCTGCCCAGCACAGGGGCTTGAAGGGGGCCCCTGGTGCCTCAGGCTCACCTTCTGGATGCAGAGGGCAGCCTCCCTGCTGGATTCAGCTGAATGGAGCCCAGGGCTGGGATCCCTTGGAAGAGTTAAGCCACTGGGAAGGCAGCGTCAGGGAAGGTCCTGGGCCAGAAGCCCATTAGCCGCTTCCTCCCTTTCTTGGGGGCTGAAGGGCTGCCAAACGCCTATGGGGGGGGGGGGGCAGGGAGAGGGCCAGGCTGCAAAACCGTCCCTGCTCGGATTGCTCTGTGTGCCATGTGGGACCCCAAGAACCTCACCTGAAGGGGCTTCTTCCTGCCAGAACGTTGGGGGTATAAAAAGCCATCCAGCTGCTGATCCTGCCAGCCTAATTGGAGCAGTTCTGGCAGGAGAGGAATCTTCAGCCTGCCAAGCCAGCAGGCTCTCCTCATGGCCTGTTTGGGGGCCAGAAGCCCCTCTCTGGCCCTGGAAGTGACCAAATTGGTACGTGCCTCTCCTTCCCAGAGCAGCTGTGGATTGCCCAAATTCTCCGATTGTCCCTGAACCAGAACAGCCCAACTGCCAGATGCGGCTGCCTCGTTCTTCCTTCGCTCTGGCTTATCCCCTCTTTGACAAGGGGGTGTTTATGTGTCACTTGAATCCTTGGCCTTCCTTCTCCCAGATCCCTGACACTGAATTATTTCCTTTGCTGGAAATAGAGCTTCCTCTTGTGCCAACTGACAGGGTCACGCCAGTCTGATCAAAAGTTTCCATTTCAGAGGACGGGTTAAAAACCATTTCAAAGCTTCTGGTCGGGCAGCTTTCTCTCCTTTTCCTAACATTCAAAACCACCAATAAAGCAATTGCAAAAATGTGACTTAATGTACAGCTGCCAGCTCCTCTTGAGTAATTTTAGTAAGACCTTCTTGTGCCTTAAATGCTGCAGAACAATCTGAGAGGCCCATCGTCATGTCAAACACACCTTAAGGGGGTGGGGGGTCCCAGTCTTCCTTACTGAAAGGGCTCGTGACCCTCAAACGACACTGCAGCAGCTGGTGGGCACAGCGATGGGAGGCAGCAGGACACCCGCCTTCCCTCAGCGTTGAAGGGCCTTGCGAAGAACAGGTGCTGCTATCAAGGGAACTGGCAGCTGCAGGAAAACTACTGCCAAGGAGGGGCTGCAGGGGCACATCTGGCCAAGGAGGCCCCTCTCGCTGCCTCCCTTGCTGAAACAGAGGCGCGAGGGGACAGGCATTTGCTTTTCACTGTCTTCTTGAAGCTGTTGGCGCTCTGGGTCGACTCTGCTGGCACAGATCCTCTGGGGCGAGGGAGATCCCAGGAGCCCTGCCTGCCGGGGAAGTGATCCGCTCCCTCTTTGCTGACTGCCGCCTTGAACGGAGGATGGCAAAGAGAGGCCAGCAGGTCGAGAAGAAACACGCTGGAAGCCTGGCTGGGCTCCTTCAGCCATGCGCAGCTTCCCAGGGAGTCGTCATCCGGGTTTGGAGGAGCAAGAGTGGGGGAGCTCCTGCTCGTGCCCACCTGACACACACCCCTCAAGAGGTAGGACGGCCTCTCTGCCAGCCCCCCAAGCAAGTGGGAGCCAGGCTGGGCTGAGCTGGGGGCGGGGGGGGGACCTCCTGCAGAAGAGAAATCCTCTTGAGTTTCCAAGCCCCCTCCCTCCCCCCCCCCCAGTCCAGGCTCAATTTGCTGGAAGAAAAACATCCCATGGAATTGTTGGGCAAAATAACTCCTGGCTGGAGAGTTCCTGCTTGAGACGGAGGGCCTGGACTGACCCAAGCAGGCAATGCAGCCCAAAGTGGACCATGGGCTTCCCAAGCACCTCCACAGGCCTTTAGGGATGCTGCTGCCGCCGCCTTGGGGCGGGGTGACCATGGCGACGACTGTGCTGCGTTTAAGCCAGCAGTGTGTTTATTTGCCCAGGCGGGGGTGGGGGACGGGGAGAAGCCGGCAAGGGCTTGAAATACTCTTGGGTTGTGGTGCTGCCAATGTGCGCTTCACAAGATGAGCTAGGAAGCGTCTCTGCCTTGTGGGTGGGGTCGGGTTCCAAAGAGAGTAAAATGCCCAGGGAACCCCAGTTCCTTCGGTTTGCAAAAATCAAGCCAGAAGGAGCTCCAGGGGCTCCTGGTCCCTCACGGTGGTATCCTGAAGGCTGGCAAAAACATGTTAGCCAGTAGAGCAGCTGCCTACTCAAGCTGCCTACTCAGTCACTCCGGGAAGCAGCTGGTGGGCCTAGAGGGGGGTACGCCCTACCAGCTGATGAAGCCTCTTGCAAGGGGGCTGCCTTGGGATCTGCTGCAGGAAAGGTCGGTGTGGGGGAGAACCGCTGCCCATTTTCCAGGGCATAGGCAAGGTATCTGGAGGCGGCTTCCTCCTTGAAGCAAACTCTTTTTTTCACAATGTAGAAGCATGAATAGCTTTTGTCTGGGTGATTTTAAAGGTTGATTATTGCTGACGCACTTTGAGGAGTCTCTGCTTATTTTGGCCTCTGGGGGGGATTCTTTGGGGCTGGCTCTGGGGCAGGAGCTTTTCTGGGAAGCCATGTTTCCCCTCAGTGCAGTCCAGGGAATGGGTTTCCCATGGCTTGCGACTCCGATGGTCATGCACAGGATGCATGACAGGCCCTGGGGGGCTGTGGAAGCTCATTTCAAACACACCGGGGGATAGAGGGACGGACAGAGGTGATCTCAGGCCCTAGCCAGCCAGCTGCTCTCCTCACCCTGGCTTTCTGTGGCGTCCTCTCCTCTCCTTTGAGCCGCTCAGGGCAGCCAGGAGGCTGGCCTCGCCCTGGAATCGGCAGTCTCCTTTCTCTTGGTGGCCAACAGCCACATGACATTTCGTCCTCTGGGAACAACGGCCTTGGCCTCCTCCTCCTCCTCTCCCTGGATCTGCTGGTGCCAAGCAAAAGCCGCCCTCTCTACGGCCAGAGCGGCCTTAAGGTGGGAGGGGGCCTTGTGGCCCCTGGAGACCTACATGGAGCATCTGCTGCTGTGGCCTGAGTGCCCCCCCACCTCACCCCCCAGGCAGAGCTATCCGAGGTTCTCATCGCCTGGTAGGCCTAGAGCTGGGCCTGCTTGCTTTGTGGGTGTGGGTCAGCCTTGATAAGGAAGGAAAGCAATGGCCATTGAGTTGACTCGAGGCAAAGCCTTTTTGGTGGCTGTTTCGCAATAGGAGTGATAACCAGACGCTGATCCTGTGAGTCAATTGGCATCAGTGATGATCCCAGTTATGGCCAGAGATGGTAAAACTCCCGCTGGTGGTCTCTTGTAGCTGCAGCTTGCAAAGGGGCATTTATCTGCCCGGAAGAAGAAGCCGGGGGTTTCCATGGGGCCCCCGGGGTGGAATCTTTTCTCCCGCAGGAGGCCTGTGGCTGGCAGAGCCCTCCTTCCCTCGTGTTTCCCCTCTGTTTTGCTCTGAGACAAACTACTTCCCGCTCTCCTGTCCCCGGTCTAGGTCATCAATTGTCCTTAAAAGGAACATCTGGAACTCTGCACTGGTAGCAGATGCCACAACTGGACGGTGTGTTGTGTTCTATTTTTACCCTCTGACACAATTCCCTCGAGCTCCCTTCAGGCAGGTGGCCAAGGAGCTCTTCCTGTTGGCCTCCCTGCTCCCTTGTTTAGTCTCGCCCACCTTTGTGCAGGAAACATCTTCCGAGGATGGCTGGACAGAGGCCTCCTGATCAGGAAGTCATCCTCCGCCGCTAATTCCTTTTTTGGATGCTTTTATCTTGGGAAGGAAGTTCTGTTCACTTGCGTTCTATTCCCAACACTTCGGGGCTTTCGACTTGCTCTCCTGCGGAGATCCTCAGTGTGCAGCCGTTAAAGGCCTGCTCAGAATGGAGGCCCCCCCAGCCTCACAGCAGCTTCTGAGTCTGTCGGCTGTCAGTCAGTGAACCATGGGCGGGGCAGGGAGGTCCCAGAGGCTAGAAAGGTGTTCTAATGAACCCCGGACTAAGCAGGTACTCGGACCACGTCGCTTCCAAGGTCCCTTTCAACTCCCAAAAGTTACGTATCTTGCAGAATTTGTTTATATTCACACAATTTGTCAACCAGGTGGCGATGCTGTTTCCCCACATCTCTTGGCTCTTGGAGAGTCTGTCTCCACATTGGTACACCATTTGTGTGGGGGTGGGGGGGGGATGGAGGGCGCATCTCCTGTAACTAATCTGCTCCCGGCCTTTTCCTCCCACAGGGGAGCAAGGGCCACTATCGGTATCACTGGCAGAGCCACAATGTCAAGCACAGCGGCGTGGATGATATGGTCCTCCTCTCCAAGATCTCAGAAGACTCCATTGTGGAGAACCTCAAGAAGCGATACCTGGACGACTTTATTTTTGTATCCTTCCCTGGTCTGTGGGAAGTCGGTGGCCCCTCTCCTGCCTGGCCGTTCGCCAACTTTTAAACCGCAGGCGGAGGGGAAGAGGCAGAAGCCGCCCCGTCAGAGTCGCCTTTCTAGCCGCTCCGTCTCTTTCTTTCTTTCTGACTGGAGGCTTCTTCCAGATGCCTCGGGACCTTAAGAGCAGCTGATGCTAGAAACAGCACTCTCTCCCTCCCTCCCCTCTCTCTGGCCTCCTCCTCCTCCTCCTTGTGCGTGTGCACACACACACACACACACACACACACACAGAGGCAGAAGCTTAGCAGCAAGGAAGCCATTCAGAGCTACTCAGCAGAAAGCAGCCTTGGACTGGAAGAGTGGGGGGGGGGGGGACAGGGTCTGCCCTTCCCTTGGGTGAGCCAGAGCCCCACCCAGCATAGAGAGAGGCTCTGAGCCTTCCAGGGCCCAATGAGGGCTGCGGGTGGTGGGGGGGAGGATCAGAGATGGAGGGAACCTCTTCTTGGCAGACCCCTTGAATGTGCCCCTCCCTCCTGGAAGGTCTCCTTCCTTGCTTGGCTTCTCCCCACCCCCACGGCCGCTGCCTGGGTCCTTCTGGGAGCTGCTGCTGCTGCTGCTACCACACAAACTTTGTTTACCTGGCCTTTAGAGGATACGAAGGGCAAATAAGCTTTGAAGAACCAGTGGCTTTGTTTTGCACATGGGGAGATTGTCTTGCCTGGTGCGTGCGTGCGTGCGTGCGTGTGTGTGTGTGTGTGTGTGTGAATTGCTCAACCTTTGGGCCAAGTAGGGAAACGTGGTTGGAAGTAACCTTGAAGAAGGAACCCAAGAATGTTTGTGTAAAGACGCATCATCTGTTCCTGGGAGGAGGGGGTGGGGGAAGGCGGTGCCCTCTTCAGCCCAAGTGTGTGTGAGGCTTTCAGGAGTTTGTAGCAAAGCAACAGCATCAGGGTTCAGGAGCCCTTCTTTCCCAACCGCTCCGCCTTGAAGGGCTGAGAGTGTTGTGGGAATCCAGCAGCAATGGAGGCTCTGGCTAGTGGGCAGGCCTGGCTCTGCTCCTCCACTGCCTGTTCCAACCTCTCCCAAAGTGGCACCCCAAGCTCCCCCCCCAGAGCACCTGAAGGGAACTGCCGCCTCCCCCGGTGGAGGTTGCCTTGCCTTTGCGCATCACCCATTCCTGGGACTGTGTGCAGAGTGGCCTTTGCCCTGGAAGAAGGCTCACCCTCCTCTTCACTGGGGGCTCAGTCGATTCCCAAGCCACTGGGTGGGTCCCTTTCTCCGACCTCTGCTGCTTTGCAGGATCTGGGGATTTGGGTTTGTTTGCCTAGGTTCTCTTTCGTAAGTGGTGGCATGACGTCATCCTGCAGCTATCAGCCCCAAACAATGGGATTTTGTGGGTAAGACTAAGGGCTGATTGTGTGGAATGGCAAGGGGTAGGTGTGGTTACCCTGGTGTAGCGCCAGCGTGGAGCAAGCACTAGCACCCGTCTCCCAAGCTGAAGCTCTGGGCCGGCTCTACTCTTCAATGGGGAAGTATTGTGGTTGACTTGGGAAAGGGAGGAGAGAAGGCCCCTGCTACCTTAAGGGCGTTCTCTCTCTCCTGCAACCCCAACGCTTGTGTCATCAAACGCAAAGGAAGCGAAACAACGAGGCCGATGCACTGTGACTGGGTGAATGAGCGAAGGGTGGACAGAGCCAAGCCCCCAGCTGGAGGCAGCCCATCCTCTGCAGGCCTGAGTTGCCAGGTTGGCTTCTTGGCCTGCCAGGTGAGGCTGCCCTTGGCCCCAAAGGCTGGGCTCTAGCAGGCTCTTGTCTGGCAAGAAACGGCAGAGGCCTCCCGCAGGTTGAGCCGGCCCTTTGCTTTGGAAGAGGACGTTGGACCAGGAGGGGGTGTGTGCTTCATTTATGCTTCTTGGAATGACGGCACCAGCCTTGACTTGTCCTGATGCAGACATACATTGGGTCCGTCCTCATCTCTGTCAATCCATTCAAGCAGATGCCGTATTTTGGAGAGAGAGAAATTGAAATGTACCAGGGAGCCGTAAGTGAGCTTCAGCTTTTCAAAACTTGTTTTCAACTAAAAAAGGGACTTAATTCAGAGTGTCTCCATTTTCCCCTGCTTCTTGCTCCCTGAGCTTTGTTCTCCAGGTGCCCAGGTGGGGGAAGGGGGCAGGGCATCAGTTTCTGGCCAGTCTCTTTTTCTTCCTGGGACTTTTTCATCCGTTCTTGTGTTTGCCTCACGGCTACTTCTGTTTTAGGCGCAGTATGAAAATCCACCACACATCTACGCTCTGGCAGACAATATGTATCGAAATATGATAATTGACCGAGAGAACCAGTGTGTGATCATCAGGTAAGGGACTGGCTTCCTTTCTGCCCCCAGGCTGGGCTGGCCGCAGCAGCAGGAGGGAGGGAGCATCGTGTGTGTGTCCCTCTGGTTGTCCAAAGGAAGCCCTCGGAGGGTCTACCAGGGGGAGAAGCCCCACCGCCTGGGGTTCAGGTGCGGGCAAATACTGAGCGTAAGCAATCCAGGCATGGAGAATCTCTGAATGAGAAGGACCAGGGATTCGTTTAGGCCGGGAAATCATGGAACTCACAGGCATGGAAGGCAAGGAGAACGGAGAGGGGCGAAGGTCCATGGGAGAAAGGAGGCGTAAAGGAGACAAATGGGCCCTGGGGAATGCTTCTTTCTAACTGCAAAGTTGCAACAGCAGCACTTTCAACGTAGAAGTGAAGGGAGCTAAAGTGATGCATGAGGTGTAAGCAGGTAAAGCCAAGAGAGCAGCGTTTGAACCCACCTGCGAAACCCGCCCAGTGACTCCATTCCATCCAGAGCGGGCAGAATGTCGCTTTGGTTTACGAAGGAAGTATAGAGATCTTTGTCAGAGAACATCGACATCCTGTTGGGCCAGCTGGATCTC
Source organism: Bungarus multicinctus (assembly GCA_023653725.1). NCBI lineage: Eukaryota > Metazoa > Chordata > Lepidosauria > Squamata > Elapidae > Bungarus > Bungarus multicinctus. Next base: position 22,477,022 of record CM042843.1, read on the forward strand.
CCAATCCTGCCTTCCACTCCTGGGGAGGTTCCCCAACCCACCCCGAGAGGTTAAGCTCCAGGGTCCAGGGGTCTCAAGGGCCCAACCATTAATTTGTGCTGCAATTTCTAAAGGAGAAAACTTGGGAAAGAATATATGAGAGGCTGCCTCTCTGCCATCTTTGCTTGTGGCCCAGAGATGTAGCCTGGAAGCAGCCAGTTTGGGTTTTTTTTCCCCCAACTTGTCATTATTGTGGCTTTTTTATTTCTATTTCTGGTTTCTCAAACTTAAAAAAAAAACAGTATCTGCCACTTACAGGAATTGGCCCTCTGTGTGGCTGAGGATGGAAAAAGAGGCTTGCTTAGAAGTTATTTTCTCTTCTGTTTGAAGCTTGGCACTGCGCAATGCCCCTCAAGCGGTGCGAGACCCCAGCCACTGCTGTAGTGGGACAACACGGGTGTTCTCTCCTCTGTGTGGACATTTTGACATTCAACGTCACCTGAACTTCAAGATGGGCAGCAAATAAATTTGATAAATAAATAATCCATGGTTTAGAGGCCCCCGGGGGTCTTTTCCTGGCACTCCCAAGTGCCTTGGGATACTCACAGGCCACAAATAAGCGAGCGAGCCCTGTCCTTGTCAGGTGGGGATTGACTGATGCCAAGGGGCTGGCAAGGCTTTCCTGGTCCCGAGGAGAGGCTGCTGGCGGTGGTTGCTTTGCTTGAAGAACAAAGCTCCACCAGAGTTACTCACAGGTTCTCGGGCAAATGTAAATTGTGGCCCAAGAGAAAGGACCAGCGTGGCAGAAACCTGATGTTCTCTAGAAGTAGCAGGTGAGTGGATGCTGCTTTTGGGGGGCCCAGACTAAGAGGGTCTCCCTTCCAAGGCCAGGAGATCCATGCTTCTCTGCAAGAGGGATGCTGCCCAGTCCAGAGCAGAAGGCCCCCCAGGACCGAGAGCCTCTTTTCCCTGTCTCAGTAGCCAAGCCTCCATCAAGCCTGCTGGCTGTCAGCGGATGTTTCCCTTGAGCACCGAAGACATTTATGGCTGCCCAGCAACAGGGCAGTTTGGACTCAGCCGTGATTGGGAGCTCCAGCAGCCAAAACCTCTTTGTGCAATGTACATTTGATTTTTCACTTAATTCAACAATGCATTGACTTTGTGATTTATTTTAGCATATAGCTGAGCTCACTTGGCTCAAAGAGATTGTGTTCTGAAGAGGATTCTGAGTTGCCAGATCAAGATTTGAATCCTAATCATAGTTTCCCAGGGCAACAAGCCTCCTTTATCTTGGTGGGATTAACTTCTGAGAAAATACATAGCAGATTTTGCTTTCAATCACCAGTTTAAGTGTATCATGCCAAGTATATAGATCTATTTATTTATTTTTAAAAAGGGAGCAGGAGCAAGATTTAAAATACTACATTTGATCTTGGTAACTGCAAAAATTCTTTGACTGCATTCACAGATGCTTAGCAAGGTTTTAAAACCATGGTTTGTCAGAGAAGCCGTCATTCTTGACCCCAAATGCTAAGCTGCAGTGAGTAATGTGCACAATCCTCACACTAAGCCAAAACCTTTGAGTCACGTTGTATTTTTTCCTGCTGACTTTTTTTTCTTTGTGTTGACTTTCAGAACTCTTCAATAGGCACTGCAGTATTTTTGTAACTGTAGATGGGAACAGTTAAAAGGCACCAAAATAGAGTTCCCATAATGCTTCTCTCCTAGTGGTTTTAGTAGTACATCCTAGCTTTATTTTCGAAAGGCTTTTGCAGACCAGGCCTGATGGGGCAGCCCTGAGAGGGACAGAATTAGAAAAGGCAGTGTATCTGCCCACTACTTATTGGAAAAGCAATAGAAGGCAATTGCCCTACAAGGGACCTTTGGCTGGAACGGCCACCGTTGCCAGGAGGGCTTCGTGGAGGACTCGGGAGCAGTCAGAGCACCCTGGGTCTCCTTGCTGTGCCTCATCAATATTGCATTCTTGTCCTGCTGAGTTTTGTACTTAGCAAATTCACCAGCATCCTGATTGATAAAACCATGCAAATTTGCAGAAAAACAAGATCTCAAGCACCAGGGAGGGCAGCTGCTCAGGAGGGCCTTAAGCCTTGGTCTGGCAGTAGGGGCCTTTCAGACTGGCCCCCACCCCCGAGTCAAGAACAAGGAAGGAAGCCTAGAGTGCAGCACTTGCCATATCCAGGGTGGCTTGGCAATGCAACGGGGGGCGGAATGAAGCACCTGCTGTATTCAGGGGTTCAGGCAAAATGACCAGTGGGCAGGGGGTTGTGCTCTCAGGGCAGGTGGAAGTGCAGGAGGTCAAGGCTTTGGGGACACAAATGCTTATTCTTGAGGAGTCTGCTTGGAATGGTTGCAAGAAGAGGCTCCTCTTAATTTTTCCCAGTGGCGAAAGTGGAGCTGGGAAGACTGTGGGAGCCAAGTACATCATGAGCTACATCTCCAAGATATCCGGAGGAGGCCCCAGAGTGCAGGTGAGAGGAGGGGAAGGGAGACTCCTGGGCAAGCCAGCCGGCTGTTTTCCTTGGGTCTTGGCTGCTCCCTGTAATTTGTTGGCACTGTGAGAGTCTCGCTGCTTCTGTCTTTTTCCCTCGTTGCCATGGAAGATCCCAGCCCGCTTCCGTTTGAATCCGTAACCAGCCAAGGACGGAGCAACTGTTGTTTTTGGAATGGGCTTAATCACACTCTATAAATAAGCTGCTCAGTTATTTCTAGGAAGGGAAAGCGATCCATTTTCCCCCTGTGAGCCAGTTTTAGGCAGCCGTGTGGTCAGGAAGCAGGTAAAGGCAGGGGGCGGAGTCTTCCTGGCTGCAAAGGAGATCCTTGGCCATTGATTTCAGTCCAGGTGTTATTCGGGGCAACCTTTTTAAGATCTGTGTCCTGCAGGTTTTGAGATGGAAAGGGTGTCGGGGCAAGAAGTGCTCAACAGCCAAAGAGTCTTTCCCATGTTGAGGGTGGGCATCATTGGGTCGAAAAGCTCCCGTTTCCCGAGGCAGAGGGCTAGAGCTGTAGGGTGCAGAAAGAGGTCAGCTGTCCCCTGGCCATTGCTTCAGCCTGCTTGGGTCACCTCGGAAGGCTCAAGGCAGGTGGCCAGGTGCCTCCTCTCCACTGGAACCTTTGGGGAGGGTAGATTAAGACCCACCTGGACGAACCAGCAGGAGGAGGAGGAGAGAGGGAGGGGGGGGCGCTTTCATGCAAAGCCTGACTTCTGCTTTCTGGCTTTCAGCATGTGAAGGATATCATTCTGCAGTCCAACCCCCTCCTGGAGGCCTTTGGGAATGCCAAGACGGTTCGCAACAACAACTCCAGCAGATTTGTGAGTTGGCCCTTTGCCAGAGCAGCACCAGATGAGTTGGGGCCATCGTTCCTTCCTCCTGCTTCCTTTCTGCCCCCCCTCTCAGGGTGAAGGGTGTGGGGGGATATAAGGGGAGAGCCAGGCATCTGCTGTGACCACCCGTTTTGACCCCCAAGCTTTCTTGCTCTCCAGCCAAGAGTTCCCCTTTGGCCACTGATACCCTTCCTTTTTTGCAGGGGAAATACTTTGAAATCCAGTTTAGTCCAGGTGGGGAGCCAGACGGAGGCAAGATCTCCAATTTCCTGCTGGAGAAATCCCGAGTGGTCATGAGGAATCCCGGAGAAAGGAGCTTCCACATTTTTTACCAGGTCAGAAGTTGCCTGGGGATGGAGGGCAGGAGGTTGAAGGGGAGGCCCCCGAACCTCTGGGCCAGTTGGCTGCTCTGGCTCCTCCGGGAGGGCCACCTGCAGCTTTTCAGGCCTTTTGGACTACTTCCCCCATAACCCCCCCAGCTGGCAAGTACCTCTTTCGCAGACCTGGTGTGACTATGGCTGTCCCTGGAGCGCTTCTGCTCGGCTCCTCAGCTGAGCTGCATGAATCCTTTTGAGCCAAGACCGGGCCCGATTCGGGAGATCCCAACATGGCCGGGGGATTCCCTGCTTGCCACAGACTCTCAGGGGGAGTTTTCAGCAGACAAATGGCTGTTTTCCTTTGAAGCCAAATTCTCTACCTCTCAAACACAACACAAAGCGGGATAACTTACCTTGGGAGTGTGTATGTGTTATCCTGCAGCTGATTGAAGGCGCCTCCAATGAGCAACGGGCCAGCCTCGGCATCACCAACATGGATTACTATCACTACTTGAGCCTCTCAGGATCCTACAAAGTGGAAGACATCAGTGACAAATCTGATTTCCAGGAAACTCTGGTAAGGGTCTCCCCTCTCCCTCCCCACTCGATAAGAACCACTGGTATGAGGAAAGGGCCCCAACTGCCTCTGTCTGGGAGCAAAGAGAAGGTTGACAGGTACAGTCGAAGGAGAGGAACCCCTGGCTATCTCCACCCATGTCCTCATCTGCCCTTCTGATCTGACACACACACACACACCCATGTAGTTTTGAGACTAGCCAAGCGGCTCGAAGGACCAAAAGGGGATCCACCGTTTTCACCTCCTGGCTCTCCCTTCCCTTGTTGACTTGGCTGGCTAAGGAGCCTTCTTGCCTGTCTCTCTGCACATGGCCAACGCTTCTGGATTCTGCAGTGGCATTTGTGGATTTGTTGGCTCTCCACGGTTCCTGTTTTCTTCTCGACTTTCTGCTCCGTTCCCTGAAGAGAAAAGTCAAAATGAAGAATATCCCCAGTCTCCAGTCAGATTTTAATATGAGCAAGCAAGCAAGCAAGCAAATAAATAAATAAATAAATACATAAAGAGCGCATTATTTGGCCACCTAGGAAGGTTTTTAAGCAGATTGCATAGTTCTCTTCTGCTGTTGCTTAAATACCTCCGTGTTACATGGCGAGAAACCGCTGGAGAGCATAAACTCTGAAAAGTAGTTTTTGCTTTGTAGTTCCAGAGATTTATACCTTCAGCTTTTTGTGGTTTTAAACTATTTTTTTTAAATGCCTGGAAAACCGCAAGTTGAACTAGCTTCTTGTGGCAACAACAGGCAACCTGCAGCAATGGAAGAGCCAGGCCTTCACGTGGGCTCCCTCTCTGAATGTTCTGCTTTCATTTGAAATGAAATAAATCAGCATTTTCTTTCCTTTCTTGCCCTTGGAGAGGGAGAAAAGCCCACGCCTAACTTAGGACTATGAGAAGGAAGCGCTCTAAAAAGAATGCCGAAATACTTGCTGCTGCTGCTCCTTGGCCCAAACCGAGGGTCTCCAGAGGGGCTTCTCACCCTCTTCCTCCTGCTCTGCCCCTCTGCAGCATGCCATGAAGGTCATCGGCATCTCTGCCCAAGAGCAGGCACTGGTCATCCAGATCGTGGCTGGGGTGCTCCACCTGGGCAACCTCAGCTTCAAAGAGGCCGGCAACTATGCCGCAGTGGAGAGCGAAGAGTGTAGGTAGCCCCTCCTGGCTGGGCTGGAGCGGTGGGGTGGCCGAGGGGAGGGCCCCCCCGTCCTCTGGAAGAGCCACGTCCTGGCAGGCCAGGCACCCGGAAGCCATGGGCGTCCCCCAGGTTCTCCCCCTCCACCCAGAACTCAAGACTAATCTGATTTGGGCATGGAATGTTTCCTCAGGCAATCTACCTAATGGCCCAAGGAGACCCCTGCCCTGGGTGGGAGTAGGGGAGACCCCCTCCCCTTCCTCCGCTGGCTGCTTTGCTGCCTCACTGGGCTCTCCTTGTGCCACCCTACAGTTCTGGCCTTCCCGGCTTTCCTCCTGGGAATCGACCAGGGCCGGCTAAAAGAGAAACTGACCAGCAGGCAGATGGACAGCAAGTGGGGCGGCAAATCAGAATCCATCCACGTGACCCTCAACGTGGAGCAAGCCTGTTACACCAGGGATGCCTTGGCCAAAGCGCTCCACGCCAGGCTCTTCGACTACTTGGTGGACGTAAGTGATGCTTGGACAGGACGAGGGAGGGGAGGGAGGGGCCCCTCGAGAGGCACTTATGGGAGGCTTTGCAAGAGCTGCAAACGGTCAAGGCACACAACCTTCCCGGTCAGTTCCACTGCCCCACGAGAGGAGGCTCTTTCCCCTTGTCATCCCTCAGCAGCAGCACTTCCGGGAAGAGGTTCCCCAAGAGGCAGCAGTGTGGGAGGGCTTCTTTCCAAGCCCCTGCCGAGGCTGCGTCGGCCACACTGGGCAGATGAGATTCCAAGGCCTTGGTGCCCACGGGGAAGGAGCTGCCCTTGTAGGAGGGGCCGTTTTAGGAGCCCCCGTGGCTGGCGGGGCAGAAGAACTGGCATCGGTTTCCTTGGGCAAGCAAGAGCACAGAAGGAAGGCTCTGCCTTGCAGTCTTTCAAGGGCACTTAAAGTGGCATTTGGTACCCTTTTTACTCAGGTTTAATTCACTGTATCATTTGGATTTCAAAGTTGAATCCCTTGTTTTCATGGGAATGTGTCCCCCCCTTTTGTTTTAACAGTCCATCAACAAGGCGATGGAAAAAGACAATCAGGAGTATAATATTGGCGTCCTGGACATCTACGGCTTTGAAATATTTCAGGTAAAGGCCTACGGGTCGATCGGGATGCTTCGCAGCAGCAGAAGTGCCTTTTGTGGGAAGAAAGACAGTGAGCGATTTTGGAGCAATGCCTCGATCTGTTCAGGGGGCCAAAACAAGAAGCCGCCGAAGCCCTGGGCCTCCGCTTCGGTGGTGGCCAGCTGGCTTGAAGCAGAAGGCGGATCTTTGTGCCGTTTGCCGACCCAGAGGAGACGGCCCTTCTTCCTTGCCTGTCTGAGGGCTGGGTCCTTCCCTGGGGGGCAGGAGGGCTGGGAAGTCTGTATTTTTGGCCTGTAAATGTTCTCCTCTGGCTGCTTACCAAGGAGTGGCGGCCGTTATTTCTTAGCAAACATGCCCAGGTGACACTGCTGGCCACGCTGCACCAACTGGAAGTGAAGTCAGGCTGCTGGAATGAGTTTTATTTATGTTTCAGGGCTGCTTTGTTAGTCTTCCCTTTTTGCAAGAAAAACATTTGGGAGAGGGAGCTGGGTTAAATTTTGCAGTAGGATGATGTCAGCCCAAATGCTTGGCTTCCTATAATTGGAAACCTCAATTAATTCAAACAAAGGGTTGCATGTAAGCCGGGGCAGAATTCAGGGCCTAAATGGAGCTTTGCAGAAAGAGGCTACAAAGTACTCTAGCAAAAACAAAAGAGGAGCTTGGGGGCTTTTCGGGCAGAGAACGCAAAATGGCTGTTCTAAAGGAAATTCAAATCTTGGAAGCCGTTTTGGAGAACTGAGGCCCTGATTTCCATGAAAAGGTTGGCAGCAGACAGTCAAATCAGCAGGGAAGGTCACTCAAATATTACGCTATAAAAGACGGCTTAAGGTGGCCCACAGAGGCCCGTCTGGGCATTGATTTTTCCATGGTTTGTTTTTGATTTCAGAAAAATGGCTTTGAGCAGTTTTGCATCAATTTTGTCAATGAAAAACTGCAGCAGATCTTTATCGAGCTCACCCTGAAGGCAGAGCAGGTAAACCTGAAGGTTTGGAGAGAAATCCCTGGAGCAAACCGTCTTTTCTGCTTTTCTCCCCCTCCCTCCGGGTGGGAAGCTTGTCAGCTGATGCTTGTTTTGAAACTGCCTTGCAAAGCAAGAGGGAGAGAGCCCGCCCAGCCTGGGAGTAAACACGGCCTGGCCTGCTTGGCTGCCTGCCAGGATATTTTCCCTCTGATCCAGGGACCTAAGAGGGAGGCAGAGCAATCATCGCCTCAGATGACTTCCCCGTGGGACTGACTCGCCCCCCCATGTGGGAAACGGGGCTCTGGAATGCAAAGGAGGGCCCTTCCCTTCTCCCCATGTGCCTCTTTCCCTTGCTGGCTGCCATTTTGAACAGCCTGGACATTTGCTTCTTTTGCTCCCCAAAACCCTGGTGGGAACAACAGGCCTTGTTTCAAACCACTTTGGTGGGTCTCCTTCCTTCCGTTGTGCTGTGTCTGAGGAGGGGTGTGTGTGGAACTCTTCCCCCTCCCCAGCGGAGGGAGATTCCGTGCAATGGGAAAACCTGCAGATTCCAGCAGAAACCTTTAGTTCTGGGCCCCCTGGACGCAGCCTGTGAAGAGGGGCCTCCAGAGCCCCTCCCAGGGGAAGAAGGAAGAGAGCGCCTTTCGCCACAGCTCTTCCTCTGAGTCATTCCTTCCAGATCCCAGGTGGGTGCAGAGTTCGGGTGTAGTCAGTTGGACAAGATCCTGGGAGGTACCTTTCTCCTTTCAAGCCCAACAGATCCTGGGTGCCTCCAAGCCAAATGCTTTGCCACCTGTGCTGTAGGCACCAGGGACCTATTGCATCTCAGCCTCTGTCCTCTCTTCCCCAACAGAGGATCCCTCTGAGTCCAGCCCTGCCCACACCTGGCCACCCAGAATCGTTCTTACCGCCTCACTGGGCAAGCCCACCACCCATTTCTTGTGGACGTCTTGCCAAGGAGTCTCCCCCGGCACCGGCACTTAGACCCTGAGTGCAGCCAGCCAGCTGATCTTTGGGCCCTGGCTTTGGCCCTGCTTGGGAGGCAGGAGAGGGCTTAGACTGGGTGTCGCTTGGACTTTGGCCCAGGGCAGAGGGGTCCTCTTTGGGACGGAGAGCTTCCCTGCTTCCTGCAGGCTGCCTGCCTGTTGCACTGAGGTTGCCACGTCTTTTGAGTCCCCTGCAGTTCCCTTGGGAACATCGCTGAGCCTTCATTTCTCGATTGCAGGAGGAATACGTTCAGGAAGGAATCCGCTGGACTCCCATCGATTATTTCAACAACAAAATAGTTTGTGACCTCATAGAGAACAAAGTGGTAAGTCTGGGAGGGTCTGCATGGCCGCAGATTCGTACTTCCCCCCCCCCCCCCCCCCGCCCCGTGATGCCATTAACTGGCTGTGCCAGGAGTGGAATTCAGGAAAAAATAGATTAGAATAAGAAGAGAAGAGAAGAGAAGAGGAGAATAGAATGCAGAATAGAATAAGAATAGAATAAGAATAGAGAATAGAATGCAGAATAGAATAAGAATAGAATAAGAACAGAATAAAATAAGTATAGAATAGAATAAGAATAGAGAATAGAATGCAGAATAGAATAAGAATAAAATAGAATAATAGAATAGAGAATAGAATGGAGAATAGAATCCTTCCCACTGTGATCCGCAACTCTCTAAACCGATTCCCCCAACACCATTCAGTCCAAAACGGAGGCCAAGACTCCACCCTAAGCCTCCCTCCCTATTTCCGTTGTCACCCCAGAACCCACCTGGCATCATGAGCATCCTGGACGACGTCTGTGCCACGATGCACGCGGTAGGGGAAGGAGCCGACCAAACTTTGCTGCAGAAGCTGCAGATGCAGATTGGGACCCACGAGCATTTCAACAGCTGGAATCAGGGCTTCATCATTCACCACTACGCAGGGAAGGTACCTTGCCAAGTGGGGCGTTTCGGGAGAGCCTGCTGGGGGTCTTTGTCCATTTGTCTGGAAGTCCCAGGAAAGGCATGGCTGCTTTATGCCATGGTTCCCCCAATTCCCGGCTCTGTCAGAATTCTATCCCGGGAGCCGGCACAGCCTTGCCCAGAGGAGGACTTCTCCCCCGCTTCCTTTCCTTGCTGTGTGTCCTCCTGGCCAAGACGCTGAAGGGGCCTCGCTTGCCTTTCTCCTGCCAGGTTTCCTACGACATGGATGGATTCTGTGAGAGGAACCGGGACGTTCTCTTCATGGACTTGGTTGAGCTGATGCAAAGCAGCGAATTGTACGTAGGGCGCGGTTCCCCCCACTGCACTTCCGCCCAAGATCTTGCCGGGGCTGCAGCGAGAGAGGATCGGTGGGGAATCTGCCAGGGCTGGAAAGGCGATCCAAAGCCCTGATGCCAAACGCAGAAAGCTCCCTGCTTCCCCTTAGAGGGGGGAACTCTGGAGCAAGCCAGGAAGAAGCGCAGGCTGGCAGGAGAGCTTTGGGGAGGCGGAAGCATTCAGGGCCACACAGCAGAAGGAAGGGCCAGGGAAGGGTTAAGAGAGGCTCAGGCCAGGGGAGGCTTCTGGCTTCTCAAGGGGGGAAATCCTTGCACCAGAGAGGGCTGACCTTTGGGCCCAAGGGAGGGAGGGAGGGCTAGGGACAAGGTGGGGGGGCAGGGCTGGAGAGGCTGCGATCTAAGGTGGCTCTCAGAGTGAGTTACCCCAGGGCTGCTCCTGCCATTTCCCTCGGCTTCCTGCTCCCTCCAATTTCTCAGCAGAGGCTCTGGGGCTGCCAGTTGCGCCCGGTGGAGCACTAAGTCCAGCCGCCTCTGCCCTGGTCTCCCGGCTGCTGCCTTGTGCCATGTGCTGATGCTCTCCTCCTCCTCCTAGACCTTTTATAAAGGCTCTGTTCCCAGAGAATCTCCAAGCCGAAAAAAAAGGCCGACCCACCACTGCCAGCAGCAAAATCAAGGTGGGTGCTTTGGGGCAGCACCAGCAGCAGAAGGGGCAGGCGGAGATCTTGGGGCTTTAGGCCCCGGAGAGCACAGGGCCAAAGGCTGAGTCGTGAAAGCTCATTTAAAAAGAAGGGCCCTGCGGAAACTTAATGTGAAAACAAGATTCGCCCAACTGGGCGAGCAAAAGAGCCCCTGGCAGCTGCCCACCCCACTCCTGCATCACAAGGGGGTCCCTTCCCTTTGCTCCTCTTGCAAAGGACAGGGACAACACAGCTCTGTGCGTATGTGCGTGTGCACAGACTTGGTACGATCTGTCCTCTCGCCCCTCTGGGTGGTGGGGAGGCAGTCCTTCCCTCCCGTGCAGTCCCTCTGCTTGGGGTTGGCTGCTCGGCCTCCTGTGCCCTGCCCAGGATCTTCCACCAGAGGACGAGCAGAGGAGGCCCCGGCCTAGAAGCAGAGGTTTCCTGACACCGGTGCCATTGCTCAGGGCAGGCGGCTTTGGTCCAAGGAGCAGAGGAAGCAAACTGCCAGGACTTCCAGCACCGTTTCTCTCTCCTGCAGAAACAAGCCAACGACCTGGTGGGCACCCTGATGAAATGCACCCCCCATTACATGCGCTGCATCAAGCCCAACGAGACCAAAAAGCCTCACGACTGGGAGGAGAGCAGGTGATTGGAGAGGCCGGGCCGAGAGGCAGCCAGCGCCCTCGGAGGCTCCCTCGCCAGAGCTATTTGCCCAGTTCTGAAGTTGTCACAATAATCCAGACTTTAAAAGTCCCACCACCTGCTTTTTGGCTGTGATGACACACACCTCCTGCATTTTGGAAGTAGTTGTTCTCATCTTTGCTCAAAGGGATGGTTGCAAAAAGAGCCGATGGCTCAAAATAGTTGATGGTTTGCTGCCTGCCAAGATTGGAGAGCTGCTGGGTGGAGGGACGGGGCAAGACGCCCTCCCTTTCTTAAGCCTTTGCCAGTGTTGGCCAGGCTCAAAATGGCAGCGCCAGAGAAAAGGCCATTTTCCAACGGTCTCTCAGGCAGCCCTTCCCTCCTTGAAAGTGTCATGTTTCCCCCTTTCGGTCTGTTTCCGATCGCTTTCCCTCTCGTGGCATGCCGGAGAGCAGCTGTGGGGGGACCTTTCTGTGTGAGGCTCCATCCCGAACCTTCTTCCTGCAGGGTGAAGCACCAGGTGGAATATCTCGGGCTCAGGGAGAACATCCGAGTTCGCCGAGCAGGTTATGCCTACAGACGCGCCTTCCAAAAATTCCTGCAGAGGTACCCCTTTCCCCCCATGGCTGCATTAAAACGGGAGGGAAGGACAGCCAAAGGCCTCCGGGGTTCCCCTCTTCTGCGGAGCGTAACTTGCCTGGGCTCCCCCAGAACCAGCCCTGGTTGCGGATGTGCCCGCTCCTTGCTGCCCTTCTAAGGTCGCCCTGTCTGAGTGAGCAGGAAAGCAGCAGCCTTTTCAAGGGGGACCTTTGGGTCATGGGGGGGAAGGGGGAGGGACTGGCAGGCCAAACAGGAGCCCATGGCCAGGACAGTGCTTGGCTCGGAGGGCTTCCCCTCTGGGCAGCCTCTTCTTCTTTTTGGCTGCGTTGACAAGGGACCCCCATGCCCGAGCACCGAGTGCCAACACGGGCAGGCAAGGAGATTCCGTCCCCAGAGCCTTTGAGTCAGGCTGGTGGTGACAGATAATTCCTACAGAAAAGTCCACGTGAATTTTTGAGCGAAGCAGTTATGACTGTTATAGCTGCTTAATTCAAAAGGTTTAAGTGCCTTATTGCTTTGATGAAGATTAGGAAGAGGCAGCCTGGGCCTGGGAGATGTTTTGGTCCAAGTGCAGGTAGCCCTGGCCAAGGTGGTGCGTGGCTAGGGACTGCGGGCACTGAGTCCAAGGCCCACAAAGGTCCCTTTTGCCTACTAAAAGCCCAGCCTGCGGGGGCCTTGGAGAAACCGCAAAACCACCAGGTTCCAACTCTTGGTCCCTCGTCCCCGACGCAGCCGCCATGGAAGGGTGGGCAGGTGGGGAAATGGGCCTCCCTGCCCACCTGCCGCATCTCTCCTTGAAGGTATGCCATCCTGACCCCCGAGACCTGGCCTCTCTGGAAGGGGGATGAGAGGCAGGGCGTTCTGCACCTGCTCCGGTCCGTCAACATGGATGCTGACCAACACCAGCTGGGCAGGACGAAGATCTTCATCAAAGCACCAGAGTCTGTGAGTACCAGGGTGAAGCTGCCCCTCTCTGGCCCCCTCCCATTTCCGCCTTCCGGAGACAGCCCCTCCCCCCAGGCAACATGGTCCAGCACTGAGCGGCCTTGGGGTGCCCCCCCGGCACCATTCCACCCTGAGCTGTGGTACAGGTGAGCCCCGGGCACTCTGCACCAGGTCCCATGCCCCCCCGCCCCCCACCCCCCGCCTCCCTGATGGGAACAGGACCCCCATGGGCCAAAATGCCTGAGTTGGGAGCCAGCCTCTGGCCCAACAGGAGAGCCCGGCTGTTTCGCAGACCATTCCCAATTTCCCCTTAGAAAGCTGGTGATAGGAGCGCAAAGACTATACAATTACTGGTCGTGTTCATATAACACAACAAGCCACGAAGAGGATTTGGGTCCGGAATGTTGTATGAATCCAGCCCACTGTGGCTTTCTTAGCGTGTGGCATGAATCCACCATGTCTCTTCCATGGGCTGGTTTGAGAAGAAAGAGCAGTGGAAGCCCAGCATTTCTGGGCCTTAAAAATCCCCTTTTCTTTTGGCCTTCCTGCCTCTGGACCTAGGAAGTGAGTCTGAGGTGAACCTCCATTCCAGCAGAGGGATGTAGCTCTATTGGATGGGCAATTAATGCAGCCGCTGGGAGGGAATCGGGTCAGTCACTGGCCGGGGGAGCCGGTTCTTCTGCCAGCTGCCCAACGGAGAAATCCTGGAAGAGGAGCAGCAGCAGCAGCCCCGGAAAGAGGGCTCGGCCCCCTCCAGGCGATGGCTCACTCAAGAGCCACGGGGCACATCTGAATGTGTCAGGCCACAATTTCCATCACTTGGTCAGCTGGGAAAGATGACCATGTGCCAATTAGGCTGCAGCGTGAGATGGACGGCTGAGGCTTTCTCTCAGGACACACACACACACACACACACACACACACACACACACACACACACACGCCCCAAGACAGCTACTCTTGTGTCAGAGTTGCTCTGGTTCCAGGAAGGAGGCTCTTTCTTATTCGGTGCTTCTGGCTGAAAGCCTTGAATTTTTGTGGAGACATAGAAATTGGGGGTGGGATGGTGGGGGGGGTGGATATCTGTGCAAATGTTGTCTCTGGAGTTCACCAGCAGGGCACCTGCAGGACTTCCCAGGTTGGTCCCAGGAGCCTCCCTGGTGGCAGGGGGGAGATGGGCCCCATCAGCACCAGCGCTGGATGGCTGGAGGCAGCGCGACTCCCTGGCTTGGCCTTCCATCTCCCAAAATGGCTTCCTCTCATCCACCAAGTGCGAATGTGCTTTCCCTTGAAGTAGACAAATCTCAGTTTATCTAAGGACTTCTTGAATTGCTCCCTATTTTCCAAGTTTGGCAGAAAGACCCCCGTCTGCTCTCCAGTGGTCACTTTTGAAACCAAACAGAAGGAAAAAAGCTCCCACAGAACTTCCTTCCTCAGGGCAGGAGGGGGCGATTCCCGGAGGCTCCCCTCCACCACCCAAGAGGCAGATCTCCCGAAAGTCTCCCGACGGCTTTGCTGAAGGGAGGGCCTGGGGATCCAGTCTGTCTGACTGGTGCCAAGTTCCCTACAGGGGATCCCTTGGCTCTGCTCGCCCCTCGCATCTTCTCTGGAAAGCAGCTGCCCCTTGAGTTTTGGAGACCCCTGGAAGGGGAGAGTAGCCTGCGGCCCCCTCACTGAGCTTCCTTCTTTGGGATTTCGCCTCCTCCCGTTTTCCGGTGGAGCCCGAAGGCAGCACCCAGGAAGCCTCAGGGCAGAGCTGCTGGGCCAGCAACGGCTTCTCTTTCTCTTGCAGCTATTTCTGTTGGAGGAAATGAGGGAGCGGAAGTACGATGGCTACGCGAGGGCCATCCAGAGGGCCTGGAGGAAACACATTGCCCGGAAGAAATGTGTGCAAATGAGAGAAGAAGGTACTGGGGGTTATTCCTTGCCCATAACGAGAGCGGCGACGGGGATCTTCCATTTTTCAAGGAGCGAGGGAATGGCTGTGCCCACTGCCCGTCCATCTCCCTTGGCTACCCTCTTTACCTGCCCTCTGGCCCCAACCCAGCAGGTCTTCAGAAGTTGCAGCTGCGGCTGGCTGGCTTTCTCCACAGGCCGGTGTTTCCAGATGAGCGAAGCCCAAATTGGCTGAGTTGCATCCTAGTTGAGCCTGACCGCCATTTTAGCCCTTCCGCTGGCTTCCAGTGCAATTCCTTTGGGGGGGTGTCGTATTCCTCGCTGACCCCTTGTATGCTGCTCACAGTCACTTTCTTGGAATTGGGTGGCCATAGAAATGCAACCAGGCAAGCAGCTGATGCTCAAAGGCTCGAAAGAGCCATTTAGGTACCGTATGAAGCTCTGGCTTCTACTCCAATTCTGCAATCGGAGCTACTCGATCTAAAGCAAAAGAGCCAGAAAGGCAGGCGCCCTAAAGGAAACAAGCCTTCCCTGGGAAGTGGCCTTGAGAAGGGACTTTTCTCCGAAGTGGCCTAACAAAGCCCAGACCCTACAGGTAGTGGCTGAAGGGGGGAGGCTCAGTTCTCCGGGGCTCAGTCACGACAGCTAATGGTCAGTCCCTGAAGTCCGCCTGGTGGGATTCCCCTGCTCTCTCTGGGGCCACTAAGGGGCCTCTCCTTCCCCCGCAAAGCCTCTGACCTGCTGCTGAACAAGAAAGAGAGGAGGCGGAACAGCATCAACAGGAACTTTGTCGGCGACTACCTTGGCTTGGACGACCATCCAGAGCTGCGCCAATTCGTGGGCAAGCGGGAGAAGATCGACTTTGCTGACACGGTCACCAAGTACGACCGGCGGTTTAAGGTAGAGAAGTGATCCAGCTTGCTTGCCTTTCTTCGTGCTTAGCTTTGGCTCTTCTGGAAGGCGGCTGCGTGACCCAATTGCAGAGCCTGGCAGGCAAGCCAGCTCTTTGTCCTGGAGACCCGAGATGCGGAGGGAAAGCCATGGCCTGGGCAAGCAAAGATGGCCCCTCCAAGACAGGCCTGCCCACCGTGGCATCGTGCCTGGCCAAAGGCCATGGACGGACAGGCTAATGTCTGCGCTTAGTCGCCTGGGTGTGGACCATGGGGCTGTGGTGCGTGCCCCCGTCTAGAAGGAAAGAGCCACGCAGGCCCTCAGATCCCAGATGGGAAAGGCCCCCTCAGGACGGGCTCACCCTTGGCGCTTCTCCCCGCGAAGCCTCGGGTGGAGGAGGCAGGCCAGGCGGCAGCCATGGATGCTCTCTCCTTCCAGGGCACCAAGCGAGACCTCCTCCTCTCCCCCAAGTGCCTGTACCTGATTGGGCGCGAGAAAGTGAAGCAGGGAGCAGAGAAAGGCCTAGTGAAGGAGGCGCTCAAGCGGCGCATCGAAGTGGAACGCATCCTCTCGGTGTCCCTGAGGTCAGGGCGGGGGGCGGGGGGTGGGCAGGAGGACCAGGACGGGGTGGTGGTGGTGAGGCTGCCTTTGTTCTTGCCCTCTGACTGAAGGGGGCCTGCAGTTAAGAGGCGGCACACGGACGGATGAGAAATTGGGCAAAGTCTACTTAGTCACGGACTCTGACTTAAGGAGCTAAAATGATGGATTGCAGCTCATGATAGTCTGACAAAGGTTTCCATTACTCTCTGCAATGTTCATTTAAAGGCACTCCAGTAATAGAACGCTGCAAACATAGTTAAATGGAGCTTTTGAGTTTTAGGACTGAGATATGGAGACTGCCGGACCTTGGGGCTGTTTTGGAGGGGCTGTTTTTATGACCCCTCCATTTTTCACACTGGTGTAACTTACAGGCTCCTGTAAAGCTAGAAACAAAAGCAGGTGTTTGCCTAGAATCCTCCTCCCTGGGAGACCAGCTCTGAATTCTGGGTGCCCCCACATTTCCCTCCCCAGCCCCCTGCAGGACGACCTCTTTGTCCTGCACGAGCAGGAGTACGACAGCCTCCTGGAGTCCGTCTTCAAGACCGAGTTCTTGAGCCTCTTGTCAAAGCGCTACGAGGAGAAGACGCAGAGGCGGCTCCCCCTGAAGTTCAGCAACACGTGAGTGGCCCTCGCCCCAGGTGGCCCCTGGGCCCCCCTTCCCTCCTCCTCCGCGTTGGGACGTTCCTGAGCTCCCTGGTCGGAGATGATGGGATACGGGGGAGGAGGGAGGTGTTATCTTTAGCTTTGCTTGAGACAGCAAATCTGCCCCACCCCCTCTGTCAGCAGCCCACATCCTGCGGTGTGTGTGTGTGGGGGGAGACAGCTGAGTTGTTTGCTGAGCTTCCTCCTCTTGAGTCAGCCCGCCTGACTCCGCGCCTGCGCATCTGCTTAGTGCCGCTTCCTCACCCAAGATGTAGCGAGAACATGCTGGGGTGTCCCAGTGGTGCCCCTGGGGGTCCTGCCCCAAAGAGGCCCATCCAGGGGCAGGCTGTGGCTCCTCCTCCTTCTGGGCGTTACCCATGCTTCTCCCTTTCTCTGCCAGACTGGAGGTGAAGCTGAAGAAGGAGACCTGGGGGCCCTGGAAGGCTGGTGGCTCTCGCCAAGTGCAATTCAGCCAAGGTCAGGGAGACGTGGCCGTTCTCCGGCCAAGCAATAAAGTGCTGCAGGTCAGCATCGGGCCTGGACTCCCAAAGAACGCCCGTAAGTGCAAACAGCCAGAAGTGGGGTGGGGGGGAGGCTGTGGCAGGAGCGAACGGTCACTGCTTGAGCGAATTCTGGGGTGCATTGCAGGACCCACCAAGAGGGAGGTGAGCCAGCCCAGAGGCCTTCCAAGTAAAGCACGCGGCCAGAACTATCCGATGAGGGCTGCTCCTCCGCCCCCCGGGAAGCTCTCCGGAGGTACGAAACCCCATCCGGGGTCCCCGCAGAATATTCTCTCTCCCTTTCACCCAGTTATCACGTGACGGGCGCCTCAACTCCCTGATGCACATGGCGGCTTAAGTGGATTGGGACGAGGTCTCCCTCGTTCTGTTGCCCCCAAGGACAGCTCTGTGGTGGGGAGGCGACTTGGAGGAGGCTTGCCCTGTCCGAGTCCTCAGTCACAATCAGCGACAGATTCAAAATGATGGCACTCAGCCATGCTTAGTTTCCACCTGGCTCCGTTGTCTCCCGTAAGTAAAATGCAAGCCCAGTGAAGCCGCTTGGATTCGTGCCGCCTGTCCCTCCTGGAGGTGGAGATTTCTGTTCAAGGCTTCCAAACCCAGCAGATGACGGGGAGACTTGGGGACGGCGGCACACTCAACGCAAGTGGCTGGCAGTCCAGTGGCAAAAGCCGGGCCATGAAGGCGAGGGCTCCCCCAAGCCAGGCAGTTGAACCCCACCACTGGGAGGAATTCCAGGGGCGCCATTCCGTGAGGGAGCCTCAGGAGCTTCACCTAGAATTCCTTGCAGGTCTACTGAACGGGGTGATCCAGCTCCAGCCGCACCCGCTGCCTCCTTCAGGCCCTGCAGGCCAAAGGGCCAGTCAGAAGAGCCTGTACACCTCAATGGCCTGCCCAGCACTGCCGCGGGTCTCCGTGGGACCGGGAAGGGTATCCCAACAGCCCAGCAGTCTGGATTTCCTCAAAGTGCCTGAGCAAGGGGCCGCCGGGTGAGCCTCGCGCCACATTGGCTGCATGACGTGGTTGCTTCTGGGCGTGAAGAGACAGTGGTTGGGCTGGAGGGTTGCTGCACTTTCCATCTCTCCTCTGGGCAAGGGCCAAGGGCCCCTCACTGCTTTGCCTGCCTCCCTTTGGCAGAATTGTTTGGCTGGTTCTGCTCCAAGGAGGGAATGTGCCAGGCCCATTTAGCAGCTCCCTGGAGCCATGGAGAGGCCCCCCCAACTGCTTTGCCACTGAGCTGAGGCTGCCCAGGGAGCGTGGCCCTTGATCGCATCTTTGCAATCTGTAGCACAGAGGCCTTTGCAGGCTGTCCAAAACATATCAATA
Source organism: Bungarus multicinctus (assembly GCA_023653725.1). Classification (NCBI taxonomy): domain Eukaryota; kingdom Metazoa; phylum Chordata; class Lepidosauria; order Squamata; family Elapidae; genus Bungarus; species Bungarus multicinctus. The sequence continues at coordinate 22,495,435 of CM042843.1, forward strand.
GATGCAGGAACGTCGCCTTAGAAGCTGCGCCCGGATCCTTCAACTGGCTGAAAAGACCTGCCCGGAATGGATGCTGGGCGCCTTCCAAACTCAGGGCTTTTATCTCAGTGGAGCCTCTTGTGCACGATCATTTAACGATCAGGAGAGGTTGTTGTGGAGAAGCCACACGTGTGGCAAAGCTCCCTCATAGCAGTAGGCCTCCTGCACCCATCTCGCATGTGCACACACCCACGCACATGCACCCCCCCACACCTGCCCAAACCAAACAGGCCTCCCGGAGTGATCAGCCCTGCCTCACTAGATGGCCTCTTGCAGCTGAGCTGGGCTGCAGCCCGTCTTATCACCACCTGCTAGAGGGAAGCCTGTAACATGAATGTTGTCACTGACTGCATCCCTGTTTTCCCCTTCTGGAAACATTCAGTATCTCCTAGCCCCATCCTGAGTATTGGCAATGGTGGCCGAGGCTGATAGGCACTGTAGTCCAAGGCTCAGAACTCCACAGTGACTCTCCATTTAGAGCTCTTTGCCTGAGGTGCCCCCTAGCCTTCCCTGCAAGGTAGGCCAGCAGAGGAGCTGCCTGGACGGCAGAGGCCCCTATCCTGCAGGCGCCTCTGGTGTTCTGCATGACAAAGGAGCCTCCTAAGGATGCTGTGCATGGATGGCCACCCTTGCTTGTCCCTGCGGAAGGCAGGATGGAGGCTGCATAAGGAGAGCCTGCCTGTTGGGGGGGAACAGACCACTCAGCCCTCCTCTGTAACTCCGCAGTGCATGCAGGCAGACGACCAGCCGACCCCCACCCGCCGGGGGCAGACCCAAGCCCCAGCCCCAGCCCAAGCCGCAGGTACCCCAGTGCAGGGCACTGTATGCCTACGATGCCCAGGACACCGATGAGCTCAGCTTCAATGCCAACGACCTCATCGACCTCCTCCGAGAAGGTAAGGCTGCTCCTGCGGTATGGGGGCCACCCCTTAGAGGGGGGCCAAGGAGCTGGGCACAGTGGGTGGCCGTTTGGCCTGCTGCCCTCATTCAGGAGCAGCACAGCAGACGCCGGGTGCAAATCCTCCTGTAATACTGTGAACCCTGAGCTTCCAGAGGGTTAACCCCAGCCCCCAGGATGTGTGTGTGTGTGTATGTATAGTAATATTTTTTTTAATTTTTTTGACAACAAACATAAGCAAACATAAACATAAAACAACAAATAAAACTTGCTTTCAATTGCACAAGGTGTTGGCTGATATGTTTCTTGTGCATACTATCTATAGTCTCCCTCTTAGATTTAAATTTATATTCAGATTACATTAATCAAGTTTCCATGTCATGTTATATTATTCTTACATCATCATTAGACTTTAATTGCAAGTTCGCCTTATCCTTTTAGAACAAATCTCAATTTTTACTAGTACTAATTCATATTGTAATTCATTCCATAATAATCTATTATAGCATATCATTACTATTGTATTATATTTACTATTGTAATTTATATTGTACTATATTTGATTTTCCTATTTTGCTATCCAGCCATTGATAAAGTGGATCCCATATTTTATAATATTCTTTTTCTTCTTGCTCTCTAATTGCCAATGTTAGTCTACTCATCTCTGCACATACCCCCCAGGGTATTTTTAATAGACTGCCGAATATTCAGATGATGGTCAAGAGGGCTTTGTCCTGCATTATCTGAGACGCAGGAAATGCATCCCCTCCCTTGTCCATCTCTGCCCAGGTGGCCCTTGGGAGAGGAAGTGCTCTCTGTCCCCAGGAAGGGCCTGGCCTGCCCAAAGCAAAGGGGTGGGAGTGGCCACCGTTTCCCAGCCTCAAGTTGCCCCCTTGGACGCTGGGCAGGGCCTCCCAGTTTCTGTTCTGCTTGTGCCCATTTATCCATTCCTTTTACTCTATGACCCCGGATTAGCTTACTACTTGCCTCCATTTGGATACTACCAGAAACGGCCTTTTCCTTCCTCTTAAAAACAGATAAGGAAAAAACCGAGACTTTGCAAACGTCCTTGTGTCCCCCTGCAAAGCGTTTTCCTAGGTCTGAAGGCTTGGGGGGGGAGGAGGGGTCAGGCAGAGTCATTTCCAGCTAACTGTCCTTTTTGTTTCCAGATCCTTCAGGCTGGTGGACGGGGCGATTAAGAGGCAAACAAGGACTTTTTCCGAATAATTATGTGACCAAGATGTAACTCTGACCCTAAGAAACCCTCGATCGGTTCCAGGCTCCCCAAGAAGACCCTTTCCAAGCCCTCGAGGGACATGGGAAGATGCCGCTGCATCTTTCAGTTCCTCCGTCAGGTTAAGAAGAGGATGAGAAGCCCTCAAAGTCCAGGATTTATTTATTTTATTTAACTCTTTTCTTGCGAAGAGGAATGTGTTCAAATTACATTCCCCTTATTTTTAAAAAAAACCCAGTTCTGGAAACCATCAGATGCTCTGTGACAGAGGAAGAATGATGGAGGATGGGTTTTTTGGTTTCTTTTTCAAGTGCCTTTAGTTGCTCTGCTGTTTCTTCCAGATTATCTAACACAGCAATGGCATTCTGTGCACACACTATCCTCAGTGGGCAGCTTCACAGGGGAAACAGGCCCTGCTGCTAGTTCTTTCCCTCTTTCCCCAAGTGCCCAGGCCTGCCTGCATACACCTACACCCTCCCCTCTCCCCTCCGGTCTGGTCTAGGGGTGCTTATGACTCCAGAAAGGCACCAGGATCAAAGGAAAACAGTATTCTATGCTGCAAATAGTTCATCTTGCTCCGTTCATGTGGCCGGCCCACACTGACTTTTATGACGACTGTATCTGTGCATTACCTCCCCCCTCCCCCTCTGCCTTCAAGGAAGCTGTAAAGGAAGCGAGTCAGAGGCAAAGCTGTACTAAGGTGCACCATAGCTTAGTGGCTGGGATGTCACGTGGGGCCCAGGTACTTCATCATAGGTCAGCACTATGAAGAGTTTCCAAAGCTGGTCTGTGCTGCTGTGGGCCTTCTGCATGTTGGTTTAATTGTTTTCCTCCCATCAATAAAAATAGAGACTACAATTGCTGGCAAATACTGGCAACTCTTCTATGGGTTTCAAAGGGAGTTTCTGCAATGTCTTTATTAAGTAGAAGTACATGACAGCCTGGCCTATGCACAGGTCTTCTGCCCACTCTCCCATGTGATGCCAGGCCACACGGACTCTAGCTGGCACTCACATCAGTTGCTTGGATTCATTTAGTTTAGTTTATTGTCATTGCACTTCTTACAACAAAATTAAACACCATCTTCAGTGTACATTATGACTATGAAAATAAACACAAACACACCTCCTTCACATTCTATACACTGAATATATTGCATTAATATTGCACTATACGGTAGAATTCAGTAGAGTTGCTGCCCTGGGATAGAAGCTGTTTTTCAGCCTATTTGTCCTTGTTTTTATTATCCTGTACAGCCTGCCAGATGGTAATAGTTCCAAAAAAAGGGGGTGCCCTGGATGAGATGGATCTTGGAGAATGTTTTGAACTTTCAAATTTAGCCAACACGCTGCAAACGTAGAACTGGAGTTCCGCAAGAGGAAGCTGGTGTAACAATCCTGTGCAGGTTAGGCCCCCTGCCGAGGGAAGGGTCAGCAACAGGGACAGTGCAGGGAACTTGGGCGGGGCCACTCTGGGACAGGTTGACCGGACACACATGAGGACAGACGCCTTGAAGCAGCATTGTGGGGCACCTTTTGTGGCTTGAGGCAGGCCGCAGCCCCCACCGCGTCTGAAGCCACAGGGCCAGGCAAGGCTGAAGCAGAGCCAGATGGCTGGATGACAGACTAGATGTGGGCCCTGCTGATTTCCGCTATGACTTTTTCTTTTGCTCCTTCTGCCATCCAACCTGCTAAGCCTGGGCTAAAGCATCCCCAAAGAGATCGTGGTCTGGGCAACTGACCCTCTCCTTCCTGACTTGGCTACTGGGAATCCTGGTTAGCAGTCACTAAGCAAAACCCGGATGTCCTCAACAGCCGGAGTCTCAAAGGCCTTCAGGATCCAGGCTGTGCAGGGTGATCCCGTAACTGGATTTGTTCTTATCAGTTAAGACACGTGGAGCTCTGGTTCCCCACTACATGGAATGGGAAGACAACACACCCAAGGGAACTCTGGGGAAGGGTGTGCAAAGCTTCCTCATTGCAGCAGAGACTCACCCACCGGCCCTGGGAGAAGCCCTTCCTGAAGAGGCAGAATGCCGCAGCTGCAATCTCCAAAGGATTGTCATGCACCATCTCATAGTCCACAAGAGTTAGTTCCATCAAGTATTTTGCCAGCAGGTACATATCAGAAAACTGGAAATGAAGGACCAAAGGCAACCATCAGTCTTCAGCCTGGGAGGGGGCTTTTCCCTAGGGAGGCGCACCCCATAACCTTGAGTCTCGAGCACCTACTTCTTTTGCCTTGAAGGGGCATTCTAATCCGTTTCAGAAAACTCTCCATTCCTGCCCCACCCCTCTCTCTGCTACCGTGCCTTCCTCTCCAGTCATTTGGAAACCTCAAAGCGGTAAGAAAGCTGCCTGGCTTAAAAACCACATCTGCTCCGGGAGCTGCCTGCATCTCTGAGATTTGGTATTTGTGCACCTATTCCCCCACCCCCTTTATTAGATTTGTTATGCAGTAGAAATGTTCTGCCCAAACCAACATAGTAATTTGTGTTGGACTACGGGCAACCTTCCTGGCACCCACTTCCCTCATCTCATCCTGCACTCACTTCAGCCCAATGCCCAAAGAGCCGGGGTCAGACCTACTTCTGATATATCTTGGCTACTCTCCTCAGGAAGTGAAAAAGGCCAGCCCAGCCCAAAATTCAGCTCTTTCAAGATATTCTGCTCCATTTCCTGAATCTGAGTGGACTTGAATACTCGTCAGTTATGTAAATAAAATCCAATACTCGGTGGGTAGATCTCTTCATACTTTGCAGCCAGAAGCATTGCAGTCACACCAACCAACTGGATGGAGTTCCTCACGGGAGATGGGCTGAATCTGGTGGGGCACGCAGGCCCATCAGTCTTGTGCCCGGAAAGAAATTGGTTCTTATTGTTTATAATTCTCAAAACTTTCTATCGTTCAGCAGTCAGATGGAGAAATTTCCCTCCCCTCCATCCCTGCTTCGATGTTCAGCACCACAGCCACAGAGAAGATGCTCAGCCATTTAACTTTTGCCCAAGACACCGTCCTACGCGGCTGCGAGAAGCACGCAATGCACAGTGGAACTACTTGAGGGCACAACGCTCCCCCCTCCCAAAGATGGGGAATCTTAGAGGCGCCTAGAACGAGTCAGGGCCGCCTCTTTGGAGAAGGCACTGCCACCTGCACCCCAACGCGCTTGGCTCTCCTCCCTCCTGGCCAGAGGTCAGCAGAAACAGCAGCCCGTCCAGGAGCAGCCCTGCTAGGCCGACCGGGGGGTGGGGGGTGGGGTGTAGCAAAGGGACGCTGGGCTCCCTGCATGTCAGTCAACGGCTACTTAGTCCAGGGTTCTTCAGGGGCGCCTCCCGCAGAGGCCGGGACCCAGCCTGCACCCGCTGAGCTCGGCCCCATCCTGAGAGGAGGAGCGGGAGACGCCCTCGCAGCCCAAGAGCTCGACGGGAGCCTCCTGCTGCCCCTGCCGCAGGGAGGCGGCCTTCACGCAGGCGGTGCCGCTCCGCTCCTTGCCGCCCCTCCGCGGGGGTCAAAGGGAGCCCGGGGCAGCGGAGGAGCCAGCCAGGAGGGACGGGGAGGCCGGCACCGAACTCGGGGGGAGGGGGGGGTTACAAAAGAGGGAAAGGCGAAACCACGCAGGCGCGTCAAAGGGAACGAGACGCCCCCCCCCCCCCCCCCGGGCTGCTTCTCATTTCTAACGGGGGGGGGGGCTATTTGAATGCCAGCTCTGAGCGCGCCCGAGACCCCGCGGCCTCCAGAGCTGCCTTCCTGCAAGGCACGAAGCCCGCCCGGCCGCAGAAAGCCCGCCTGCGGGGCACGAACCGGGCTGGCTTCCCGGGGGGGGGGGAGCACAGAAGGGGCCCCCGTTGGGCATCCCAAGGCCTTCAGGTGTTCAGCCCCGCCCATCCACGCTCACCCGCCATGCGCCTCCTCGGGCCTCAAATGGGATCCCCCGCGCCACCATTGGTCCTCCGCCTGGAGGAGACGCGCCCGATTGGCTACCGCTCTGCCCTTTTTTTCCTTCTTCTCGCGTCGCCACGACTGCAGCCCTTGCGCAAGATCTTCTGGGAGTTGTAGTCTTTTTCGTGAGGGCGGGGTCCGCGCGGGAGGGGGCGAAGCGGCCGCGGCTCACGTGTAGAAGCGGGATTCCCCGGCCGGTCGCCTCCCTCACTTTGAGCCCCGGTTGTGGCCACAACGAGCGGCCTCGCTGCTCGGAAGAGGGCGGCGCGTTTCGGGCGCTTCCACAGCGGGCCAAGCGAACTCCTGCGCGCTGGGCCGAGTCCAGAGGCCTCTTCGGAGTGCCGCCCCCGGAGAGGAGGGTCGACCTCAGCGCCCGCTCCCCGCTGTGCTTTACACCCAAAGCGCCCCCCCCCCCCCCCCCGCTGTTAATAGCAGAATCCCCCCATGCAATGCAAGGGTCATCAATTTTGAGAAATAACACAAAAGTCAGATGGATTCAGCTAACTTTATTAATTGTAAAACTAAAAAAAAACCCACCCAGATCCCCCAGAGAACTGGGACCTTCATAAAATCTATGAATTCATGGATATTTGCCATAAGAAATGATACCTGGTTCCATCCTTGTAAAGGAGTTTTTCCTTTTTAACAAAACCGGTCTGTGCAGATCAGTAGATGAACTTAACATTGGACTGAGGAACGAGAAACAAAAGAAAGGCAACCATCCTGCTCTTCCCCTCGTTCTCCTAGTACTTCTTTTATCAGCCCACATCTATCTACAGAGCAGCTAGTTGAAATCCAACATTTAGTGTTCAGTAGGGCTGTTCACAGCAGTAAACTTGTGTTAGCGATTCGAATGGCTAGACATAAGAAAATGGTACATACAATCAGACAGCAGTCTAAATGTTTTTAATATTGACATTCAAAGTTATCTGCATTGTGCTGAAGGTTTAAGAACATAAAAATGTGATCCAAGAGGATGCCCCAATTAGTCTGACATTACAGGATGGGAAGGCGAGGCTCCCAGGCGGGGCAGGCGGAGGGGCAGGCAGCCCCGACCATGCTCCTTGCAACAAAGCTTGCCCAGGACAAAGCCCTGGCGCCCCTCCCACACAGGTATACAGCAGCTTTTTTTTTTTCCTAATTAAGGAATGTCTTAAAAAAAATATCCTTTGATCTTTATACACTTAAAACTAAAAGACTTGATTAAATTAAGGGCTCTGAGGTTAGTAATGAGTGAAATCATACTCTGGAAAGTTGACTTTCGGGACAAATAAAAAAAGAGGGAGGGCCACACAGCTCTACTTTCTAAAGCAGATAATCTTGCCTGCAAGTTTGGGGGGGGGGGTGTCACTAAGCCCATAATATGTGCAAAGAAATGCAACATGGGGAGCGATCCATGCAAAAGGACAGGGAGAACCGGTTAGGAATCTGAAAGGGCTAAACAAACAAACCCAAAATAAGCTTTATAAATACACTAACTGTAGGGTTAGCATCAGGTATACCACAGAGCAGACAAACGGCACTCTAGCAGGTTCAAATGCTTCCCACGACTGCACAGCGAAGTCAGGCCATCTTTGGTTGACTGCAGTACCCGGAAGGAGGAAAGCAAGAGGTTGGAGGCCAAAGCCTGTCAACTTTCGCTGGGCAGCTGAGCCTCAATGTCCACTCTGCAAATGGGGCACTTCTTGTTGGTAATTAGCCACTGGTCGACACACACTTGGTGGAAGAGATGCATACACGGAAGGCGCCTTAAAAGGAAGGAAGGAAGGAAAGGATTAGCAGTGTGCAGGCTGGCCAACAGATCAGGTTTTTGTTTTTTCAAAAATAAGACCCTGGAGAAGATGCTTCTCTAACCGATTAGGAAAGCCGTCTCTTTTGACAGGGCATTTTCTCCAGAACTACGGCTGTTGTAACAACAGATGGCTAAATTTGGCAAAAGGGCCACAGAGGGCAAGAGCTGTGAGCTAATTTCTCTTTCAGGACAAGAGTCAAGACTGCAAAGTTGAAATGCGCACCAGAGAGATTACTTCCAGTTGGTAAGCCTTGGTTATTACGTTAGGGCATAGACCACTTAGGGCATAGACCACTAAGAGGCAAAATAAATTAAAAAATAAATTTCTTGCAGTAAATTGGGGCATCAAACTTTTACTTCCAGGTTACTTTAAACTGGTCCTGGAGCTGCAGCCTCAAAAAGAATGAAAACGGAGACTCCTGGGGGAAAGGAAGGAAGCATCTCCTCTGCCCAGGGGAATTTTTTGACACCCACCCATGCTGGTATTTTGAGACAAACTGGTCGCAGCTGCCGGAGCCTCCACCTCTCTAAATTTCCAACCTTCTGCAGTACACTTTTATAAAAAAAACAATTCCTGGTCTACACCTGACCCACAAGATTAGTTCAGTATCTCCAATAGATTTCCTGTTCAGTTACCTGACATCTTCCCCTTCCTCTAATATAGATAAACATATGGTACACTTTTCCTCGGTGTCTTCCTCGGTTCCTTCTTCCCCATCATGTTTGCAGTGTAGTTTCCTCTGTGAGAACCAATCAGTTGTTACCTTATTAGCAGAGATGACATTATTGGCAAACTGAATGAGATCTCTTTTATACACAATTATCATTCCTGTTACATCAACCCACTATGCGTACATAGTAATTTACATGGTACTTTAAACAATATACAATTAAAGTTGGACAACAGCTGCTATTTCTGAATTCTGAATCCCTGGTAACAAATACTTCAGTGTCCAATAACATTTTTGACAATCCAGGTATTTGTTTCAAATTGAATTATTTTCAAGGGGGAAAGAGGTGGTTGATCCAAATTCTTTTTAATTTTCATTTCTGAAAAGGATCCTTTTTTGGGGGGGGTGGTATTTAATTGTTAAACTGATTTACCTGTGCAACTGTAAAATGCCCAAGGCACATTGGGGGGAGGGAAATGACCCCACTCAAGGTGGGTCATGAAGCTACATTATGTTCTCAGAGTGACACGAAAGAGCTCTTGCTCGCCCACAAGCTGCCTCAATCAACTCAGACTTTGTTTCTTAGTGACCCAACCTGGTGCTGGAGTTGCTGACAATGTAGCAATTGCTCCCAACTTGTTTTTCCAAAAGCTCCATGATCAGAGCCGCAGTGTCTTCTCTGATTTCAGGAGCAGGGCTCCTATTTATAAGGCTGTTATTTGTAAAGTGTGACATGTTTTTTTTTATTGCTTTCTGAGTAACAGACATGCTCTGCTCCTGCAATGGATGCTGTTAGGCACCTCATTCCCAGCACAACCTGTGTCCCATCCCATCAAGAAAGGATCCGCTGGAATATCCCGTTTGCACGCAGGAAACTCAGAGAAGTACCAGAAATGAACCAGAGGCTCAACGCAGCAAGGTGGGCCAAGAAGAACGGGCAGAGTCCTTTCTCACTTAATTATCAGCCATTTGAATAACAGGCCAATTTGGGGCTGGGGGGGGCGTTCCTAGATAAACAAAAGCAGGCACAAAACCGTGCCCGGCTTGGTCCCTCCTGGTGAAAAAGCAGCTTCTGCAGCCAGATTTCACACCTGGAATCTAGAAAGCATTTGTGATTATCTGCCTCCTTTTAGAAAAGCAGCAACGTGTGATATTCTGAGGCACAGGAATCCATAAAGCGTCTCCTTTTTTGGCTTTACAGGAAAACAGAGACATGCAATGGGGAAGTTCTTTAAACACCTCTGAGATCTTCTCACCTTCTTGTACTTGTGGGGATAAGTGCATCTTTCAATGGTTCCTTGGGAAGCTCCGCGATTCACATTTCCTAAACGTTCTTCCAGATGGATTAATTCCTGAAATCAAAGTGGAACAAAAGGTGTTGCAATCTCGACCTTCTCTCTCCAATTTAATTAAGATGCAACTTATTTGACAAGTCACACAGGGCAGCAACCTTTACTGTTCAACGGCTCAAATTCTGGGAGAATGTCCTGGCCCTGGCTCCCCTCTTCCCATGTCCTAAAGGCGGAGGAAGTGGGACAATGCAGGACAGCCCACAAGGAGGGTCTGGAGACCTGTGACTCCGAGCTCCAAGGACTGCAGGTAGCCTCCATAAAGTCACTTCAGCGAGCAAGACCCCCTCCTTGTGGGTGGGATGGTTCTCTCCAGGGCTGCCTAAGCCTGGTTAGTGAGGACTGTAGGGAAACACTGCATTTCAGCATCCTACCCTCCGTGGGAAAGGCATTTGCCGGGCCCTCCCTATGTCATAAACTAGAGCGGGGAATTCATTAATTCTCTGCATCTGATACTTCAGTTCCCCTCTGCCACCTTTAACCGACTGACAGCCAGGCTCAAGGTGGAGGACCTGACCGTTTAGCACCAACGCTCCCCTTCCCTGAGCCAACCTGACATTCCCAGGCAGGTGAAGGGCGGCCGCTGCTGCAGAAGCCGGGGAAAAAAGCCCTCTCAAGCTGGAATGCCTGCCTGTCCCCAAAGCACAACCAGGGCCTGAGGTCATTGAGAAAAGGAAGAAGAGCAGGTCCCCACTTATTCCCTGAAGCAAAAGTTCCGCCACAAAGCTGAGGACGATTCTATGACAAACCTCAAAATTGCCCCTGAAAGGGCCTCTGAACGAAGCTCCATCCAATCCCGATGAAATGTAACGGATGTGAGGGTAGCCAGCCATGTCAGGAACCTATTCAAACAGCAGAAGGGAGTTAAGTCTCACTGCAGAGCAGCAGAGTCCCCCTTGCAAAGGGCAGGAATTCGGCCTGGCTGACGGCATCCCTTCCTTTTCTCCCAGGGCTGCTTGACCGTCCCGGTGCCCGGCCAGAAGGAGAATCTTTCAGGAAAGACTTGGCTTGTGCAACTCTCCTCAGTGGTGCTCGGGGCCTGCTCACACTCAGGCGGCTGCACAGTCAGAGGAGTCCTACCCCCATGAACCCTCTCCTCTGCCAGCCAGCCTCTTACCTTGCAGGAGACCGTAATTCAGGCAAACAGACAGCGCTACCTGCATGCTGGCATGCATGATGGTCTTCAACGTGGCAGGAACTGTCCCAACATTGGAACAAGGCCTTGGAAGACCACACTGAAAATCCACGTGACACCTGCCCACCCCAAAAATGTCCTCTGCCATCCTACACGTAGAGCCAAGGCAAGTCTCCCTTCCCCTTTCATAAAACAAGCCAGAACGCAGCAGGCACCTCCCGTAACAAATCAAGGGTGCTGCAAAGTGACCAGCATCATGTTCAGAAAGCCAAACCCTCCAGACCCCAAGTGAGATCAGAGGCAACCAAACTCCTGCGTGAAAGTGGCCCCCCTCCAAGAAAAGCCCAAACCCAATGCAACAGGGGACCCCACCTCAAGAATTCCTTCAGCTGCCTGCTAGAGGCCGTTTCTGCCTTGAACCATTTTAATGTGGAGTTCAGCTGCCTTGGGGTAACGTCTTTGCTAGTAAAACAACATGACCAGGAGTTTCCCTCTAACCTGGACCAGGAATTCTTTCTCCCCTGGCTCTGTCTATACAGGCTTTTGCATGTCCCACCAAGGGTCACAGCGTGTCCAAACCAGCCACTGGCTGAGTCCAAAGACAGGCTGCAGCTCCTGCCCAGAGGCCTTGTCCTCTCCCCAGGACCAATTTCAGCCAGATTCAACGCTGCACATCAGAAGTGGTTCAAGGATCCTCCAGGCTGCTAAGTACCAAAGACAAAGGTGCCCCTTATATATCCCCCTTGACCCAAAGCAGCTCCCAGTTGCCTGATATTGCCCCCGAGGAAGAAAGGGCCCCATGTTTTTCTTGCTTGGGCTGTGGCTGAAGGGAAGTTGGTTTGGGATTCTCAACTCCTGCACAATACAGAAGAGGAAAGTCCCTTTTCTCTCCCATCCCCAAATCAACAGGAAAGAAAACTGCTGCAAAACCTCAGCTTGACTCCAAGCCTGTGAAGGAAGTCCCCAGGTCAGCTGGCAGCTTCCCAGTCAAGCGCTGCCTCCTCCCTGAAGACAGCTACAAACTTCGACCTGGGGAAGGCTCGATTCCAAAAACACGGCTATCGAGTTCAGTCCCAAACAGGTAGAGAATTAGAGAAGCTTTAGGTAGCTTCTCTAATTCAGCCGTCAAAAGCCACGGCAGAGTTAAGAGCATAAATCAGATGCAGAGGGCCAATGGGCTACTGGAGAAACAGGTGGGCTTCAGTTGCCCTGCCAACTGGAGTCAGAGCATCCCGCCTGGTCTCCTTGGGGCCCCGAAGACAGCCCGCCCAGACTCCCCCATGAACCTGGCAGGGCACGACTAGGAAACAACCCAACTCCGGGGCCACCTGGAACCGCCTCACTTACCATTAAGGGAAGGGCGCCAATCTGCAAGTGGTGAAGCCGAGGGGGGGTGTGGTAGTGGGCCAAGTGCGGGTGCATCGGACCCGGTGGGTAGGTCGCTGCCGTCACGCCTGCTTCGATGCCCAGTTCCCTGCACCCAAGCAGAGAATCCATTGGCAGCCAAGGCTTCCCTCCCTCCCAGCCTCCGCCCATGGATCTCGCCCGTTTGGGACCTGAACCTTCTGCCTGTTTCCCAAGCCCGCCCCCCCCCACCCCCCTGCCCCCCCCACCCCCCCACCCCCGCCGGCGACAGCCGTCTCTGATCAGCTTCACAAGACGGGACGCAAAGCTCTCCCGAGTCACCCTGGTTGGGACAGCTTCCCTCGGACCGGGCGGGCAGGGAAAGGGCGCGTGGATCACCGGGGCTGCTACTCACCAAGCCGACCTCTCCGGCGCTTGTCGAGGATGCGAAGACATGGTCTGTGGCACGTGAATGTGGTGGCCATGGCCATAGTTGGGATGCATCCGGTGAGGATGTGGTGGCGGCCGCTCGTGTGCTCGCCTGGAGGGGAAGAAAAAACAATGACTGCTGCCCGCAGCGGGGGCCGGCTGGGCTGCCCCTCCCAAACCAGCGCTGATCAGGTCTGCCGAAGGTCGGAAGGGCAGCCTTGGCCTGCCAGAGTCCAGCTGGCAGACGAGGCAGGGAGCAGCCAAGGAAAGCCCCTCGCTTGGGTCTCCCCTTCGCCTCTCCAGCTGTTGTGCCTTTCTAAACGCACTGAAGTTCCCAGGCCGGTTGGGCCCCTTCTCGGTATTGAGGAGGGTTCCGTGTCTGCAAGTCCTATCTGGACCTCTGCCCCCCTTGCCCAATGCCAGAAACTGGACGGAAGACTCCCGACGCAGAGTGAGGCTTGAGCCAGCATCGGGCATCTGCAGCTGGCAGTTGCTTAGCCATGGAAGGAGGAAGCTCAGACCGCCTTCCCCCTTTGCTGGGCTCTCCCAGCGCTACAGAGGGGCTGCCTCCCATTAGGTTCCCACGCCTTTCCTTCTGCAGCTCCAGAGAGCCCGGCGGTGACCACCCTGCATGTCCCTGAGCCGCAGCCTCGCACCTTCCCCCAAGGGTGCTTGTGGGGGGAGAAAGAGCACAGAGCTCGGCTTAAGGCTCCTGGGGGAAAGGAAGGAAGAATCAACAGGTAAGATCAAAGGGCGGGGGGCTCCACTTGCTGCATCCATGGGCGTGTGTGCGTGAGAACAGTTCTAAGTGTCAACCCTCCCAGAGTCACTCTGAAGTCGGGTGGCCTCTAAATCTACTAAGGACATAAACGGCCAAGTCGGCTGGAGCCCCGACTCCTTTCCTGCCGCAGGGCGGCTCAAGCGAGGGGCAGAGCTGACGTACGTACGTGGGGTGCTGCATCAGGCGCCTCCTCTGGACCTCCATCCGCTGGATCACCTCGTGAGGGTGCAGCCGCTGGGCCGAGGGGGCGGCCGTGGGGAGATGATGGGCGCTGGGGAGGGGCTGGGGAAGGGGGGCCACTGCGTTGGCCAGCGGGTGAGGGGGGGGCGGGACTGGGTGGGAAGAGGCGTGGGAGGAGAGGGAGGGGTGGAAGGGGTGGACGGGGTGAGGGATGACGTAGTCTACCTGGGGGGCGGCCGGGGGGGCTGCCGAGGGAGGGGGGTTGCCGTGGGCATGGGGGCAGGCTGCAGCCTGAGGGTGGAGGGGCCGGGCCAAGGAGGCATCTGGAAGCAGAGGGAGAAGAGCAGCCATTACTTCCTGGGGGGAGCCAACCCCCCTAGGGCGCCCACCCCTCCCCCCTTCCAAGCCCCCCCACTTACAAGGCGAGTGCAGGTAATGGCGGCAGGAGGACAGAGAGGCCTGGGGGGGAGGCTGCGGCGGGGGGACCATGCCCGTGCTGTAGCCATCCATGCTGATTGGCTGACTGGCAGCGGCCCCCGCCTGGTGTCCGTAGAGGGAGCTCCGGGAGGAGGCGCCTGGACAGCAGGGGTCAAAAGCCGAAGCGCCATGGAAGGAGCTGCCTGCGGGGTTCCGGATACTGCCACCGCCGCTGCTGCTCAGATCCACCGGCAGGGCCTGCTGCGCAGGGGGAGAGCAGCCGGGAGGGAAAGGGGCCCAGTTAACACCCCCACAGCCAGCATGCAGGGGGGTCAGAGCTCAGCTGGCCCTGCTCTCCTCCCTCCCACCTTCAGCACACGGGCCCATGCCAGCTGCTCTGGGAGAGAAACGCCGGACCCCCACGGGAAGGGGGTCCGGCGACACCCAGCGCATCCACACGGGCTCAGCTGTCCGGATGGCCACGTCCCTGGAAGCAGGCCAGGGTTCCTTGCCTCTCTTCAGGGAATGACGGAGGGAACCAGCCGGCCAAAGCTCCCTGGTCCCAACTTGCCTGGTCATGGAAGGCAGTGCCAGTGCTGCTGCTGGGCCCCCCGGAGGCCGGGAGGGCGGGAGGCCTGTCGACGGGGCAGCTGGCGTCGCTGAAGGGCGGCGAAAGGGGGAGGCCGGCGTGGGGGCTCTGGTGCTGGAGGTGGTGGTGGTGGTGCTGGAAGTGGTGGCTGTGCTGCTGGAAGCAGCTGGCGTGGGGCGGGGCCAGGACGTGCTGGTTCTGTGTGGAGATGCTGCAGGGAGAGTGCTGGGGGCAGCAGGAGGGCAGCCTGGGCATGGCCGGGGGCCCCGGTTCCAGGGCGGGGTTGGAGGCGTTTCCTCTTGCGTCATCCCCTGCCGTGGGGAAGGAGAGCAAGCGGGCCTGAGCTGCAGCGGTCCGAAGGCAGCCAGAGCCCACCGGGAAGCCCCGCAAGTGCAAAGCCAGCCCTTGGCCCATCGGGGGCTTCCCTGCCCTGCAGCAGCCAGGACTCCTCCTTGCCCGGCAGCAACCAAGCCCGGCCTGCCCTTTCCACTCAGAGCCCCACCTCCGAACAAGCAGAAAGCAGCTCCTGCCTGGACCAGGAGAGGCCGCTTTCCTGGGCTCGGCACACGGACAACACAACCCCTCCGTGCCCCCCCGACCCAATCAATACTTTCAACTGCCACACAAATGTCCCTCCAGCCGCAACAGGACCGCAACTCCAAAGAGCGGGTGGGTGGGATCCGCTGGGCTGCCAGCGTCCAGCGGGAAGAAAAACCTTCCTACCTGCTGTCAAGTTCCCAGCTGTGCTGCCGCTGTGGGACGGGAGAGCCAAGGGCTCCGGTTGCGAGGAGGGTTGGCTGCTCGAGACGCCCGAGGCTCCTCTGGGGACCGGCTCCGAGGGGGTGCCGGTGGGGCCGCCCTCGGAAGCGGCACCGGCAGCCTGAGCGTCCCCTCTGGAGGAGGAGGTCGGCACCACGGCTGGGTCTACAACGAAGGGCAGGCGTGGCGGTTTGCGCCGGCGGCCCGGAATGCGTTTCTTTGGCGCCATCCAAGGATTTCCAGCCAGGGATGGCAAAGGAGGGGCGGGGGCGGGGTTCAGCCTCCCAGCCACCTACCGTCCTCATCCACCGTCAGGTCCACGACTTCGGCTGCATTCTGCCTCAAGGGTTGAATGACCGTGGAGACTCGGCTGCGGTTCCGCTGCTCTGCTGGCCGTGAAGCATGGGAGCCCGAGCCGTGGCCCCAGTGGGATCTCGAATGCCCAAGCGAGGGCCGAGATCTGGTCATGGGCGATAGGAAAGGGGGCCCAGGCGATTGAGAAGGGGCTGCAATTCCCTCCCTCTCTTCCCCAGCCTGAGCAAATGACACACCTCGCTCCACCCAAAGAACGCCTTGCTGGATAGATAGGCTGAGACCAGAGCAGGCAACCAGGGCTCTCTGCCAACTAAGGGCTGGCCCCATAACTGGACGACTGGCTTCACTGCCAACATCAGTGGACTAAAGAGAAGGGAGCCCCACCCCCAGGGGGAAAGGGCAACACCTGGGAATGACAAGTCCACCCGGCTACCAGAGGCAAAAGGCGGCATTTTAGGGAGGTTACCCCTGTTTGAAACAAGAGGAGCTTCCTCCCCTTCCAAAACCAGAGTCTGCAGCCGGAGCTGCTTCCTGTGGCCAAGAGATGGCAAGAAGGAAGGAGAAGAGCCAGGGGCAGCAACCACAGGCAGCCTCGACTTACAACGGAAACTTCCGTTGCTAGGCAAGACAGTCGTCAAGCATACTTTGCCCTACCTTACACCCTTTCTTGCTGCAGCTGTTAAGTGAATCATTACAGTTAAACTGGTAAACCGGTTGGTAAGTGAATCTGGCTTCCCCACTGACTGCTTATTAGGGGGTCGACCCAGCACATGGTAACCGTCATGAATGCATGCCATTTGCCAAGGGCCTGACCACATAACCACGGCATGGATGCGGCAACGGCTGTCAGTGGGAAAACTGGCCCGGAGTCCCTTTTCCAGCACTATTGCCATTTCGAATGGTCATTAAATGAATGGCTGTAAGTCAAGGGCTACCTACATCCCTGCCAGAGTCTCTGGATTCAGGAGGATCTTCAAATTGTCAGAAGGAGCCTAAAACAAGCCTCTTTGAGGGATCTCCCTCTGGATCTCCGCAACAAGATCCTGCCTTCTTCGCTTCCAGGGCTCGCGCAATCCCCCAGCTGCCCAGAGAACCCAGCGGGGCCCATCTTACCGATAGCTCTCTCCTACAGTGACAATCTCCACTTCGCTGTCTGTCGAGGTAACATTGATTTCTTCATTGGCGGTGACTTGAGGGGTTGAAGAGGCTTCAATCACCACCACATCTTCATCAAGACTCCCTGAAACAGAGCCCGAAGGAAGAAGGGGGAATCGGAAACAAATTCTATCAGGAGGGATCCGCCAAGGATCTACTGGGAAAGGCAGGCAAATAGAGCAGGCTGGAGATAAAAGCAGCAATGCAACCTCTGACTCTGGCCATTGCGCTCTTCTGCCTCCGACTATCGCCCTGTGTCCAAGGAGCATTCCACTCCCAGTCGGACAGGACATGAGCTGTGAGGGCAAGAGAAGCCCCGGCCAGACCCTATGAAGCCAAGTACTTGTGCACAACTGGAGTTACACCTTCCTGCTGCAGCATCCAAAGAACCGGTAAGACCCCCCCCTCCTGCCCCAGCAGCCCCATGTCTGCCCAATTCTAGCAGGGCCAGCATCATGAGACCCTAGCGCGTCACAATGGAGGTCAGCAGCAGGGAGCTGCTTTGGGGAACTGGACAAGGTAGCAGCCGGGAGGGCCAGGAGTCCTGGCATGCAATCTTCCTGTGGCCTTCAGCTCCTAGAATTCCCCAGCCAGCCTGGGCCCCACACCTGGGAGTTGCCATGGTTGGGAAATGGTGATCCCAGCATAAGTCCCCTTGGGGTGGGGGGGGTCTCCCTCCCCGGGTGCAGGCAATGACAAGAATGGCTGTGGGAGAAGGCCAACTCCAGCCAGAGAGACCGGCAGCAGTGTCTTTACCTGAGGGAACCGCAGTGCTGGCTGGGTGGTTCTCCCCAGCTGACACGAAGAGCTCCTCTTCTCCTTCGGTGGAGGAGCTGGAAGAGGATGCGCTGCTGAGGTCATTCGCGCTGGTGCTGCTGGAGCTGGGCAGCATAGCGTACTTCTGCCGAGCAAAGACTTCCCTCTTTTTCCGCTGCATCAAAATCCGCTCTTTTTGGTTCTGTGTCCGTTGCGCAGAGCCCGTTTTCACAAACCGCTTCCTGTAGGGGAGTCTCCTCCGAGCACCACTGCTGTGGAAACAGGGCCTCTTCAGCAGTATCCCTGAGACGGAGTCCGCCTCTGTCCGGGGCCACTTTTGTGGCCGAGAACCGTGGATTCTGCTGGAGGCATTTAAGACGGCCCGGGCCTGCCGCACGGGGGCCGCCTCCTTGTCCTCCTCGGACGTCTCTGTGTCGGAATCTCCAAAATGCAAGCTGGACGAAGGTGAAGAGGCACAGTCGCTGAAGGAAGAGTCGTTGTCCTCGCTTTGGGTGTCGAGACGCCGCCTTGTCCCTAAAAGGGAGGGCATCTCTTTGCCCCCACAGTTTGGAGCATAGGAAGGGCCAGCCTGCTGGCTCTTGCGTTTCTTCCTCACAACTATGGCTTCTTGCGCCGGACGACTTCCGTTCAGGTCCTTTTGCTTCTGGGTGCCACCACAGAGGTGAGAGAATTCGTCCCCCACTTTGCTGGCAATCATCTCGACGTCTTCCCCGGGGAAGTTTTTGGCGGCCTCGGAGGGTGGAGGGTTCAAGAGGATGCCCTTCAGGTTTTCCTGGCTCTTTGGTGCACCAGAAGAAACATCACTCTTCATATCCGCTTCTAGCGTATAGACGCTACGACACTGAGGGGTCCATTGAGACATGGGAGCACCGTGCAGGGGGCCTAGATGGAGACAAACACAAGGCCCCAGTTACTCTCTGCCTCCTGGGACTGCTAAGGAACTTCCCAATTTGCCGACTTCAACTCCCAGAATTCCCCAGCCAGCCAAGATTGACAAACATTGGATAAGAGGCACCTGGTCAGAGTGACTTCTACCCTTCCCAGAGCAGCCAGAAACTGCTGGCTCTGTAGCCTCCTCTGCTTCCCTCCCCACAGGGCTCTGGTGTCTCAAGCCAAATGAAGCCGGCATGGAAGGACATGCAGGGACAGTTTTTCATCTATGAAGGAACCGCTAAGAATTTGAGGTTTTCTACAGTTGGAGGAAATAATAAATGCTAACTGTATTTCTGCAAATATCACTGGGTTAAAATGCTATTGATTGTACTGAGGATAGTTTAGGTTTTCCCACAATTCTAATCATTTTATCTGTAACTGTACCCTAAATAAACTAAATTAACTAAAATTTAGAAGTAATTCCTAATAATATTGGGGAACACAAAGATTGCTTCCCAAATATGGTTGATGCCAGAAACTAAAATCATGGGGTGGTGGGTGGGGAGATGGGGAATGATGCAATCAAGCCAGAGAAATGTACTGGAGAACTGGAACCTGTTTTATTAAGGGCAAGAGATATATGATGTACCACGCAAATCATCATTAATTAACATAACACCCTCAGTTGCAAATTATGGATTCCAAACCACTATGGTTTTGTTCATACAAAATGTTAAGCCAAACCAGCTCACAAAGGCTCATTGGCTTGAACTAAGTAGTCCAGTTTGTCTTTTGTTAAATTGTGAATCTGTGAAAAATTGATATTTACCCACAATGCAAAGAGAAAATTCAGAATGTGAAGCTTAGGTAGGCCTGGGCAGGCCTCTGCTTCCAGGGGATCCTGCCGCGGGCAGGAGGGAATGCCCTGGACACCTGCTTCCCAGGTGAGAATTGGCTGCTACTGTCCTCGTCATTTTCCTAATTAATAGTTTTATTGCTTCTCTACATTTGTGCAACACCAGAAATGATAAAGTTGGCTATTACATTCACTCTAGGCTAAAGCATCCATCCAGGATGGCTGTAGTAAAACCAGTCAGCCAGTAATCTAGCTTAATAAGAAATTACATTTCAGAATAGTTAACAATTTACTTTATACCTTACAGGATTGTGTTAGATGAACTTAGAGCATTTTCAGCCAGAATCCAACAAGGACTCATTACCAGTTGAGAGCAGAGTCCCACCCAAGGCATTCCACTCTTTCTGGCAAATGCTCCATTCCTCCCAGAGGCATCTACCAGAGTTTTATAAACTTTAACAAAATGGTCCAGGTTACACCCAGCCTTCCCCCGACCCCACATTGATGCTTTAAGCATCCCAGCAATTCAAATGGGTCTCGTCCATTGGAAAAAGCACTTGGATTGAAAGCACAATTTTTACATCAGGGAAAGTGGGGTGCCTGGCTTGGTTCAAATCTTCTTCTGGGAGCTGCTCCCTCCTTGTGTGTCACAACAGAAGGGTAGAGAGACCCTGATGCCACAGGCGCAGATCCCTCTCCACTATTTAGCACAAACAAACCAACTTTTCTACCCAGCCACTCTGGCTCACCCTCCAATCCTGTGCAAAGTCCGGATTTTGCTCCTGCCAGACCTGGCCTTGCCAAGACCAAGAGAGAGGCAATGGCAGATCCAGTTATTTTGCTAGAGAGGCCATAACGTTACGCTACCTGGTCCTGACTGGGCTCAGGTAGTCCTCCTTCAGGGGCTTCCTGTGCCACCCTGCCTGCAGTGGGGGCATGAAACTTTCCTAAAACTGTAATTCAGCTGGGGAAATCCTTACATATTGCCCATTAACTGCCCCCAGCCCACTATTTATACAAGCCTTTCCCCACACACTACATTCTTTTGGAGGTTTTCCAGCTGTTTTCAAAATTTTTATGTGAATTATTTCACATGATCTAGATGAGCCTTAACTGTGGGAGAAATAAATGTTAGAAACTGATTTTTAAAAGGTCTATGTCTCTGTTTATAGTAACCCAGAGTCACCTTGCATGGGAGATTGGTGAGATAAAAAAATGAATAAATAAAAGAAAAGAAAAGAAAGTTTCCAGACTGTAGTCTTTGTTTTGTCCTTAGGCTAAAGAGTAAATTATTGCCAACGGTTCTACACAAAACCCGGCATCAGAGCTACTATTTCTCGATTGCTCATTAATGGTTGAAGAACCTGGTACAACTGTGGCCATAAAAATGGAACATTCTGATATCTTTGTATTTCCCCCTTTGGTGCCTTAGCAACTCATTGCCGCCATTGCAATTTTTCTGACCCAGAGATTGAGTGGATGGTATTAAAATAACGTGAATTAGCACCAACTGGCATTCCTACTGATGGCCTCCTAATCTCCCTGAACCCGATGGGCTCCAAAACACCCGGGCGCACTCGATTACAGCTGGAAGCCATTGGGGATCCCCCAGGGACAGAGACCGACTGTGCCAATTCAGAGGCCTCCTAATCATTAGGGAAGGGGGCCGAAGCAGCCCCCGTGGGGCAACCGGCCTTGCCAGGGAGGCCGGACGGGCGAGCAGGTCTGTCAGAAGGCAGGAGAGCCTTGCAGGAAGGAGCGGGAGCGGGGCGGGGGCAGGGGGGAGGGTGCAGGGGTTTACAGAAACCAGCCCGGAAGGGACGGAGAGGAGACGCGTTCAGGGTCCCAGTCCTGGCTGGAGGGGGGGCAGGGAGCCCCATCTCAGGCGCCCCCCTCCCCCATTTCACGTGCAGAGGCAACCGGAGCCTCTGCTGCGAAAGAGCTGCAGGAGGAGGGGGCGAAGGCCCAAGAATCCCCAGCCGGGAACCCCATTAGGAAGCGCCCGCTCCCCACGCCCGGCCCGGCCCGGCCTTGCCTGCGGCTGGATGCGGGGAAGCCTCGCCGGGCGCCCTTTTGTCTCCGGGCAGCGACCCTCCGCCGGCCCGGGGGGCTCTCGGGGCTGCCACGCAGGCGCCCCCTTCGCCCGGGACCCCAGCCGCGCACCTCCAGCCGGCAGAAGCCTCGCCCGCAAGCGCCCCGAGCCTGGCGCGGACGGTGGGCATGGTAGACCGGCCCGCGGGCGGCCACACGAACGCCCCCGCGGCCCGCGAGAGTCCGGCGGCCCTCGCCCGGAGCCTACCTGAGGGGGCCGAGGCGAGGGGCGGCGGCCTAGTCGGGCCCAGCAGGCGCCGGATCCCTTGCCCGCCGCGGCGCCGCCTCCGTCTTCCTGCCTCCGCGGTGCGAGGCCGCCGTCCCGCGAGGGCCGCCGCTCTTCTCCGGCCCCACCGCCGCCTCGCCCGCCGCTCCCGTCCTCCCCTCCCTGCCTGTCCGCGGAGGCAGCAGCGCGACACCCGCGACGCTTTACGGCAGGCCGCCCGGCGCCCCCAAGAGGCCGCGGCTCCGGCGCGCGCCCGCTTCCGGATCCCCGTGGACGCCGCAGGAGGGGCCGCCTCCCCGCTCCCCTAGGTGGCTCCGAGGGGGCCGCCCTGGCGCCGTGCTCGCATCGCTCCCTCGGGAGGGCCCCGCGCTCCCGCCGCCAGCGCCTCCGCCCGCCCTCAGCGGCCGTTTCCGCCAAGGGACGCCGCAGCGCAGCACGGAAGAAGCGCCGCCCCGCAGGCGTCGCAGAACCCGAAGTGTGGGGAAAACGCTTTGGGCGGCAGTCTCGCCCCCTTGCCAGCGAGGGGAAGGGCCCGTCTAGGCCCGCGGGGAGCGCCCCCTGGCGGCCGCGGGAGGGCACGGCCTCCGGCGCCGTCTGCGGTGAACGGTGGCCCACCTTTCCGGGTTGTTGTACCCGCCCCGCGATCAAAGGCGGCCTCGGGCTGTCCGGCTCCAGGGCTGCCGGGACTGAGCCGCGGCGGGCTGGGAGAAGTTCAGAGGGGAGGGAAGCGGGGCCCGCGGGTCTCCTGGTCGCCGGTGGGGGCATCGCGGGGCCCGGTGCCGGCGGGCAGAGCCCCGCCGCGCTGACCGGCGAGCGGCATTTACTGGCGGCGCTCTGCCCGGCCATCTGAAGCCCCGCCGCTCCCTCCGACTTCAAGCGCCCGCCCGGCGCCGCACCGCCCAATCGGCGGGCGGGACAGGCGGGCGGGCGGCGCAAGCGGCCGGACCGTTCTGCGCAGGCGCGCCCGGCGGCATCCGGGTCCCGTGGCGAGGCGGGCGCTCAGCGAGGCCGCGGGTGGGGGAGGGAGTATTGTGGCCGCCGAAGCGCCGCAAAATGGCCGCCGCGCCGTCTGGAACCGCCACCCCCGGAGCGGCCCCGCCGGAGGGCAAGCGGATCGCGGAGCTGCGCGTCATCGACCTCAAGTCGGAGCTGAAGCGCCGCAGCCTGGACGCCGCCGGCGTGAAGACCGTCCTCATCGCCCGCCTCAAGCAGGTGCGCGCTCCAGAAGGCCGCGGCCCCGTAGGGTGACGGGGCGGGCAGGCGGAGAGGCCCGAGCGAGGGCGGGCAGGCCGCGGCCCTACTTCGGCCGAGGGCCCCAGGCAGGCAGGGAGGCGGCCTTCCCGGCTTCGGATGGGCCTGGGCGGATTCTCAAGCCGCGCCACAACCGAGCTGGCGGCGGAGGGTCCCCTTGCTGGGAAAAGGCTCTTCGGCATCGGAGCTGCTCGGAAAGCGTTGCAGGAGGGACTTGGCTGAAACTGAGCCACGTCCCCCGGGGACAAAGCTGCGAGGCCTACGCGGCCTTCTGTCGTGGCCTTCGGGAGGCTCGTCTCCTGGTTTGGGCCTTCCTGCGAAACGCCTTTAACGCGACTGGCCCGCTGAAGGGGCCAAACCCTTCATGAGCCCAAGGGCAAAACACTCTTATTCTGATTTTCTATTAGGCTATTGAAGAGGAAGGAGGAGACCCTGATAATATTGAAATAAACGTTTCGACAGATGCCCTGAATAAGAAACCAACCAAAGGAAAAGGTCAGAGCTTCAGTAAAACTCTCTTGGTGATGATGATCAGGCGGCCTATTTGCATTGCCTTCTTGGGTACTAAAAGGCCAAATAACTTGGCTGGCCGTGATTGGGGGGGGGGGGGGGGGGGGGGGGGGGGGGGATGACGACCACATTTACCAATTGCAGTCCTGCTTCTCTACTGCTCCACAGCGCTTTACAGCACTCTTGAGGGGTTTGCAATGTCAGCATATGGCCCCCAGGGTCTGGGACCTTTAGCCGCCTATAGCCACTTGCAGAACCCCTGGAGTGGCAGTTATTACATCTCTGGGATTGATTGAAGAACCACGTTTTTAACGGTCTCCAGAAAATTAACAAACTTGGAGCTGTTTTAAGTTTCAGTCTATTTGTTTAAAGTATTTACCAGTATGCCATAATGAAAGATTTTAATTAGTATGTCCTGGCTTCTAGGTAGAAAGCAGGAAATTGATGAACTAAGTGGTGATGCTTCCGTGGAAGATGACTCCTTGGTTAAGGTAATACTATGAGAAACAAAGCTGGGGACATGATTCTGAGCATCCTTCCTGGGGAAGAGATGATTAGAGCTTCTGATGCACATTCCTGGGTTTCCTCTGCACACTTGATAATTGCAGAGTTTTGTTTGATTTTTAAATAAATATGAGAGCTTCTAAACTGCTATCTTTGGTCTAACAAACTAAAACTGGACTGTGAATCTAAACAGCCATGATAGCAGGGTATTATGAAAGCTCAGTTCAGGAAGCATAAGCTGCTTCCTAATTTGCTGGAGAAACCTCACTAAATTGGCCATTTCCCTCTGCTGTGTCAAATGTTCATATTGAAAGGAGTGTGAACTGGAAACCCACGATGCAAGTGATCACGATGGAAATGATGAATTGAAAGACTCTGAAGAATCTGCTGAAAATGAAGAATTCTTGAATTCTACTATGCTGCCTCATGCCGATAAGAAGAAATCTAATTTAAAGCAGATAGAGAAAGAATTGGAAAATCAGGTACCCTACAAAATCCCTTAAACAGACACTATTCTCCCAATTTCCAGATAATAGAAGATGCCAATTGTTACATTCTATGAACTAGTAAGAAAGGCCACCAAGTCATTATTGTTTCCTCCTGCTGCAATGTTGCTGTGGGTCTTTTCCCTTGGTGATGCCTCGGGGGTCTTAGCTGGGTACCCTTCCCACTGTGTTCTGCTTCAGAAAGGTGGCAGCCCTGATTTAGCATTGTCACCTGAGGTCCAAGGGGTCATAAAGCTCCAGAGGTTTTTTTATCAGGCTGACTATTTTGGCCCCTGCTGTCCTTTAGGATAGAGGTGACTGACTGGTGATTTGGCATTAATGGGTGAAGTATTAGATGTCAGCTTACCTTTGGCTACTGTTTGCAGGATGCAAGGCCCAGGTTTGGCCTTCTTGCTTATCAAGGAAAAGCCATAAATTGTAATCTGGTTGCCAGCCTTCAAATAATAAATTTTATTTTTAGTGCGTTAGCAGAGACAAGAAGATAAATAGATGTTTCTTGAATTTATGGGGTTTAATAATTGATATTCTACATTCTTTCATCACGCATAAAAGTAGAAAGTAAAGGAGTCCCTGTTGCCAACTGTAGGGGGTAGCCATTTCAAGGCTGTTGAGCCAGCGCTGTCCGAAGACATTTCTGCAGTCATGAGGCCAGCATGACATCATGGAACACAATTACCTTCTCACTGAAGTGGTACCTGTTTATCTATTCGCATTTGCATGCTTTGGAACTGCTAGGTTGGCAGTAGCTGAGGCAAAGATGGGACCTCACTCTCTTGCGTGGCACTTGAGTCTTGAACCTAGGCTGCCGAGGCGACACGCCCAGCATTTTACCGCTAAGCCACCATACTTCCCCCATCGCACACATTTCCAAATATGCATTTCATTAAAGAAAAACATGCAAGGAAGGAAATAATACCTCGTTAGAAATCCAAGCTGAAGAAGAAATGATGGCTGGGAGTCCTTTTGTCTTCTGCAGAGCTAGCAGTAGGGTCTACTTGATGATCCTGGCTCAGTGTTCCTTGTGCTTTGCTCTAACCATAGTTTGTGAACTCCCATGTCAAATGTTTCTGTCCTTTTGAGTAACTACATTAGTGTAGTGTGCCTAAAAGGTGGTGTGGAGGTTACCTCTTCATCCCAACAATTTGGGTGAAGGCAAGGAAAAGAAGCACAACCTTATTATTCTACTCAGTATTGTGTTATGGTTAAAGGAAGTTCCTTGTTTAGGGTATTTTTGTGGCTGCACATTATTAGCTGTAGTTTCATTTATGAGAAGACGGTGCTCCAGTAACTAAGCTTTGAATGAGCTCAGTTTTTTAAAGTGCCATAAACATGTCTGGAAGAAGCCTAAAGTGGCAACGTACAGTAAGGGAAGCTGGAGCCTTTTTTGTGGTTCATGGTTTAGTAGGCAGGGCTGCTACTTCAGAGGAAACCCCAAGAAGCGTTTGCTGGATTACCAGGGCTTGCTTGGATGCCTTCCCAGTGATCTAGAATCGGTTGTCCAAATGCAAGTTTAGTATTAATGCATCAATGTTTACATATCCATAGTAAGCCAGCTTATTTAGTCTCCTTTGGTTTATTTCTTCATTTTAGTGCATCGATATTCAAGACCTGGAAGATGACAATTTTACTCCCACTCATGTAAGTTCCTAAATAGCTTTTTAAAGATTTATTGAGAAGCTGGAAGTAGCTGCATATTGGCCTGTTTGAAGTCTGAGATTTTTTTGCAGTATCCAAAAGGATTTTTACACCTCTGACTTATATCAGGTTATCTGGTGCTTCTAACGAATGGTGAAGTCACTACATGTACACGTATGTGTGTGTAGGTAGGTAGGAATGACTTGTAGGACAAGCCTCCGTTTCTGATGTAGAATGACACAAAACTGGTGTTTCTTTAAATATTCATTATCTCTTGGCTTCATTTCTAGGTACCCTATTTTTATTGTGGGTCTCTCCCTCTTCACCTTACTTGACCTGGAGTGCTTCTGATAGAATAAGGGTGTGAGGCCCGCTTTTGTGATCATCCATCAAATGTTGCTCACATTCTGTTGAAGTGAACAAAACTTGAAGTGATTTAATCAGAGAAAAAGGAATGTTTGCTGATTTTCAGTACCCCAAGCCTCAGTATTCACAAAGAAGTCTCAGGTTGCTCAAATGCTGAACTCAGCAGAGATAGACTATCAGAAAAGTGGCAGTGCCTCTCCCAGCCGCATCATACTGTATGTTTTGAATGTCTCTTTCTAGATAGTAGAAACAATGGACTAATTGCAGCTGTGATTTGAGAATAAAGAAAATTCAACTGCATGTAGATTTCTATAAACGGGAAACTGTAATTGAGCACTCCATGGTATTCCAGTAGCATGTCTTGCTCCTTTAAATGAATGGCAGTTTATTTTCTTAGTAACCTGAACTTCATTTCAGAATGCTTATTTGTTTTTTCTTTAATTGGCAGGATGGAGAAAAGAATGAGAGAGGTATGTTTGAATTTCAATAGAGTTTTGAATGTACTAACATACTTCAGGTTGCTCCCCTCCTACCCCACCCTTTGGAAATAACAAGTGCCTTGGTTTGCTCCTTAAAAACCATCTCCATAATAAGAGCCATTTCCAAGGACAGTGGCTGAACTTCTGCTCGATTGGCTTTGTTTCTTCAGCTTCACTTACTTCACTGGACACATACATATGGCCCCGCATAGGCCTACGGGACAAAAGATGCTAAATTCTTTTGATTTAAGCCTTGTGGATACGGTAAGTCTTGATGTCTACACTGTACCTTGCACTGCAGTAACTAATAGCTGCCCAACGAAAACTAAATACAGAATGGAACTGGAAAGCCCTTCAGACTGTGGACCATGTCCTTTCATGCTCTGGCAATTGTCATATCGTTCTTTAAAGCCATGCGAGAGATTTTGGAATAAGTGAGTCATCTCCTCAGCAATACTCCTAAAAGCTTAAACTGGATGGAACTCCAAAGACTCCTGTGAAGAAATTGCTCTCATGAGCTCACTTCGGGATCTTGCACGTTGTAGTCTAAAGGACACAATGGAATCATTGTGACTTCCACGAAAAGAGGCCCTCATTAAACAGACCCTTCCACGTGCAAGCTCAGACTCGGCCTTTCTAAGGATTCCCACGCGAGAAGCCTCCTCAGGGAAGTCCAGAGTGCCAGGACAGACCCTAACAGCAGGACTGACCAGCTGGCCTTTGGATGACGACTGCCAGTCCAGGGGGAACCTTGGCTTGCACGCATGAAAACACGCAGCCAGTCTTTGGA
This sequence comes from Bungarus multicinctus, assembly GCA_023653725.1. Classification (NCBI taxonomy): domain Eukaryota; kingdom Metazoa; phylum Chordata; class Lepidosauria; order Squamata; family Elapidae; genus Bungarus; species Bungarus multicinctus. The sequence continues at coordinate 22,523,325 of CM042843.1, forward strand.
GTGACGACACAGCTGGCAACAAGAGGCAGCCCAGAGGATGTGAAGTGTTGGGCTGTTGAACTGAGGACCCTCAGAAGAAGACTGGAAGATGATGGAGCTCTTCATCCCTAGAAGTGCAGTGCCTTTGACTTCAGCTCTTGCTGCCTCCTCAAGCTACGAAGAGGAGCAGATTTGCACCTGGAAGCCCACAATGGAAGCCAGATACTTGTACTGAAGAATAGGTATCTCCTGGATGGAACCATTGTCTGAACCCTGTTCAGGGTTGTTGTTTTTGTCTAGAAAATGTGTTTACCATGAAGAATGAATGATCCTGGGTTTATATGTTGATGCCCCTTATGTTCTTTCCCTAACCTTCCATCAGTTCTAATAACTGGCTTTGTATTTTCTAGGTCCTCTCTTCTAGCTTGTGCATATGAAAATGTTGTAAACTTCTTGTTTTGCCATATTTATTCCTGTTAAATCCTCTTAGATAAAGCAGGTTCTGGTGATGGTACACAAGAAGTATCTAAACCTCTTCGTTCAGAAGAGAGCCTAGCTGAGGCTGATCCCTCGGCTCGTGAAGAGGTGGAAGCTACCGTCTCTCTGAAAGAAGCTGATGATGATGATGATGATAACATATCGGTTACAATCCAGGCCGAAGATGCCATCACTCTGGATTTTGATGGGGATGACCTTCTGGAAACAGGTAAAAATCTGAAAATTACAGATTCAGAAGCAAGCAAGTCTAAAGATGGGCAAGATGCCATTGCACCGAGTTTGGAGACAGAAGGCAAAGACTCTGAGATGACCAAGAACCATAAAGATGGCAAGAAGGAAGACTGCGCGATGGGGGAGCCAGTCAAGAAGGAAGCCCGAGAAAGCTCGAAGAAAGCAGAATCTGGAGACAAAGACAAGGACACTTTGAAGAAAGGTCCCTCGTCTGCTGGGGCCTCTGGTCAAGCAATGAGGTTGGTCTTTCTATGTCAGTTCTTTAAGGTACTGCCAGCATTCAATAAGATCGCTCTGCATTAAGGTGGCAGCAGCAAGAAACTTATAATTAGTATCTTATGCTCCTGCCTGTTAAATATTTTGATGGCCGTAAGTTTCCTGTGTGGTTTTCTTTTTTAAGAAAAAAATATCAGGATCTCCGCATATGCATTGTCCTGCTGGTTGCATTGACGAATTGACAGCATTTTATTTTTTGTTTTTTTTTTCAAATAGTCAAGTTTTAAGTAGCCTTGTGATGATAATGAACAACTCTCAGTTCTGAGAAACGCCAAAATGAAGCCAAGTCCCAATCCTGAAATGTGGAGAAGATTGCCATATATCCACTGAATAAAATTGTCAGAAAATCTAGATCTTCAGGCATCTTGGGGAGAATCAGTGCAAGAAGCCATGATGTGGGGAGATCTCTTTTCCTCCAATCGCAATGCATCCCTGCTTTTACTCACACCCTCATTCTCCTCTTTCCCCCTCCCCCTTTTTTTAAATGATTTGGTTAATAGTGTAAGATTCTCAACAAGCAAGTTCTGCTTGTTCAGTCTCTGATTTGTTCCTCCTCCTAGCTTGGCCAAGGAGTCTAAAGAAAGCAAGAGCATCTCCAAAGATGACAAAGGTAATGCGCTGTGTTTGCAGAAGAAGCGGGCGCTTCTGATTTGGGGGAGGGAGCTGGGAGACCCCCAAGAATTGCTGCTAGGAGGCAAGCAGGGGAAATGCTCCTTCGGCTGCTTCCTTCCTGGCAGAAGGTTTGCCTTCCTGTTTCTTGGTGCCTGACTTGAAGACTCTGGAACTGCGTTTCAGGTGGGAGGTTTGGCTTTGGGGGTCCCTTACTGTTGCAGTAGAGAACTTAACTTGATCTCCAAATTTGCAAAGAACCCTGGAAAAGGAAGAAGGAATGGAGAATTAGGGGACGACTGGCTTCCCACGGGGGGGCTTTGGTGATGCTAAAAGAAAGCCCCCTTGTTAGAAAACTGGCTCCACACTTGTAGGAGTTTCCCTTCTGGTGCTGAAATTGGTTTCTGTAACGCATTGGTGACCAGGAGTTTCCTGCTGAACATGATGGATTTTCTGCCTGATGATGCAGTTAAAAACAGTGCAACATGTGGTGCATTTTTGCTCTCTTGTATTTCCACAGTAAGAGGAATTTGCGGAATGCAAGCAGCTAAGATAAAATTGATGCTGAATATTAATCAATGATTTCAAAAGGAAGTTTGGTATAGAAATGTTTCTTGAAGAGAATGAAGAAAAATAATGCTTTGATTGTAAAAAGAACAATTTTAAATGTTGCAAATTAAATTCTTTTCCAATTTTAAGTAAATTGTTTATATGAACATTTAAATGGTTTGGCATATGTCCTGCAAGACTGAGGTCAGCCGGTTCATTATTACAACTTACTTTGAAAATATAAGGATATATAACAAAATAAAAGGTACCTGGGTCTTCTTCATGCAATGTGGTGGGGGAAGGAGAAACTGCAGCTGGCAAGAAGCAGTCATGTCACATTCTAGGGCAGTGGTTCTCCCCCAACCTTTCCAGCTCTGTGGACCAACGGCAGGGGGCGGCAGAGGGGGTGGATGGTTTTCCATGTGCGTGCGTGCTACTTGTGCAAATTCACCTTTGCTAGCCCGCCACTTGTGCAGCTCAGTTCCCAACGGACCAGACTGGGGACCCCCGTGACTTTTGCGGTTCTAGCTGGCTTCACAAAGCTACAAAGTAGAGTTGCCAGAGATCCCAAAGGCCGCATCATATAGTGGCAAGCTAGAGAATTTGCCCTCTGCCTCTTAATGCCCTGGGCTGACAGGGGCTCTCTATTTTCTTATTTGCAGTCGAGTTCTGCAAAGGTGGCAGGGGAACGTTCCCATGTTTTTCCTTTTAAAAAAAGCCTTGTGCAGGTGGTGGTTTTTTGCAGCCTGATGCATCTGCTGTAGGTTGGAACTAATCACAGATCTCATCCCTTGTTCTCTACGCATTGCTTCTTATCAGAAGAAAACAATTTTTGTTTCCCTTTACTACACTGGTGATATTTGTGCCAATTGACCTTGAAACATTTTTCTACCGAATTTCACTGTAGGAAGTGCCAGCAGCGGGAGCAGCTCCACTAAGAACTTATGGGTTAGTGGATTGTCCTCCAACACTAAAGCTGCTGATCTGAAAAACCTCTTTGGCAAGTATGGCAAGGTATGGCTTTGCTTGAGAGGGGCAGCTAACGAGTTTGAGGTTGCAATCCTGGGTTGCGCCAGAGAGCTGCATGAACCATACGAAAACATTTTGCTAAGCTATATTAATAATCTACAGTGCAATACACTGTAATGTACTCATAGGATTCTATAACTACTGATCAGCAACAAAACAATTGTGTGATTGTGAGAATAGGGGTTTATTCTGTATTTACCCAGATGAAAGAACAGTGTAAAAGATGTGGAACCATGAATGGGATTGGTTTTTTGGCCAAGGAGAGGTTTGGATGGTCATTTCCCATATCCTTTAGACCCGTAGCTCTGGTGGAGGGGGTGTATTCATTGTCTGTTATATAATAGGAAATGATGTTGCTCTTCCTTTCTGTGAGTTGTCAGGTTTTCTTGGTTAAAGAAGCAGGGGCAGTCAAGGCTTAGGAAAGTAGTGGCTGGAATTTAAAGTACCATATATTTTAATTATCATGACTTCTAAGAGGCAGGTAATGATGATGAAGTAGATAATTTATATTGCAGAATGGGCAGCTAAGAAAAGAGAAGGGGGTTTGTTCCATCTCTCTTGTAAGCACTCGAGGGCACAGCATTCATTCGCAGGAGCCACACGCTAGAAGAACTATAGCATTAAATAGAAGAAAGAGCGGAGGTTTGCATACCTGCACTCAGGTAGTAACACTGGCTCTTGACTAAACCACAATAGCCAAGAGGCTGAAATAGTGGCCCTCTTCACCTGGCCAGTCTATTTTTTTGGCCCACCTAAACAAGCAGGCTGCAGTGGATTCCTGGGGAATAGGTCCTTTTTACTGAAATTAACATTATTTCCTGCCCATAAAGTTCTCTTCTCCTTCCTACAAAAGGAGCCCAGTGAACAGAGAAGGTATAAGTGGCGGTCGAGCCCCCAAGTAGGGCTGATTTCTCCCAAATGAGCTAAAGCCCCCGAGGGTTCAGTCGCAGGGCCTGAGTAGCAAAATGATGCCTTCATGTCAAAACGCGCTTCATGGTGGTTCTTGGCTTTTGTAGGTCCTTGCTGCAAAGGTGGTCACCAGTGCCCGAAGCCCTGGGGCAAAGTGCTACGGCATCGTGACCATGTCTTCGAGCACCGAAGTGGCAAGGTGCATTGCCCACCTCCACCGCACAGAGCTCCACGGGCAGCAGATTTCCGTTGAGAAAGTAGGTGGGATGACGCCTCCACGGCCAGCAGTCTCTAGAGCAGGGGGGAGGGGGAGGAGAAGAGAGGGGAGAAAAGGTGGCGCCACCAGTTTGATTTTAAGAGTAGCCTGTGCATGTTTCACTCAAGAAACGTTGGCCTACCTAGCCAGTCCCTGTGCAGGAAGCCTGCAGAATGGAGGGAAACAGTCAATGACCCTGTTTGAAAGAAGCCTGCAGATGGGCCAGATTTGAGAAGTGGGTTAGGCAGGCCCTTAGCTGCTCGGAATTCTAGGTTGCAGTGGAGAAGCTCCATTGTGGAGCACTGGCCCCCTGGAGTCTGATGGGGAGGCTCCTCTTCCCACCGTTCTCTTAGCAGGAGAGGGAAGAGCCCCGGGGCCATCGGGATGGCGGCAGTGTCTAAGACTTGATGTTCCCTTTTATTCATAATCGTGTGTGTATATGAGAGTATGTGTGTGTGTGTGTGTACATAATACATCTCTCTACAGGTCAAAGGTGATCCTTCCAAAAAAGAACTGAAAAAAGAAAGTGATGAGAAATCTGGCTCTGGCAGGAACCCTGGAGAAAAGAAGACTGCATCGAGTGACAAAAGCAGCAAGTAAGACCCAAATTTAGTTGCCCTTCTAAAGTGCTTGCAAAGAACTAGTTGTTTGGGCAGGTAAAAAGGGTTTGGAAGCTCTGCAGAACATATACCACACACACACACCCCATACCACACACACACGCGCGCGCGCGCAAGCTTTGGCTCTGCAGCTTCAGAAGCGTGCCTTAAAGAGAATATATAACTTAGTCACATCGAATTGAATCATCTCCCTTCAGATAAACTGAATTTTTCTGGAAGCAAGCAAGTTTGTCAACGTTTGTGGTTCTTACTCCTATTTTTTTAACAGAACTCCCTCCAAAAAGGAGGATAAGAAAGCTGATAAATCTGAGAAGAAAGAGAGTAAGGATATGAGGAAACCTGATGGGAAGGATGAGAAGAGCGATAGTGGATCCGGCTGCACCAGCCAAGAGCCTGCTAAGATCCCCGAGGACAGGAAGCGACCGAGTAAGTCCGGGGGCTTCCTTACCTGGGGGTGGGGGCAGTGGTTCTTGGCCCAAGAGTCAGTGATCACCTTATGCTCACTGTTAATGGGGTGACAGACTGCCCTGAACTATGAGGAGAGGGGTGCTTGGGGAATTGAAAGTAGAGGCTCTACCTCCTCAAGCCCCAAGTAGGGGGGGCCTGCATACTAAGCTGCTCTTGAACTGACTGGCAGTGAGGGACAGTTGGGGGGGGAGTAGAACTTGGAGATTTGGGTGCACAATTCTGAATTCTGGCTATGCGCTAGTGTGCAGCACACTTGACCTCTAATAAAACGATACCTTTCTCAGTAAATGGAGCTGAGGATTGTTTCTGTTTAGAAGTTTAGGTTATGGCCAGTTGGAAATCGAGTCCTACTCAGATTGGCCATTCTTGGCAAATTGCTCCAATTGTATTGGACTGGCCTCTCCCTCTGGTTTGGTCAAAAGGCCTGCTGCTAAAGAGGTTTCCACCTCTCAAGAGGAGACATACAGCATGGTTGGAGGCCATCAAGTGGAAAAGTTCTCATGTCTTAAGCTGTGTCTGATTGATTCGTTTCAATGAAATATGACACTTTTTAATCAGACATATTTAGTAATGTTAATAAGGCACTGTCTCTTTTTTCATTTTGATTTTTAAAAGATCAGGTTGCTAATTGTTTTTCTGTGGGCAAGGATGCAGATCCATCTGGGTTTTTTTTCGTTCTGTGTTAAATATATCTCTTTTTTCTAAAGGTGTAAAAAGTCCAAGTCATATGGTCATTTTAGACCAAACCAAAGGAGATCAGATTCACCCAAGGACCATAAGAAGAGGAAGGTTTGAGAAGGTATGTAAAATGCAAGCCTTGGCACGTGAGAATGGATAGAATAGTTGCTACTTTCTAAACTTGTAGGTAGAAGTAGCAAGAGGCTTGTTGAAGAGCTGGAAGACAGATATGGTCAGATGAGCTTTGCTGTCAGAGACCTTTCCATCCACCAGGGGGCAGACTGATAAAGTACTACTCCCCTCCCCTCACCCCCCCCACCCCCCCACCCCCGCAGCTGGACAGCACCAATGCTGATGCGGTGGCCCAAAACATTTCTTCTCCTAAAATGCTCTTAGTGGCCAACTAGTTTTCCTTTCTGAAATTAGAGTGTGTGTAAGAAATGTTCTCTTGTCAACTATCTTAACAAAAAAATTAGCTATGTTTTAGAATTATTCCAAGTTCTCCATTGAGTGTGTTGACCTCAGGAGGCATCCTGAGTATTTGAGGGTGTTTGAAGCATTTTACATTCGAAACAGCAGCTTCGCCCAACGTCAGGCTTTGCTGTTAGGATAGTTCAAAGTGAAACATTTTGCAAATCTTAACTTCTAATGCATTAGTCCATAGTAAGGATTTGAACAACTATTGCTAAATGTGCATTTGTACAACTTGTCTCTAGCCACCTATGTTAAGGAACAAAGAGCGTTTTCTTCACGATAAAATGAAGTTCAGAGACTACCGAGGCAGAAAGGACATTTTGCCTTTTGAGAAAATGAAGGAACAACGCATGAGGGAACACATTGCGCGATTGGAGCGAATACGGCGTGCTGTGGAGCTCAGAAGGTCAGCCTCTGAATACGTCACGGGCACTTAACTATTCATCAGGGTTTCTTTATTGTTGAGATTGTTTTCGTTGTGCTTTTAAGTATTTGGGAGTGCCCTGGAGAGCAGTTGGGAACTGAAGCCTCTTCTTCCTCTTGCCGTTCTGTGCCCCATGTTAATCCGGGTGACCACTCAGCGACGCCTCTTTTTGCAGGCGAAGGGAAATGGCGGAGCGAGAGAGACGGGAGCGAGAGCGGATCCGACTGCTGCGGGAGCGTGAAGAGCGGGAACGGCTGCAGAGGGAGCGGGAGCGGCTGGAAATAGAGCGGCAGAAGTTGGAGCGGGAGAGGATGGAGCGGGAGCGCCTGGAACGGGAGCGCATTCGGATTGAGCAGGTGTGCTTGGGGCTCCCCGTTTCGTTTTGCTTCTCGGCAGCCACTCTGCTTGTGGAGCGCTGCACCCAACATTTCAAACTTGCTGCGGGGTATTTGAGCCTCAGAGCAAAATGGCTTTTTTGTCGCTCCAACCGGAAATGTGGAAATGTGCTAGCCCCGCTTGGACCATTTAGGAAGTGTTTGAACCCAAAACGAAGCTTCAGAAGAAGTCCTGTGGGAGTTGCATATCCACCAGATCAACTAATTAACCTTTTGCTCTCAGTGCAGATCAAAGCTTAGAAATAATATTACCAGTTGTCCTGGGTGTTGCTTTTGCAAATGACTTCTGTGTTTTTGTTATATAATTTTATCATCAATGACAGCAATGCTAGTCTTGCTGCAATGCCTTGGATAAAATGTTGACACTTCCCCCCCCCCCCCCCTATTCAGCACGGACCGTGCAACTGGGGAAGCTGCAGGGCTATGAGGCCTGGTGCTGAGCCAAGCCGCCTCTTCAGCCAGCCTTTCTCTTCTGGTCAGGAGCGACGTAAGGAGGCGGAACGGATCGCTCACGAGAGGGAAGAGCTCCGCCGGCAGCAGCAGCAGCTTCGCTACGAGCAAGAGAAAAGGAACGCCCTGAAGCGGCCTCACGATGTGGATCACCGGTGAGCAAGTCTGGATGGCACCGGCAGACCATTTGGGTGTTGTCAGTGTGACTTTCCAGGCCTCGCGTGTTTGGGCTTGAGTGGGGGCGAGAGCTGAGCTATTCCTTCCCTTTTAGAAGAGATGAGCCCTACTGGAATGAAAGCAAGAAGATGACTTTGGACACGGATGCCCGCTTCGGCCATGGCTCTGACTACAACCGGCAGCAGAACCGCTTTACTGACTTCGACCACCGGGATCGGGGCCGCTATCCCGAGGGCTCGGCGGTGCAGCCCTCGTCCTTCAACAGGTGGGTGCGGAGGAAGCTCTGGGGGTTCGGAAGGCAAAATGGGCACCAGAGGGCAGAATCGCCTCCACAGCTGCAATGGATCCTTGGCGAAGGAGCATCAGAAAAATAGGATATTAAAACCCAGGGAACAAACTTCTTAAAAATAGCTAGAATTAGAGTGGCAAAGCCTTGGTGAACATCTTCCTCATCATCAGATTACTTATCACTTGGAGATTCTTTCTGTAATAATTATTTTACCAGCATTATATTTGAATAAACATAAAGCTGGTAAAACAATTGACTGAAAATTTGCCTTGGAATATATACCTTGAATTCCCTTTTTTTGTGAATGGTGTATGACCATTAAAGTTGTACAAAAGGGAGCACAGCTTTTGTGTAAGCCTGAGCATTTTTATGTGAGGCCATAGTCTTGTGTGGCTCTTCTTTGATGCTGGTGATGTAGCTTTGCCAGTCTGTCTGCTCCGCCTTTCCTGGGCCCTTCCCCAAGGCTGAGTTTTAGGCTGGCAAACAGGCATCTTTAGTTGAACCGAGGAGGAGAAGAGGGCTCTTTCATCTGAAGACACACTTGGCTTTTTTGATCAGGCGCGAACGATTTGTCAATCAAAGTGATGGCAAAAAGACTCGTCCGACTGGAAGAAGAGAGGAGCCTGGATTTGAGAGGTACCCTAAAAGCTTTGATTCAAGAAGAAATGAACCCCCTCAGCCTCGCAACGAGCTCCGAGACAGCGACCGGAGAGAAGTGAGGGGAGACCACGATGAGAGGAGGACTGTGATCATTCAGGAGAGGCCCAAGATCCCTCACGGCCGGCACCCGCGGGAATCTGGGCCCAACCCCTCCCGGCAAAGCTCTTGGAAGGCTGAAGGAGGCATGAACCCCGACAAGAGGGATGCCAGGTGAGAGATGGGGGGCCTGGAGATCGCTTCCACACGCAGGACCGGGCGCTGGGCTGAGGAGGACTTTGTTGGGCTATTCTGGCGCAGCCACATCCCACAGCTTGTGGCCAAGGACCTCCGTCGCCTTCGGTTCAGCCCTCTTGGAGGCCGCTCGGAGTGCCAGGTTGACTCTCCTTGTTTCCCCAGAGAAAGGACAGAAAGATCCGGCCGAGAGGTCTCTGGGCATGCCGTGAGAGGGGCCCCCGCAGGCAGACGCCGTGGCGCATCTGGCTACGGAAGCAGAGAGACAGAGCGGGGTGTCATTGAGCGGGCCAGTGGTGGACAGGTGAGCCTTGGAATGGGCTGGCAGTGAATAGGAAACGGTGCAAACTCCTCCCAAGAATTGCACTTGGAGAATTGTTCCCTGAAGCCAGTTTTGAGCACCATAAAGGCCTTTTTTCTTCAGTCTCTGGCAGCGAAGGCCCCACTGAGCTCCTCGTTCAGCCCTAAGTCAGACCCCTCCCCACCCATTGGGGCTTCAGAGGTCCCAAGTGGTGATTGGGGGAGGGGGAGCCAATGGCTGCGGGGCTTTTTCTTGGGTTGTCTCCAGTATGCCTCAGTTGGCCATTGTGCTGTAGGGCTGTCATCGCTGACCCCCCCACACACACACACACACAGAGCCCTTAATGTGTGGAGGCCAAGCGTTTTCATGAGTCTGACCACCCCTCCCTCTCTCCTCCATGGAGCAGCTCTCTCCCATGCTTTCTAAAGGGCTAGACTTGTCCTCCTGCTGCAAAAGGCATGCCGTTGTTCTGGTCCACGATTCACCCTCCTCCCTCCCTCCCTTCCCAGCATTATAACGAAGAGCGGCATGTGGTGGAGCGGCATGGCCGTGATGCTGGACCAAGGAAAGAGTGGCATGGCCCCAATTCACAGGGCAGCAGTTACCACCACGACACACGGAGGATGGGAGAGCCAAACCGGAGGCGGCATGATGTCTTCTCACTCAAGGTACCTGGGATGCAGCTTCCTTTGCTGCCGCCGCCCCCCCCCCCCCCCCCCCCGGGCACCTGAAATCTTTTAGCAGTTGACACTCAAACGGGGGTCCCTGTGGTGGCCCACAGTTATTAAATCCGTTCAGAGGGTGGTGCTGGCTGGGAAGTGCTGGCAGTCCTGTTCTTGGAAGGCTTTTTCTACAGCATGAGTTACCATCACAAGGTCCTTGCCTGCCGCCCCCCCCTGACCCCACCACCCCCAGTGGCTGCCATTTCTGTTCTGCCATTCCTCCCACAGGGGGTGGCAGTCTGTTGCCACTCCCCGTTGGCAGTATTTGGAAAGGCAGCCTGGCCCAGCTGTTGACTTCAGTTTTTCTTTCTTCAAAAGCTCATAGCTGTTTCTTTAAAATTTATTCCAGTAATTCTTCACCCATTAACAGAGTTCTACAAATTGCCGCAGTTCCATGCAGAGGGGAAGAGGTTCTGGATTTAAGCAATTTAAGAGTGGATCTGCGGGAAGATTTTGAGACCTTTCAGCTGCTTATTCCTTGGTTTCAAGATAACTTATTGGAAATCTCTTGTGAACAGACAGCTTTGGATAAGAAAATTTGTCTTTTTAAATTTTTATTTTAACAGTTACTTTTTCCTCCCTTTGGAGGCATTTTAAATAAGTTAGGCTGTTGGGTTTGGGGTAGTTCATATCTTTTGAAGAGCGCTGTTCCCGAGTGAATGGGAAGCAAACACCTGCGCACTGTACAGAAACCCGGTAGTTTTAATTTACCAGCATTAGCTCTGTGAATGTCAGGCTTGAAAATTAGGTACTTACCACAAAATATATGGATAACTGAAGCTGTACATCAACCCCCCTGCTTTTTGGTGTGTAGAAAATACAGATGGTGGTTTTAATTTCTGAGTATTATGTAACTATTTTTGCAGAACTTGTTACACTGAATGGATCCTTATCCAAACCAATGTATCTCCTTTCCAAATAAACTTCATAATCTCTATACTGCCTGCCTGGCTAGGTTGATGTGTTCAGTCCTGCTCTCTAATCCTCACATGCTTTTAGTGTTGTTTCGCTTCCTTGATTTAATTTTGCAGTAAAAATGAAAAGATGTAATACTTTCTGGAAAATAATGTAGCTAAAGGTATAAAAGCACACTTTCAAAAACGGTACTGTCAACCCACAAAGCGTGAGATTTGCTGTTTATTAATTGCTGATCAAAATACACCATTGGTAGTCTTCCTGTCCTTCTGCCTGGCTCCATTTGGCCAGTTTGGTTCACTTATTCTTGCCCAGATATGGCAGGGAACTGCTTCTGTTAGTGGCTGGAGGGGCATTCTTCAGCATTCCTGGACAGAAAAGTGAGTTTCTAGCACTAAGCTGCACCTGGAGCTAGCAAGTGGCAACTTGCCAAAAATTGCTTGAGTTGCATTGCATTTTCTTTGGCATACTTGCATGGAGATGACCACTGACGTGTTGAAAACTAGGATGAAGTTGATCTGGCATATTGACTGGGGGTCAGCAAAAATGCTCTGGCTCATTTAGGGGCCAGGTCAATCTCAAGTCTAGTGAAGGTTTGGCCAAAGCAATGACCTTTAACAGGCTGCCCGACCCCACCGCGAAATCAGGCAGGTTAGCTTTGGCTTATGTGCTCAAATACCACATAAATGCTAGAACTTGAATCAATTTTTATTACATGAGAAAGTCAATTAAATCTGTTAAAAATTATAAATATATATAAAAATTAGACGAGACTAGCAACAGCTGTGAGCTCAAGACATCAAAGAATATTGACAGTATTCAACAGAAAGCAGCTATTCGCTGATCACAGTGTAAATCCATGCAGTGTCTGATTTGCTAAAAAGAAGCTGGTGATTGAGCCACAAGTCTATAAATATGGAGGACTGAACAAAACACTGCCTGAAGCTTGAATGTGTCACATCTAACTGAGCTAGAAGGCCGTGTCTGCCACCACAGCCCCCACCAAGCAACAAAAGCCACTCTGGGCTGAGGCTCTGCAGGGGGCAATGGAACAGAGCAACTGAGTTGGCCCAATGGCCCTTTGCCTTCCTCTCCACTGGCCCGGGCCTCCCATGCGGCTGGCACTCTACAGTATCCTGTAGAATGGAGGCAGAAGGGCTGCTGTGGGGAAGAGCCAAGCCATCAACTCATTCTAGTTCTGGAAGGAGGTGCCTGTCACAATGGGCATGATTTGGGGCTTTTCGGCAGTATCTTAACAAAAGGATTTGGCAGTGCTCAAGGGTTGTGCTGATGAATTTCGTCCTGCATGCATTCCCACAGCAGACTCTCGGCTGGTTTCCCTCCTAGATTGCCCCTTGTGCATCTCCTGGGTACCTGCTACCAAAGCCCAGGTTCCCCTTGGAGGCAGGGCCTGCTGGGCTAAGCTCAAAACGTGGGCATCCTAAGGCAGGCAGGGCAGCATCACTTGGAAGCAAAGCAAAACAACAAAGTCTGCAGAGATAAAAAGGCAACTTATGTCGATAGTAACTTTGGGGGGAGGTAGCCAATGTGGAATCTGCTAGTAAGGCCTCAGGAGCTGCCCTCCAGTTGCAGAAGCAACTTGACAAGCAGAGGGGACGGGACAGGGCAATATCCTTTGAGAAGAAAGCCCCCCTTCCTGCCACCAGCACCTGCCTGGCTACCACTCGCCAAGTCTTCCCAACAGAGGCTGCCAAGCCAGCCCAAGGACGGCTGTGCTGCTCAGACACGGAACTAAGCGGCTGCTGCCGATTGGCATGAAAGATGCCCTTTCTCTGTGCCCTTCTGAGGAGGGGGATGGGCCACTTCTCTACCTGAGACCCACACACCAGACACAATGCGTCACCAACACTACAGCAGAAGACGATCCCGGGCACAATTGGGGCAGGACCGTTTCCCCCGAAACTGGCTCCGGCACCTGAAGGGGAATCGGGAAACAGGCGTCCTTGTTCGGCTCTCAGAACATCACTTCTAAAACCACCCACCACCTTGGTCCTGTTCACTAGATTTCCATATGTCGTAATTGTCAAAGGGCACACAAGAAACCAAAAGGGTACAAATGTAAACCGCAAGGCTGACCTCTTTCAGGATAAACCTCAATCTAACTTCAGTGGTAAGGCTCTCAAAAGTTGTTAACGCAGGATGGCGCTCAATCTAAAACAGTTTAGGGCAATGCGTGTATCTCAAAAAAAGACTTGAAATGTGTAAGACATCTGCTTAGATATCATTCCGACATGATACAAGGTAAATTCAGTTCTGCGTAAAACTATCGTGTGTTAGCAATGGGCTGGGCATTTCATATTTCAAAATGCAGATGCAGCAGATGCAAACCCAAACCTCGTATGTGGAAAGAATGTCGTTAAATTAAATCTTTATTCTTTTCCCCTTCATTGTCTTCTGGCTTAAGGTACTTAAAGAGCTGTAAGGCAAGAGTTAGAGACAGTCACTGCCTTGCAAGTTTAGACTCCATCCAAATAACTTCATTTCAGGAAAAATATTAAGGTACGGGTCTTCAATAACATTTCAACCATCTCCTTCCCTGTAGTTAGATTGTCACATTCTGTATGAATGTTGGTGTGGGATTGAAATTGTATATTGACAGCAAAGTCTGGCCTTAAGTCAGTCTTCAGAAGTACAGCAAAAATTGTCTAAAGCATTTGCAAAGTGCTATAAAGTTATTGAGAGGACGAAGGTTGCTGCCCTTCCTTCCTCGCAAAGGTCAATAGGTAATTCCAGTCGGAAGGCTCGCTATCCTATGACATATGTAGCATGTGGATGTATGTGAGATCTTACAAAACTAGATTCCACCCCCATCTCCAGCAGTAACTGGGCAAAGACATCCTTTCTCCAAAGAGAACACCTCCACTGAAAGGAAGAAGCAGGGGCCACTGGGGTCCAGAGGATCCGCTTCTTAGGATCCGTGTCCTGAAACAATCCCTCTTGCATGAGACAAACAATGGACCTGCAGTTCACATCATGTGGTAGCTTCACGTTGCTTACACTTGATGCCTCTCAAACAAATGCAAGCCCCCGCTTCCTCCAGCCTTCCCCCACTCCCTACAGTCTGAGAGTTGATTAAAAACTGGAGAGACCAGACCATGGTGAGCCTCATCCCGAGGGGATCTCGCCTCCTCTTGCTTCAAGGTGTGCTCAAGCCCGATTCTTGACCAGGTCAGCCAAGGAAGCTCAGCCTGCCAGTCCAGGGACCCCCCCTCCCCAATACCAGGACTCTCTCTGCAGTGCCTCTTGGACCCCACACTGTATCTTCTCGTGATGATCCAGAGATGCCCCCGCCCCCCAAGGCAGGCAGCGAGCTGCTCCTTTGCCACTGAGGGACACATATCCCCATCTCCCCACCATGCTCCCTTTCACAGCAGGCTGCCCCCCTGTCCAGAACCCTCGGCAAGGCTGCATCCGCCGGGATCTTCAGGAGGCCATCGGCTGTGGGCTTCGCAGGCACAGGCGGCGGGAGGGCCTCCCACTCGCAGGATCCCTGGTGCTCCAGAGCCACCCTTCCACTACAAAATGGCACAGGCGCTCTTCTCCTTCTCTCGCGGCTCTTTCCTCTTCCGCTCACTGCCCCCGGGCTGCCTTCCCCCTGAGGGAGGGGTGGCGTCCTGGGGGAAATACAAAGGGGGGGGAAGGCTGGCTGAGTTTCCATAAAGCCAAAGACCCCAAGATACAGACCAAGGGCCAGCAGCTGCAGGCTCTGCTGAGCAACGGACGCCTGGGCAGCAGTGTGGCCAATCCCACAGAGGGGGGCGACTGAGACCCCCGGCAGCTTTGGGATGGAAGAAAGCTTTAGCGTGGCTATTTTGAGATTGGAAAATAACACTTCTCCTCATGATTTCCCAACAACTTCCATGAAAGAAAAGGTATTCCCCCAGGAGGAACACGATTCCCAATGTAGTAGCAGGACATGCCAAAACCAGGAGAGAAGACCAGCTTGAGCTTCTTTCCAAGGAGCCTCCTCAAGCGGTTCCTGGTCAGATGCCGGGGAATCCCAGGCACTGTTTTCTGCCCTTGCATGCCCAGAGCCGCCAGGAACCAAAATTGGGGTTTTGCGCATGGAAAGTGGCCCCTGAGCCACGGCCCTCCCTTCTCCAATGGCACCTGGAGCTACAGTTGCCCAGATGCCTTTACCTGAGGGCCTTCAGCAGTGGTGGCGGCAGCAGCAGTGGTGGCGGCAGCTTGCTCTTGCTCCTGATAGAACTGCGAGGCCTGTCGGTCTTCTTCCTCCTGGAGCTTCTTGGCTAGCTCGAGGTCACTGACGTCCTCAGGGAGCTGCTCCCAGCTGAGGTCTTGGCTTTGCTGCTCTTGTTGCAGAGATAAGGCCATTAGGTAGTCCTAAGGGGCAAAGCCACCGGCAGTGAACCTGCTGCAGTTTGGCCCAAGCAGAGCCTGCCCTCCCCCACCATGGCAGGCGCCTTCCATCCAAACTGACCCCCCCCGCCCCCCAGGTACAAGCCCCAAGTTCCGGATGAGAGAGGAGGAACTCCAGGAGCTTTCGCTCCATCCCACCCCTCCATGGACAGAAGGCATCTGTGAGAGAATTCCCGCAGGGTCTCCCAAAGACGAAGGAGGTCCTTTCATAGGGACACACCAGAAAGGGGTCCAAGAGCTACTGGGGGGAAATGGGGCCCCGTTTATTAGGGGGATAGTTGCCAAATGCGTCAGTCCAACGAAGTGGGTGGGAAGGAGGGAGAAATCGGCCCCTGAAGATTAAAAAAAGGCAAAGAGCGAAGACCATGGTTACCTGGTCAATCTGATCTTGCTGCCCCTGGTACACCGTTTCCGGATCCGATGGAGGCCGCAGGTGGAATTCAGAATCACAGAAGTTCCCATCCCCATCCACGTTGTGCAAACTTTCCCAGACCACCTTATCTTCTGTAAGGAAACCTTGGTCGGTCACCAGAAGGTAAAGCTGGCCCTGAGGGAAAGGGGAAATCTCCCTGTTAACAGAGAACAGCCACTGTTTGCAGATAAGCAATGCTACCCCCCACCTTGCAATTCTCCCGAAATCATCGGGGTGGGGGGGGGGGGGAGTCTCCTTTCTTGACAAAACTGCCACTCCACTCTTACTTCCCTCTGACCGCCACCGTGCAGCTGTTAGCGAGCAATGAGAATAGCTAGGTGTGCATAGGACACTCCGCTTCCTTGGTGAATGGAGGTGTTGTCTGGGTTTGCACAATGCAGGCAATCACAAACTGATTCCATACATCGTCAACCTTTGTCTCATGCAAGCTCTCCCCACCCCTCCCGAAAAAAGGCTGAGTGCCCAGTGTTCCCCCACCCCACCCCCACCAAAGCAGCTTTCCTTCCCTGGAAAGAGAGCAACAAAAGGCTCTGCAATCCAGCCAGGGGGTGGAGCAGCTGCAGAGGGCGAAGCCCCGCTCAGTCCTCCCCACCCTCTGAAACAAAGCGGGGCTCTCTGAGCAATCCTTTCACACACCACTGAAGGAAGTGCTGCTCCCTTCCTGCTTCCTGGGCACTCTTAGGAAAACAAACATGTAAAGGCACAACCAGCAAACAGATCCGGGAAGGGACCCTGGTTGTGGGAAGTGCTCCTTCCAGCTTTGCCACATCACATGTTGAGGGTGGCTTTTGTCCCATTCCGCGGGCAGCAAGCTTGTGGGTGTGGGGACAACCATTATTTTTCTTTAATTTTTCTGGTGCCAGAGTATTTGCAGGCCTCTTATCCTAGCTGCAGGGGCAGGAAAGAGCTCAGCAGGTGAAGCAGGAGGTGGAGGAGACCGAAAGAATGCAAAGGGTAAGGGAGGGAGGAGAGCAAGGGAGGGAGGGAGGCAGAAGCTGGGAAAACAAAGCAGAGAGAAAAGCGAAGAGCAAAGGAAGCCTGGAGAGGGGCCCAGGGAGGGTGGGGCATGCAACTCCCTCCCCCCCCAGGCCCCCAGCATTCAGAGGCTGTGCACCTTTGCCTTAGTGGCCCCTCAGGCTGCCATGCCAGGCAAACACAGCTGGCCTGCCCATCGGAGGCAACAGAGGGCCCCTTGCTGACCAGGCAGAAGCACTATCAGCAGCCCAGATGCTGAAGGCTGGCCAGGGTCCCAGGCAAAACAACAGTGCCATGTGTGGCCAGCTACCTTGTGTTTGGTCATGGTGCTGAAGTGGTTGTTTCTGAAGAACACGCACAGCTCTCCTTCTTGAACGGTGGATGTCAACTCACACAAGCCATGGTAAGTTAACTGAGTGGCTGTGCTACTGAGGAACTGCTCTGCTATGGAGCCTGCAAAGAGACACCACTCCACATGAAGGCGCACAGACTCGCTCCAGAGTCCCCCCCTCAACCCCAGGAGCCATTTCTAGTTCAGCCTCCTAGTCGCTTTGCTCTGCTCCCAAATCCGATCCAAAGTAAGCCTGAAGACGAGGGCAAAGGGATGGCTGGCGTAGGTCAGAAGGGAAAAGCCCATGAGCAGAAACTGAGAGAGGAGAAACCCACAGCAGTGAGACGAATGGGGAAAACAACCCTGGGCTCATCAGCACAAGCAGGTTGACCACGAAGAATTGACGGACACCCCAAAAAACAAACTCAGAAAGTCTGTCAGTCAAGCTTTCCTTGAGAAAACCCAGATCAGCCCTTCCTGCCTGGCTTACGAGAATCTTTCTTTCCCCTAAGAGAGCACAAGAGAACCTGTTCCAGCCAGCAAGGAGAACATCCCCAGCCACCAGCAGCTAATGGGACCTCTTCAAAGGAAGCGTTGGGAACAAAAGCAGCCCAGGGCTCTGGCCTTTTTCTGGCCTTCCTGTCTGGCTGAGCCACAGAGGGTGGGCAACAATGATGCTGGATCAGAGGAGCATTTGTCTGAACAGCCACACTCACCTTCCTTTCTCAGCTCGCTGTTGTCTGACTGCTTACAGCATATGATTTTCTCCACCAACTGGTTGTAGCTGCAGTTACCAACTGCTTTCACAATGTCTCCAACCTGCAGCAAAAGAAAAGGGCCGCCATGGGTAAAACCCACCATCTGCTAAACAGACACCAGTAGAAAGGTGCAGCAGAGGGGACTCCTGCCAGCGGCCAGGTGCTGAAAGGGCAAAACAAGCATTCCAGCAGACCCATCACTCAAAAGGGGTGGCTTCTCTCAAATGCATCTCGTGAGATTTTGGCCAACAACATCCAGATCCACATTTTGGTGCCCGCCTGTCGCTCAGGGAGGGGTCTTCAAGCCCCCTGGGTGATGAGGCAATGGCCTGCAGCAAGAAGGCTGGAAGCCACTGCAGCAGCCCACATCGTTTACCACTCTGCCTTCCCAGAGAGGGGCTGGCTGGGTGCACTGAGAACACCTTTCCTGCAATGGCTGCTCCCTGAGGGTTTCCTGCAACCCCATTCTGAAAAAGCCCTCCAATGGCCCTGTTCTTCCAGATGCCAGGAGTCAAATGCCAGAGAATCTGGGCCTTTTCTTGCTATTCCTTGGGCCTTTAGCAAAGCTTGTTCCCTGTGATTTTTAGGGCCCTTTAGCAGCTCAGTTATTTTAATTGCTTTTAAAATATGCTTTTGCCTTGCTAAATTGAAATGCCTCTTCTTGTTGGTACTTTTGGCATTAAATATTAAAACAGTGTTTTCCTGCCATAATACTAATCACATAAACAGCCTCTTGCTTACCTGAGGATCTACTAACCACCCATGATATAATGGAATATCAAGAAGATCGAACACAATGCATTCAGGTGTGTATTCAAACACTCGTACCCCAGTGAACTTCACGTTCACGTCAAGACCGGTCTGAAGCTTGTGCAGGATAGCCATTGCATCACTCACATTCTGTTAAGATCAAGACAAAAATTAATGAAAAAGCTGAAGTCATCTGAATGCATAGAGACCAAATGCTTTGTCTGCCCCTGTACTATGAAACCTCCAGGCTGCCTCACACTACAACCGCTTTCATGTTAAAGAGAACTACTCGATATGCACTGCAAAATTCTAGATGATCAGTGGTTGACAGCAAAGAGTTGGAATTTTCTGAATGCTGCCATCTATCGATCATGAGCATTTTTGCAGTCCCAATCTAACTGTCCTATTGTGAAACAGGACGTATGCACTGAAACCTAGACGACTTCACCAAAACCATCTTTCCCTTCACAATATGAAAAAGTATACAAAAGTGTGACTATGTTCCTGTTATGCACAGGAGGCGGCTTCTGTACTTGGAATTGGATCGGGCATTTATACCAATGGAAAAATGAAAGCATTCGAGTTCACTGTTAGGAAATGCCACTTCACGCTAAGCATTTTACCTGTTCATAGTTTAAACGCTGGATGTCAGAGATTTCTTTTGGTTTTGAATCAAGGATATAGTCTCCTGCAAGAAAACCAAAAGTTCTCATTTGAAAACCATCCCTCTGCAATCCAAACCCATCCAACCCATCTTGCTACAGACTGTCCTCCACTGGGCAAGGGATCCTAGCCTGCTGAAGCGGTTGGACTGGGCGCTCCGGCGCCGAGAAGCCGCTTCTTTCGGCCCGCTTGGAAACGTGCCGCAGCCAGAGCGGGGAAAGGAGCCCCGAAGGACGGCTCTCCTTGGCGCAGAGGGCGGCGGGGGCAGCGGCCCTTCCTGCAGGCGGGTTTTCCCCGGGCCACTCCACCAGGGCAGGAGCTCCGCGCTCCTTTCTCGACCACCGAAAGTTCAGTTGTCAAACTCGGAAACCGTCTCGGCGCTCAGGAAAGGGCGCGGGCGGCGCCTCCAGAGTCCGGGGGGGCAGCTAGAAGAACCGCAGCCCCCGCCGGAGAAGCCTCCGGACCGCCGCCTCCCTTCTCCCGGGCCCCACTTTTCCGCCGCCTCTGCGAAGGGGCCTCCCGGAGGGGGCGGCCTCCCCACTTCCCGCACGTCGGCAGCTCCCAGTGCAGCGCGGGCTCCGGGCGCCCCTGGCCGGCACCCACCCAGGTACTCCATCAGCTGCTCAGCGGTGATGAGCTCCATCATGGGCGGCAGCGTCACCTTCCAGGCCAGCAGCAGCGCGTTCATGACGGCCAGCAGCGGGCAGGGCCCGTTCTCGTTCTGCGTGACCACCGGCGCGCTCGCCTCCCGCCACCGCACCCACTTCAGGTGGTACACGGCCTGCGGCGGGGCGCGTTCCCGGGCCGGCGCGGGGGGCGACGGAGACCTCTGATGCTCCTGCTCTGCCGGCCGCTCGGGCGGAGCCTCCATGCCGCCGCCGCCGCCGCGCCCGGGCCGGGACCGCTACCGCGCCGCCATGACAGGCGGAGGCCCCGCCTCGCGGCCGGGAGGGCGTGGCGCGCAGGCGCAGTGAGGGTGGAGCAGCACGTGCGACCGCCGCTCCCTTCCCGGCCCGCCGGTTCTGTCCCCGTGCCTCCCCACATTGGATTCCGTCCGTGGCCGAGAGAACGGACCCCGGGAGCGGCGGAGGAAGTGGAGCTTCCGCCCAAAAGTGGAGCTTCCGCGGCCGCCCGGCCTTAGCTCCGGACTCAGGCTTTTCCCAGCGCTGGGACCTTGCAGCCTGCAACGGGGCTGGGCCTGGAAGCTCCGTGCGAGCGCCGGGTCACTGCGGCCGCTGAAGGGGGCCGAGACGGGTCTGTCCTGAGCGCAGCACCGCTTGCCCTCCGCCGCTCAGGTGGCCGGGAGGTGGGAGAGAGGCGGCCCTCCGGAGCCGCTCGGCCGTTCTGGCTGCGGAAACGTTCTCGGGGCGGCGGCCTTCCCGGGAAGCCCTGAACTTGCAGCTCGCAGACCCTCCTCCTTTCCCCCACCGCGAGGCGGGCTGGGCTGAGAGCCGAGCGCTGGCCACTCACCCGGCCGCTGGCTCCAGCCTGGCGGGGACTGGGACTCACCACACCCGGTTTCTAGCCCAGGGCCGTAACCCGGAGACCCGAGCGGCCTCCGTTGAGGCTCAGCCGCCTCTTCGGGCCGAAGAGAGGCCGGCGTCCGAATCGGAGGTGACTCATCCGGGGAACCTTCCAAAGGGCCGGAGGGATCGGTCGCTCGCCCGGGAGCGACAAGTGCAAGGAGAGCCGAGGCCGCATCCAGCTTAGCCCGCTGCGCCCCCCTTGGGCGAGCAACGGGGAACCTTCGGAGGCTCCGGGACGGGCACCGAAGCCCCGGGTTCGGGCCGCACGAACGGCCCCCAAGGCTGCGAGGCCGATCCTGTGGAAGAGGGCCACGCGGGGGGGCACACCCGAGTCGGGGCTCCTGGACTTTCAGAGACTTCCAGCGCCCCGAATCGACGGCCCGGCTTGCCCTGCGGAAGAGGCGGCAGCCGCCCACCATCCTGACCAACTCGGGTGGAAAGCCGCCTGCGCGCCTTGCAGGGAAAGGGGGCCGGGAGGGCGGAAAAACGCCAAAAGTGGGCAAGAGCCAAGCTCCGCCCGACGAACCCCAGCCGGGACAGAGCAGGCAGGAGGTGGCCGCCTTCCCTTTTAAGGCCGGCCCCGCCGCTCCCGCCCACGGGAACTTGCGCATGCGCAGGCGGGTGGTGCAACACCCCCGCCCGTCCTTCCCTTCCCTCGGATCAGGTGACGACGGAGAGGGCACGTGAAGGGAAAAGAAAGCGCGCCTTCGAGGGGCGGGCTCCGGCGAAGTCGCGCCTACTTCCCTCTCTCTCGGACGCCGCCTGTGACTGGCTGCGCCGCTCAGGCGGGAGGGAGCGCGCCGAGGGAGGGAGGGCAGCTGCTGGCCGCGGGGGCGCGCGCGGCGTGCGCTTACTGGCCGGCCCAGTGGCCGAGCGGCGTGGGAGGCGCGCGCGCGCGCGCCCGTCCGCCTAAGGGAGGGAGCTTGTTCTGTGGTACTTTTGGTAGGAACCGGAACGAGGCCGCAGGCGGGCGGCGGCGGGAGGAAGAGGAAGCGGTGCCGCGCGGTCTCTACGCCCTTCCTTCCCCGGCCTGGCGGATGCTTCGCAGATAGGCGGCGTCGAGAGGCGGCCACCTGGCTGTGGCTGGCGGCGAGGCCTGGCCGGGCCGGGCGAAGATGGTGCTGCTGAAGGTCCTCGTCCTGCTCTGCTCCTGGCCAGCCGGAGGTAAGCCGGCCGCGGCCTCTCCCCGTCCCCAGCGACCCCAGGCCAGGCGCGAGAGCCATCGTGAGCGCCGCCGAAGCTCCGTTCGGCCGCCCCAACTCGCCAGCGCCGCCGCGGTTGCCGGGCCTGGAAAGTTTCTCCGGCCTCGGCCAGGGGCCCGGGCAGCACCGCGGCGGACGGGCTCCGGGCCGTGGTGCGCCGCCTCGAAGCGGCCTTGACTTTAGTGGACTTCGCCCAACCGGCGCTTCCGGGAGCAGGGCGGCTGTCTCGGAGGCCCCGGTAGTACCTGGGTCTCGGCTGGGGCCGGGCGTTGCTGGGGGGATCCTTCAGGGGGGCCCCGCCGCCCCCTCAAATGGACCGTCATGCGACCGATCTGGCGGGGGGGGGGGCGCAGGCCATCCGCGGTTCTCCTGCCGAGGGGCTGCCGGAAGGGCCCCGGGGTGTGGCGGTGGTGGTGCCAGCTCTCCGGTGATGTAATGGGGCTGAGCAGGGAGGGACTGATACCAGGAAGTGGGGACGGCGGGCGATGAGAAGGGCAGCGAAGCCGTGGCTTGGCTTGTGCCCCAAAGCCGAAGGGGCTCCCTCCTGGTGCCCAAGAGGCTTCCTTCCCTAACTGGTTAGATAGAGTGGGATTAGATGCCCTCTGCCATTTGGAAAGTTCCGGGCTTCAGTTTAAAAGTTCGGACACTCGTTTATTAACTCAGTAAGGAATCTGTGGCAAGCTGAGAAGGAAGGTGTTTGAGTAAGGTGAAGAGCGGGGCCCTTCTCCCCGGCTGCCTGCCCCACCATCCAAAAAGGGAATTGTAAATGTGGCAAGGAAACTTGAGGAACAGAAAATGGGTGTCCTGCCTGATGTGGTAGCAAAAACGATATCCTACTAAGGTCTCAGGTCAATTTAGAACTGTTGTCTAAAATAATCAGATAAAGAAAATCTGTCTGTGAGCTCTGAAATACATTGCAAATCCATAAAATGAGATTTTAACATTTCACTGACATGAAACCTAGCAGTGCTAATATATTTACCTGCTTGTATTTATTTACCTTTCTGTCATCAAATTGTGCTCAAAATGACTACTACAAACAAAATGCAATATTAATGAATTAGTTGATGTGGTATATTTTCAAATGGAAAATATCAGTAATATTATCAAACTAAACATTTCAAAATACTAAACTAAAAACATGACCTGATGACCTTCCTGAAAGAATGGGACAAGTGAGCGTTCCAGCCTGGGAGTGAAGTGGAGAAGAAATTTCTTACAGGGCTGTTAATCAGGGGACAATTTATGGATAAACTACCATAGAGGGAGAGGGAGCGGTATAAAAATATGATAAATAAATAAATAAAGACCCAATTATATCAGAAACCAGAGAGGTTAACATACTGTGCATAATCTATTCCTTTTCACCCTCACTACGTGGAAGGCCAAGAACAGGGATGGGCTGAGGAGTTTCCTCCAAACAGTTATCTTAAATTCTGAATCATAATATATCTACATCAGTGCACATCAGAAAACGTTAGATTTAATCCTAGGCCAATACCTCTATCTTGTCTGGATTTAAATTCAGCTTGTTCACCTTCCTTCTTGTATTTGATTGGTAACACTATTCTGGAAATGTCATTCTTTCCCTTGTAAAAGGTTAGGGTTCAGTGCTTGTAATTGAGAATTTGCAGTCTTCACTTCTCTGCAGATAAATTTCCTATATCTCAGCACATATCCAGAAGGGCCAAACTATTCTTCAAAATGCCTAAAGATTAACTCTATCAAGTTAATACCATGGTACTTTCATTTTCATCTTCAACAATAAAACTCACTGTTGCTAAAAGGGAAATCCATGGTTGCAATTATGAGTTTTGGCATCAGTCTTCTATATATTTCTAAATTGGATTGAATACTGGATTCATATAGTATTTAAAAACAGCCAACCAACCAATCAGAACTGAGTCAGAGCTCAGGAAAAGACAAATTCTATGCATTTCTATAAATAGAAAGTTTTCTTTTATTAAGGACCAATTGAGTAATTGGAAGACTTACGATTGTTTAGATACTATTTTATGCTAAGCGGGAGGAAAAACTTAGTGCAAGTGACCTGAAGGCATCTTTGGTATTTTCCCTCCCTCTCCTTTTGTGCAAGAAAGAGCAAAGGCTTTTGTTTTCGCTTTTCAACCAAACATTATTCTGTACCATATTACATCTAAACTCTGCCAAATGCTGTGTAAGCAGAAATAAACTGTTAATTAAAGGTCTGGTGTGGTGGCTAAGAATGGTAGACCAGGACATTTGTGGTTCACATATTCCTTCTGCCATGGAGCTTGTTAGAGTTTATTTCAGATCATCTTTGAAAACATGACCTGTGTGTTGATTGTGTTGGAATGTGTTCATTCCTAAAATATTGTTAATTCTTTTCTCCACAAAGAGTGGAAATATATTTGTTTGCTTTGTGACTAAAAAATAAGTAGGTTTTAAAGATAATTGTTCTTCAGAATATTTGGTCAGTTTTCAACCAGGAAATCAATGAAATAATTATATATTTCAAAGCTTGCCTATTCTTTCAACAACAGGCATTTCCAAGAATTAACTGCACATGAGGGAAGTATCTTCTTAGCCTTAACCAGAGAAGTAATGGAGTGGAAATCTTGGGGGGGTTTGCTCTTGGTTAGCTGAGGTGGAAGCACCATTTTGAGCCCTTGGAAATTTCTCATCCTGAAGGATTCTTCTATTTTTTTATTTTGCTAGATGAAGTTTAGTAAGCTAAAACTAAGTAATGGCGTATTATTTTGTTATCTCTATTGCTCCTAGATTTAAATACACTTTTCTTTAGAAACCCGTTTCACAATTATATGAAATTATATTTGAGATATTAATTAACAAATATTCTGCTCCAACCCAAAATGCAGGAAAGATTGTCAGAGTGTGGTGCATTGAATCCTGAGTTTTTCCACATTGTGGAGGAATTTTATAAACGTATCGGCCCTTTTGGAAAGTCAGAGCCTGAAGGTTGATCTTAACAGCTTCATAATAAGTCAGATTCCATTCAGTTAAATCATCTTTGTCAAGTCATTGTTTCTTATTCTTGGGCAAAAACACTGTAATAATTGAAGTTAATAAAGAAATACGTTGATTTTTTTTAAAAAAAACATTGAATGTTTAGACTGAAAAATAAATACAAGCATCAGAATAATATATTTTCTGGTAACAATTTCCTAAGTGTATGGCTGGTAAAAAAAATTAACCTCTTTCATCTGAATCATAGATTCAGTCCTGATTGACTGGTACATTGCATGCATCTGGCAGATTTGATAACTACATTTTCAACTGATATCAAACTGATATCTTAAATCCTGCGTTTGCTTTTATAATTACAAAAGTCTCCTTGGGGGAAAAAGGAAAATATGGCCATATTTGGTAAGTTGGGGGGGTTGCTTTTCACTTAAATTAATTCCCAAAATAAGATTTGTCATAATGCACTGAGATTTGCAAAATACAGTACATTTCTATAAGTCTTGCATTGAAAACAGGAAATGAAAGCAGGTCTGCCAATTATTGCATCCAGTGACAAAAGAAGCACAATTTTGGGGGGGAAACTGCTGCTTCCCTGTAAGAAAGCAAAGCGGTGATACTGAATTCCACTAAGTCAACCTGATGCACAACAGTCATTACACCTTGCTGCTATGGTGGCTGATTGTTTGAATGCTTAATTAAAAATGGATGAATAGTTCTGTAAATGCTTAAATTTTAGATTAAATGGAGAAATGTAGTAGAGTTTTATAATCCATTTTTTATATCCCTCTGTAAAAGGTGAGATTTTATGTGTACATGTAAGTGAAATTGGCTAGTACTTGATCAAGTAACAATATATGCCATGTTTAGTTTCTGTTTGAAAAATAATTACAAAAATATCCAAAGTCCACTTGCAATCTTAAATCTATAAGTAAAAAACCCCAAACTAAAAATAAAAAGTCAATATAATTAATAAAAATGACTGTTCTCAAATAAGTGACACACAGATTCCAACCTTCAATGTAGAAACAAAACATTTACTAGATGAACATATTTGCATTCCACAAACTGCTTGTTTAGCTAAAGAAATGGGGAAGAGTTTGGCAGCTTTGTCAGCCTGGAGATACAAAAGGATTCTTTCTATCTCTTGGAAAAAGGGGTTTATTAAAGCCTGGCAGTGTTGCATGCAACTGTCATTTGCATAAAGAAGAGCCTGATGATAGCTGTTTACAATCTCCCTACAAGTACATTTTTCCTTTCTGACAAGAAAAAACATGTCCTTCAATTTGGGAAGAAGAAAACACCTTGGCCTCAGGTGGACAGTGGCACTTATGTCTGGAAAACCTTTGTTACTTGTAGCTGGAGGGAAGCTTTAGAATGGGAGAAGTGCAGTGTAATTTGAATATGCTTTTAGATTTTATGTTGTCCACTCATTTCATAATTTCTATTTTCGGTATGCTCTCATGTTTCTTTTTTCTGCTACAACTTTAATTATATTAGCTCCATTTCCTTGTTCTACTATCACTCACATTTATGAATAGATCTCTTTTATGCTTTTCAAATCATGTAATTGCTTTTTCTTTTTCTATAAATGAATCATTCATTTTTGTTAGCAAAAATTTGAACGTAGAGTGTACTTCTGATTAATTTATCCACTCCTTTGTTTGCAGGTCAGTATGGAAACCCTCTAAATAAATACATAAGACATTATGAAGGACTGTCATATGATGTAGATTCATTACACCAAAAACACCAGCGTGCCAAAAGAGCAGTATCTCATGAAGACCAATTTTTGCGCTTAGATTTTCATGCTCATGGAAGGTAAATACCATGTCAGTTAATTTCCTCCATCACTATTAACTGCAGTTGAATGTAACTGAACAGTAATCATAATATTGACATTCTGACAAAATATAAAGTTAGTTTTTTTTTCTACTGAAGTCTGAAATGGAGCAAACATTCCAATCTGAATCTTTTTGTTAGCTCCGAGGTAAGTAATTTGATAATATATGTGGAACTGGGGAGCCATTGAATATTCCAACCTCTGCACATGTAAATCTATTTTGGGATGCTCTGTCAGTATTCAAGGTACAGGTACAAAATAGTTGTGTGTTAGCATATTTTCAGAGAAAAGAAAATACATTGTTCCGATCTATGAAGTTTTTCAGACTTTTAAAATGGCTGCACCATATTCAAACATGATATGTTCTTGAGTTTTTATATCTGTATGAAGCCACGAACAAATATATGCAGTAAATCTGCCAGGTTTCCCCTTTCTCCTTATTGAACCTAGTTAAGAGCTTAGGTCAAATATTTATAAAATCTGCAAAACTAAGAAGAGCAAACATCAAAATATATAAGCAGAGGCATATAAATTTGGTGCACATAGTGGCAGCCGGCTGGCTTGCTTAATGTTATCTGTGTGGAGCAGCCTGTGGCAACCCGTCTGCAAGTGCCAGATGAACCAGCATCACTATTGCTGTTGTCTTACTTGAAGACAACAATTTTTACATTATTTTTCTGTAGCATTTTATATCTTGCAATGTTTCTAGCTAGAATTGAACTAGGATGTAGCTTAAAATGATAGTATTTGTAATTTACAAAACCTAGACTCCATGTTCAGATAACATATGTTTTCCTGTAAATAGTTGAAACATGATTATCCTTAAGGTAACCAAATCTCCTTCGTTGCATTTATGATGTGAGAGTTTGCATGGGACTTCAGGTTATATTGATCCCCTACATATATTAAGGTAAATGAAGGTGTGGGGTAAAAGCATAGCTCTTTTACTATACTTAGATATAAGTGCATATCAAGCAAAAATGCTAGCATGCGAAAATGGAAAATATTTAACAAGGTTGAGGACATTCATTTTTGTCTATCACCCATGGTAAGAAGTGTTTTGTAAATACAATCTGTCTTTCTTCCCTTTGCAGACATTTTAATCTGAGACTGAAGAGAGATATGTCTCTCTTTAGTGAGGACTTTAAGATAGAGATGTCAGATAAAGTAATTGATTATGATACCTCCCATATTTACACTGGGCACATTTATGGTAAGTACAGGAACAGTGGTTTCTCTTTTGAACTGGCAATAACTCCTTGTTTAGTCATTCATGCAGTGCAGAGCAACAGGCCATTTTCATAGTAATTGAAACAATTTTAGAAAGTTCATTTTTGTCTTTAAAAAGTTGCCAGAAAGTACAGTTAAAGTTCACATTCTTTTTCCCTTTCATTTTATCATAATTCTGTTTTCTTTCTGAAGAAAAATTCTGATTTGAATCTTTCCCATGTAACAGCACAGTAGCTCAAAAGATCCTACATTGATGAGATGCTGCATTCCTTGGACTGTTCAGTTTCACACTAAAAGCTTTGCACCACACTCCAGGCGAAAATGTGGCCTGTTGGCATAGTGTGTTCCTTCTCATGATAGACAATTGCTTAGGGTCCATTCTTTGGCCTCAGAATATCTGTACCCCACGCTATTTTGGAATATAGTGCTGAACTATTAATTCTCAAATACTCCTAAGAAGAATTATCTTAAAAATCTACTGATTTTCTAGTCATAAAGCAAACAAACAGACTTCCACTCTTTGTGGAAAGCTACATTTGATTTAGGTTTTTAACATACTTGGTGAAAATAAAAACAAAAATTTGCTTGTAACTTTTGCAGGGGAAATTCTTTACATGGGCAGCAAACTGAGTAGTATTTAAAGATATGGGAACTAAGATAGTAGGGCTTAGACTGAAAAGTAATAAAGCATAGGAATGAATAAGTAGATATCTTTATAAGAACAAACATCGGGAATAATAAAATCACACTTAAATGTACACAAGTAGTCCTCAACGTACGGCCTTTGAAACAACAGTTCCAAGTTAAGGTGGTCTTGGAAAAAGTGACCTGTGATCCAACACAGTTACTCCCCTTGAACGACTGTTGTGGTCACAGCTTGGGTGCTTGGCAACTGGCTCACATTTCCAGTGGTTGCAGTATTTGCAGTCATGTGACCAAGGTTTGCAACCTTCCCAACCTGCCTCCAGCACCCAAGTCAATTGGGGAAGCAGGGTTCGCTTAACCCTGTGATTTGCCTAAAGACAGCAACCATTTGCTTAATGACCACTGTAAGAATGGTCATAAAATCAGGTCCAGTCATGTGATGCCCCACTTAAGCACTATATTGCCTGTCAACTGAAATTCCAGTCCCAAAGAACCAGCAGAACAAATGGGAGGTATTTATTGATACTGGTGGTGACTAGAACTTGATGCAGGCATGTTTGTGGATGGTGCATTAATTTCCTGATCACTTGCTGAGAAGTCATAGATTCAGGAAACTTACCTATTCTTGCTGGGAATTGATGCTGATGAATAACAATTGCCAGAGTATTCTAAAGCCTTCATCCTTTTTTAAACAGGTGAACAGGGAAGCTTTAGCCATGGATCTGTTGTTGATGGAAGATTTGATGGATTTGTTAAGACTCACACTGGAACCTTTTATATTGAGCCAGCAGAAAGATATATTAAAGACAAAACCCTGCCTTTTCATTCTGTCATGTACCATGAAGATGACATCAGTAAGTTTTTATGCTGTGTTGAAAATACACTATACAGAATGTGCTATGGGTGAGGGAGGCACTAAATCTTAAAGCGGAATGCTCTAAGCATTCATTCTTCCACTGCTATAGAGGGACACCTATCTTGAGCAGGGTGAGTTATGTTGCTTAGAAAATGTTATAATCCTCATAAGACTGACTAGTGACAAATCTTCTTTCAAGTGTTCACACAAGTTCCTGAGCTTCATTTCATAGTGTTTAAAACAGTGGTCGCCAACCGGTGGGCCGTGAGAAAATTTTGGTGGGCCGCAGAGAAATGTCACCCCCAGAGCATCCCCCAAAGCAATTAATCCAGGCTGCGTGGGAACACAAGGCTGTGCCACCCACATGACCCGCAGGAACTCTCCCTGCCCACTCACTCCTTACCTGGCAAACTTGCCTACTAAGTTGCTATTTTTCCTTTTTTTTTTTCCCCCGACCATCAGCTGTTCTGCTGTGCCTGGGAGATTTAGATTAGCTAGAAAGCAGGAAACCATTGGATTTCTTGTTTTCTAGCTAATCTTCAGATATTTGGCTCTGCTTTTAAGCAGAGCCGAACCTTCCTTAGGACTGAAGCTTCTATAATTCAGTGCAGACTCAGCTAGCCAATGGCAGAAAGGTAGATCTCTGAGTGAATCTGATTTTGTGAGCAACTCAATCTGACTGACTGCTTTGCCTGATTTTGGGTAAAAGTTGCTCTTTTTTATTAAAAAAATCAATATTTACATCAATATTTATAATATTTACATACAAGCCATGCCCAGCCAGTCACATGATCACCAAGCCACACCCACAAATTAGACCATGCCCACAGAACCAGTTTTTAAGAAATTTGAATCCCACCACTGCCTCTGTTTTTATGTGTGTGTGTGTATGTGAGAGAGAGGGGGGGGGTTAGATCAGATCAGATCTCTCTCTCTCTTTCTCTCTCTCTCCGACGAACATCAACAAGCCACCATCAGTCAAAATTCATATTAGTAGTCCCTGGGATTTAAAATTATGAGTTTGGTGGTCCCTGAGGTCCAAAAGGTTGGCGACCCCTGGTTTAAAGTATCCCCTGAAATACTCGGCTAATATAAGTAACAAGTGCCTAAGTCCACAAAGCTTTTGATATCCTATTAGATATCACCCTTCAAATGTAATTGTTAGTGTTATTGCATGCAGTTAAATCAGACTATCCTGTGTAAATATGTTACTTCTTCCTCCCCCATTTTTAAAAAGGGACACTTTTTTTCCATTGGGAGGCATGCTGGAACATTGAGAACAAATTCATCACGTTGTCAGCTCTCCATTTAAGTTAGTTATTTTCAAGGAAACCTGTAATATCAGGACTATATTGTAGGAAAATCCTGATCTGCAGATCCCGTTTGTCTGTGTAGAGAAGGCTTAGTCTTCTGCTTTCTAATATGACTCCAATTTCTGTCTGCTACCTCTGGGATCCTTATGTTTTACTTTTGTTAGTACTTCAGATTAGTATTCAATCTACAGAACTTCTTACCAATTACATTTCCTGATTCCCTCAGATAAATTGATTGTTTTTGTTTCTGTCACAAAAACAAGAATGCTCACCAGATTTGAAAATGAAAAGATTCATGAGTCATGCAAAGTATTGAGCTAATCATAAAACTTTCATTAGAAAGCAAAGGCCATGGAATGTGGTAGAGTTTCTGTTGGTGTATTATTGTTTTGAAAGAAAAAGAGCAGAAGGATTGTTTTAAGCCAGCACAGTTTAGGGGATTTAAGCAATTTAATGATGGTCACTCAGGACACACAAATTGGAAAATACTGGATATATCTTTAACAAATACATCAAGAGTCTTGCTGGTTTTTCACAAAGAGGCCCCCCGTCCTTTTCATTTGGTATGTAGTTTACAATTCCAAACATTTTGTAATATTTCTGCTCATAGAATAAGACTTCGTTAAAAGGATTTTGAGAACGATGTACATGAAACATACAAGGTTACGGTCAGTTCAGGCAAATGCCTTTCATCAAGAAATCTGTGTTGTTAATTAGTGAGCCCTTCCATAGCCCATATTTTACTTTTTGCAAGAATATTCTGTTTGCGCTTTTGGGGCCCAACAATGAGGCATATGTTCCGCATGACAATGGAGTCTTATTCAGAGCTGAAGCAAAAGCCAGTGCTAAAAATGAGGATTATATTGTACTGTTTCCTACAAAGTCCTTTGTTCATGTTGCTCTCTCTTAACTTGATGACCAGATAAAGGCAACCCTTTTATTGTGATTTAAGGGACAGGCCAATTATTTAAAATTCTCATTCAATCTGTTTTTATACATTCATGGGATATTATTTATTAGGAAAAAATGGTTTTGCCAGGAGGGAGAGAGTTACAGTTCTTTCCACAGTGACCTGAAACAAACCGTCTTGTCTGGGCATTACTTGAGCCCTGCCAGAGGGTATCAATCACTGCAGAAAAAATTGGAAATTGAGAGCAGCAGCCATGTGAAAGCTCTAGTTAAGAAGCATGTTCTTGCTACTGATGCTGGCTTATGATAGAAAATAATAATGCTTACTGGCCATTTTCTTCTCAAGGTAACCTGTCTCTTTGAATGTATTTGCTTGCTCAGAATGATGAAGCTGCAATAAACCTAAAGACAAGAGGGAAAGAGATATAATGTAGAAGCTAATCCAGATCAGCAGATAAAGATCCATAGGTTGAAGAGAAAAAAATCTAAAAAAGCACAATCATATAAAATAAGAAATGCAAAGAATTTGCTCATGTTACTCTGCAGATCGCTCTGAGTGGCACAGGGCCAGGTGATCTGTGGGGCCACCTCTCCCAGAGGGTAACTGCCCACTCCCCCAGGCCAGAGGTGACCCCGCTCCAGGTGCCTTCCCTTAAATGTTCTTGTCTCATGGGATCTGGAAGGCAGTAAGCCTTCTCAGTAGGAGCCCCTGCCCTCCTTGTCTCCCGGAGAGCCTTGGAGACATTTTCTCACCAGCACTGAGCTGTAGTGAGGCTGGAGCGCAGGAGTTTATATTCATGTGAAGTATTGTTGGGGGGGGGGGTGGAAGAGGAACCAGAGATTTTTGTGATGGTGTTATATTTTGTATTTTTTTTTAATCCTTTGTAACCCGCTCAGGTTTGTGTTGCATAACATGGGTGGCTCTGTAAGTCTTTTAAATAAATGCAGTATGTGCATGGTATTGCTGTAAAGGAACGGCATTAATTGTCGGAAGTGGATAGTTTTATGTCAACAGCTGGAATAACCCACTGATTCAAGATTGTACCCAGGTTGACTCTTATTATGATGCATTGGTTTAAAAGGGAAGTTTCATTCGACTGCTGCTTTATTAAACTATACAGATTAGAATTGGCTTGTTCTTGTCCCAAAACTGTTTTTAAACAGCAAGGAGTCAACAATTAATCATTGTCAGGGCAAATCTGATCCCTTGCTTGGATCCTGACTTTTCTTTTAGAAGGTTCACTGGCAAAATGACTGACAATAATACTGCAGTACAAATATCCATAAAAACAATATTAAAACGCATGACCAATATAAACAGCAGGCAAAGCAATAGCATCAGAAAGTCTTAGTTAAATTTGTTCTAATCTAAACTCTTCTAAATGGTAAAAAGTGGGGAATTGCTTTGTGCTCGATGGCAGATTGTTCCACAATATGCAACCCATATGTACGATCGAGCCAAAAATGAGATGTCGCAGTCAAGGGGACCCGTAGCTACTTGGGTTTTGTGCCAAATTTATCTTTAATAGGAAAACAAAGCATAGGGAACCCCTCCTACTAGCTATGTAATGTTGTTTAATGCTCCATTCCACAAAAAGATAGAAAGGATTATTCAACAGATTGAATTAAGCCTCGTTAAAAAAATTCGTTTTACTGATACTAGATATTTATTAACCTCTTTGCCCCTTTCTACTGTTTTAATCCTACTGATTTGAATACATTTTAAAATTAGTAATTTGAGTGTCTTAATTTTAAAAAGCATTCATAGAGAACAAATATGTGCCAGCAAGTCTTTCTGTTTTAGAATACCCACATAAGTATGGACCACAAGGCGGCTGTGCAGATCACTCCGTTTTTGAAAAAATGAGGAAATACCAAATGAGTGGGATAGAAGAGCCAAGACAGCAGGTATGAAGCATGGAATAAATGATCTGATAAAACACCTGTTATCTTTCCTGTGTATCTGTTGTTGATCTGACCAGGGAAGCTGTATTCTGCTATTGACATGATGTGGCATAAAACGAGCTACTGATTTATTTAATTTTGAATTGATATGTCATTACTACATGTTTCTTACAGTTTTTTCAGTTTCAATTTGCTCTATGTTATGAGAAGGCTTTGGGCTTTTTGCAAATACTTTGCTATGCAAAGTTGCCTGAACTTTGCACGTAATAATGTAAGATAATTTTGCATTTCCCCCCAACCGTCTTTAAATTATCTGTAGCTACAACTCGTAGGTTGAGTTGATTTATTATATTTTAAATTTCTACTAAAATTAATGGCAGGTTAAAGAACATCTTAAGTACCTGATAGCATTAGGCCTAAAATCTTAACTAAGAATCTTCTCAGGCTGCAGAAATGTAGTCTTCTAGAGATCAACTTGATTCATGCATTCAAGTGGCTCCTGAGCTGTTTTGTTTCCTTTTAGTCCTTGGCTAAACTTTGTGTGAGGCAAGTTAATAAGGGACAAATGTTCTTCAGAGCCAAGTTACTGTACTGGCACATAGAGTTACAGGAATGGGTCTGGCTGAAAGCAGCTGAAGCTGTGCAGGTTAAAGATGAAGGGAGCTGTGATGGGACAGAGAAAAGCTGACCTGAAATTGGCATGTTCTTATGCATCACTCCAGAAAACAAGGAGGGCCACACCTTTGTGTTAGTCCTCTTTGTTCTCACATACAAGTTGGACTCCTAAGTATTAGAAATAGAAGGCTACATAAATACCTTGCACCTAAATGTTCCTTATGTTTAGCAGCCTCCTGAAGAACAGGTCAGAGAGGACCCTGGGCTCTTGAGGAAAAAGCGAGCTGCACAAGCTGAAAAGAACACTTGTCAACTCTATATTCAAACCGACCATCTTTTCTTCAGGTATTACGGAACCCGAGAAGCTGTGATTGCACAGGTAAGCTCCCAGTGGTTCCTGTAGAAGACCGATTTCCTTGTCAAAAATAAAGGGCAAGAGAAAGGAAGAGCTTTCATAGGCCATGATACAACTTTGAGTGAACAATAGTGAGATTGTTCCAGGGCATTTAAAAGTGTACTACTACAGGCCTTTTCTTCCAGCAAATTATGTGTACAAGTGTGGTAATTGCAGAATGTGGGTTACTTCATGGATGTGCACTGCAACATCTTTAGAAGAAAGATAACTTTAAAAATTGAATATCCAGTGAATTTTATAAGATTGAAACTATTATCATTGCTCAGATATAGAGGACACACTTTGCCTATGAACAGCTCTGGGATATGCCTGTGGCTCTGGCAAGAAGACTGAGAAAGATTCCTGCCTGAATCTCTGAAGAGTTTCTATCAGCCACTTTCCGGATGTGTACCTCGTAGAGAGCTGTAATCGGACACAATACTGTATAGGGGCCTAGAAGAACCTGGTGATGCCCTGTGGGGTATGCGCCCTTCTGCCCCAGAGCCTAGAAGGAGACATAAGGGAGAGTTTAATTTCACTTGGTTTCTTCCAGGCCAACCAAGAATCCTCAGTGAAGTCCCTGTCTCTCAGACTGACTCACCTCATGGGATGGTGGTTGTGGAGAAAAGAGGAGGAAGGAGTACTATGTGTGTTAGCTTCCTTGAGTTACTTATAGAATAATAAAAGCTGGGTAAAAATCGAATAAAAACAACTTTTGGTTGGAAAATCAACCCCCAAGTCTGTTTACTTTGTTTTGAAAGTTAACTGTGATCCCTTTAAAATCCTGGTATGAAAAGAAGCTAGGAAGTCACTAGAGTGAAGCTGAAGCCTATGCGTAGAGGCGGCTTGAGCCAAAGGCTTTGTGGAGACTTCTCTCTGCTTGAGAGCTGACAGAGACCCAGACTGGTTAGAGTTAGAAAAAGGGATCTTGCAGGTTGCAGAGGGAAGTAGATCTTTAACTTCCTCTTTCTTTTAGATTTCCAGCCATGTTAAAGCAATTGACACAATTTACCAATCTACAGATTTCTCAGGAATCAGAAATATCAGTTTTATGGTGAAACGAATTAGAGTAAGTATACAGCGGAAGTATATGTAACAGCGGAAGTTTTTATGCATTTGCTGATTTAGTTGTGTTTTCCTCTTTTTATTGGCAAAACAGTCCTTGCTGGTAGAGGGTTGGGTTTCTTCTTCTACTGACAAGCCTTAAAAGCTAGTAACTTTGTTTACACATTGCTCTGCTTTTTCTAGTGCTTTTATGTTGCATCTTTTACTTGCAAATGTTGGGAAAATCACAGTGGCTTCTTGACTTGACAGTTTGCATAGGCAAAGCTGAAGGATGTCTCTGTTGCCCTGTTAGTTCCATATCCTGATTTCTAGACAGTGGATCAGCTCAGATGCTCATCTTTCACTGTTTCATGACAATCATTTCAGGCCATCACTTATGCATAATAAAATTAAAACTGTACATCAAAAACACTGCAGAATCCTTACCTCATCTCTGTGCTTTGGAGTGGGTAATGTTCACACTGTTCTTCTCTGAGTCATTACTTGTGAAAACAAGTAGGTGTAGATTTATTTTTTTTACTTTATCCAAAAGTGATGTCTAACAGTATACAATATATTTTTCTTTCAGATCAACACAACCCAAGATGAAAAAGACCCATCTAATCCCTTCAGATTTCCAAACATTGGTGTGGAAAAATTTCTAGAACTTAATTCTGAGCAGAATCACGATGATTATTGTTTGGCCTATGTCTTTACTGATCGTGATTTTGATGATGGTGTCCTTGGCTTGGCCTGGGTTGGAGCACCTTCAGGTAAATAATTGTTAAATGTATTCTTGGATGGAAAGGAAGTATAAAGCATTATTAGATATTACATTTAATGAGCTAAAAGAAATATTGGATGTCTGAAAGGCTGCTGCAGGTGAGTATTCTCTGTTTCGAAGTATATGTCCATTGTGGATAAATTTGCTTGAAAGAGTTTGAATCTCCTGATACTAACCATAATCTCTGGCTACATGAATATTTTACTTCCAGAAAGTTGAAAAATCCTAACTCATATCTTTAAAAATATATTTTAAGACTGTTCCAATTCTTTCGGCATCAGATGCATTATTTACAGCTATAGCATTGTGAGTTGTTTAGTTTACAAACTCCTGAACACACTTTGTTGTTGCAAAATACTTAGCCCAAGAATAGTTTACCTCAGCAAGCAGAGTGACTCATTATTACAGGCATATTTACAGACAAACTGTCTTTGAGAAGTTTCAGTTGAAACCACAGAGACTAAAATATATAGCCACAGAGATTAAAAATGAAGAATTCGTGTCTGCAGTATTACACAATAAGCCCAAACTGTCTAAATACACTTAAGATTAGAATACCCAGAATTATGGATCTCATCACTATCTACTTTCACTTTGATGGAGAAATATACCAACATTTGATTTGATTTCTTCTCACAGATCTCTGAATGAATCTGTGATTCTGTGAGCAACTCAATCTGCCTGCCTGCTTTGTCTGATTTGGGGTAAAAGTTGCTCTTTTTTATTAAAAAATCAATATTTATATCAATATTTATAATACTTACATACAAGCCGTGCCCAGCCAGTCACATGGCCACCAAGCCACACCCACAAATTAGGCCACGCCCACAGAACTGGTTGTTAAGAAATTTGAATCCCACCCCTGCCTCTGTGTACTTGTGTGTGTGAGAGAGAGAGAGGGGGGAGGGTTAGATCAGATCTCTCTCCCACCAATGTCAGCAAGCCACCATCAGTCAAAAATTCATATTAGTGGTCCCTGGGATTTAAAATTATGAGTTTGGTGGTCCCTGAGGTCCAAAAGGTTGGCGACCCCTGACCCAGAATTCATACTAGAGACCAATGCAGCATCTAGAAACTATTGCACTCCCACGCATACCAGTAAATCTATGACTCCAATGTGTATGCAACCCCTTTCTCATCATAAAATAAAAAAGGAACAATCATGTTCAATCACTAGAGGAGAAGAAAACATTAACCCACTCTCTTCCTGGATATCCTCACCATCAGAGGAAACAATTGCAAAGTAGGAATGCAAGTGTGTTGAAAAACAACACTAAGTGCTCCATTACCAAAATAACAATCCATCCTCCCACAAAAGGAGGTATGTAGAAACGTAGTAACCAGGACATCAAAAAAAGAAAATAGGCTGTTTATACAACATTTTCCAAGAAAACGAATATTCATGCAACTTTATCAAAAAGTGCCTGACTACTCAAGCACAATGCAGCACTACCAAAGCAAGCTATGAAAAGGATAACATTGCCATACATCAGAAATATCTCAGAAACAACCAACAAACTGTTAACAACCACCAGAAAATTGCAAGTAAAGCAAAAGACGCAGCAGCTCAGGAAGAAGAAAAAAAGGAATCGGCTGCAACATTCAGAGTAAAGATTGCAGTAGCAGCTATGAAGGACAGACCAGCAGAAGATGAGCAGGTGAACATTAACTAGCAGTCAGAAGACAGGATGAAAATGCCTTCACCTCACAAGACATGAGCAGCAGACTCGGCCATAATTTCAAGTGACATCCTAGACCAAGCTCAATCCAAGCACGAGGTACTTCCTAGAAGCTTGGCCTTCAGACAAATCAGCCATCAACCAGCCCTTGAGAACTGTGTTGTCTGAAAGCCAATGATTTTGCCTTCAGAGTCCCAAAGAGCTCTCATGATTTCTGACTAGCTCACAGAATCAAAATTCAGAATAAGCTGATACATTTGAAGAGTATTTTAATAATAAAATGGTCTCTTTAGATTGAAAATGCTGCTTTATCTGCTGCTTAATGAGTAAGTTTTTTCATAATTTTCTAATTAGCTTTGTTAAAGATTACTGTTTGATTTTAATTACAGGGAGCTCTGGTGGAATCTGTGAGAAAAGCAAGCTTTATTCTGATGGGAAAAAGA
Organism: Bungarus multicinctus; assembly: GCA_023653725.1. Classification (NCBI taxonomy): domain Eukaryota; kingdom Metazoa; phylum Chordata; class Lepidosauria; order Squamata; family Elapidae; genus Bungarus; species Bungarus multicinctus. The sequence goes on from CM042843.1 coordinate 22,562,125, forward strand.
AATCCTTAAATACTGGCATAATCACTGTGCAAAACTATGGTTCCCATGTCCCTCCTAAGGTCTCCCACATCACCTTTGCGCATGAAGTGGGGCATAACTTTGGTTCTCCTGTAAGTATATGTGTTCCAGCTATCCCTGGCTGGTCTAGCTTTCACAGCAGATTCAGGGACCCTTAAAAGTTGTGACCAAACCATCCTGCAGTCCAGTACAAGTCTGACCTCAGTTATACAAAGTATACGTGTAAAGATTAGAAGCCAGACTCTTAAATGGTTGTTAATGGATAAATCAGGATAATAAAAGGAATAATTTTGGTGCACTGAATTAAAGAGTTCTTTATCAGCGACTGGGTCACATACCGCAAAGAGGTTTAGAATGAATCATGGGGGGTGCTGGCTTTTTCCTCACCCACCTCACTTACTTGCCATTCTACCTTTTTCCTGGGAGGCTTTAAGCAGCTCCTCACTGGAGTGCAATGGCTTCTTTCAGGAGCAGAAAACCACAGAGCTCCTAGTGAAGAAAGCTGGCAATTTTTGTCTCTTGCAGCATGATTCTGGAACAGAATGCACCCCGGGAGAGTCCAAAAATCTTGGACAAAAAGAAAACGGCAATTACATAATGTATGCACGGGCAACCTCTGGTGACAAACTGAACAACAACAAATTCTCTATCTGTAGTATCCGGAATATTAGCCAAGTCCTTGAAAAAAAGAGGAATAATTGTTTTGTTGGTATGTATTTCTTCTACACAATGGCCTTTATTTTTCATGAGATGGCAAAGAGAAGATGCAGGGAACATCACTGGGGCCAGCTTGAAATTCTGTAGCTTTTCATTTTCTAAAAGGGAATCTTGCGCTTAGTCCTCCCTGAGTGGCAGATGAAGGCCTCTCGGTCCTCTCTTGATCGCCTCCAACCCACCCTTGGAATGTATTGGCTTGGATTTGCCCTTTTGTCAATGGCCACAAGGATCGGTCTGGCTGTCTCACACACACTCACAGCCAGAGTCTTCCCATTCAGAAGTTGCCCTCTGGATGGCCAAATGTTTGGCTGACTGTGAGCCGACACACTTGAGGCCAAAGAGCTGTGTACACCCCCTTGCAGCCTAAAGTGAAGGAGGTTCCTCTCTCCCGGCCCTTCCCCAAAATGCCATCACTGCAGGCTTAGTGCTGGTAGTGTAGAAAATGTTCTGAGTGCAGTTTGCTCATGTTCTGAAAACCACTTTCCTGTTTCAGCCCCTTCCCCTACTCTAGCAAAAAGCGCACAGAACTCTCCCCTTTGTTAATGAGTCCTTAGGCAAGCTCAGAGTTTTTGTGTTATACACAGGATGGAACGTGGCTGTAGCCCTGGACTTCAGCCAAGGCCAACTCCACCGTTTCCTCCTTTCCTGTGAGGAATCTTGGAGAAAGGAATGTGCCAGAGGCTGGCAAGATAGATCTCTGGCTGGGCTGAGAAAGAGCCGGGTGGCGGCTATTTTACAGAAGGGATGCAGGTCCTGAAAAGGAGGCGCGGTCCCGTGTGCTGCTGCTTTGGTCCTAAGGAAGTCTCTCCCCAGTTCACCTTCAGAGGACCTTCCTGTTTTTCAGAATCCGGCCAGCCCATCTGTGGAAACGGGCTGGTAGAGCAAGGCGAGCAGTGCGATTGTGGCTACAGCGACCAGTGTAAAGACGAGTGCTGTTATGATGCCAACCAGCCGGAGGACAAGAAGTGCAAGCTGAGGCCCAGCAAGAGCTGCAGGTTCAGAGGCTTTTCTGCTCTTGGCTGCGGCCTAGAAGGAGCCAGGGCAGCCTTGGCTTACAAGAGCCGATTCTCTCCTTACCAGAATTGGCATCTGAAACCCTGGGTCAAAGCTTAGTGGCGGGCGAAGTAAGAAGAAGAGAAGCCGCTTCTCATGCGCAGCTCCAGGGCTGGGAAATACCTTTCCCTTCTACCAGCATATCTGGCTTTTGATAACTAGGCATACTTATATGACATTTTCATTACCTTTTGTTGCTGGTTGATTGAAATTATTTTATTGATTGCTGTCAGAATTGGAAAGAAAATGCCTTATTTAAATAAGGACTGTGCTAGACATCGTATCCAAGGCTTAAACTGATTTGGAGAGAGAAGCCCTCGCGTATCCAAGCAGGCTACTCAAGCGCTTGGATTGTGGGCAAAGTAAGCTGAGCACAGACTCTCCTGGGGCTTTTCGGAGGAAAATCAGGCAGTGACCTGTTGGGTGACAGGGAGTGGGGCTCTCACAGGACAAATACAGACCTCTTTTGAAATGGGTAACTAATTTTTTCCTCCCTTTTTAGTCCCAGTGAAGGCCCCTGTTGTACACAGAATTGTGAATTCAAGAAAGAACGGGAAAAGTGCCGGAATGATTCTGAGTGTGCGGAAGAAGGGAGGTGCAATGGTAACTCCTCTTTCTGCCCCACATCTGCACCAAAGAAAAATCTGACTGAGTGCAACAGACACACCCAAGTTTGCATCAATGGTGTAAGTCCTCCTGGAAGTGTTGTTACAAAGCCGGGCCATTTGGCTCCCAGCAGATGACGCTTCTTTCTGTTGACCGGTTGCAGTTGGCTTTCTTGGGACAGCCAGTAAAAGCAGCCCATTCCTTTTCCTCTGGAGTTCAATAACCAGAACGTTTGGACTGACTGTTTTTGAAACAGATGCCCCGTTTGTCTGTGGTCAGGCCAAGAGAAGAGGCTCCTTACCCTCAACACTCTTTGGAGAAGAAGGAAGCCTCCAATCATTCCCAACTTCATCCTAACATCGGCAAAGCTGGGTCGGAATCGTGTTCTGGGGAGGCGAAGTGGGAAAGCAAACTCTTTCCCTTTTTCAAGCTCTGCTTTAGGCAGCCAGACATGTTCCTTATTTGTAGGGAAAAAAAGGGCAAACATGGTGAAGCTCAAAATTGGCCACCACATTCATTTTACTATTTTGTATGGGTTAATTCCGAGCTTGATGAGATAAAACATCTCTAGTCTGTTTCCTCCCCAGCAATGTGCCGGTTCCATCTGTGAGAAATATGACTTGGAAGAATGCACCTGTGCCAGCTCCGATGCAAAGGATGATAAAGAACTGTGCCACGTCTGTTGCATGAAGAGAAGTACGTTTTGTTAGGCTGAGCAACTGAAAGTTGGATTGCAGCATTCCACTATTTCAATGTATGCAGGGATGTGGTAGAGCAAGTATTTTGTTACTGAAGCCTTCGTGGGTAAAATGATCCTCCTTCATAAGAGTTCTCCTGCCCATTCTTTCCATGTCTGGTTGGAGCTGAGCAGATGCCTCTGGAGTTGAAATAGTTTTCAGTTGCAGTCTCAGACGCAAAAAGTACAGAGGCCTCGACATTTCAGATAACCATTTCATCATTTGGGGTCATTCCGGTTCCATCCTTTTTTTTTTTTAATCCCCCAAAAGTTCATTTCTTGATCAGCTTTAAAAAAGAGGTGTGTGCCTCAGAAGAGGGACATCCCACTTGGTCCCAGCATGGCTGGGGAGAGGAGAGCTCGGGCCCGTGAAACATAATAAGGCTTGGGAGACTCTTGTGTCCTGTTGGGAATTAGGGATCAATGCTGCCATCTTGCTGCATAATCCTAATTTCTTTCCGGAGAATTGCCCATGGCAGTGTCCTGCCTTGTCCGTTCCATGCCCATAATTCTTCTGCTTTGAATAGCAAAATCCTGATATTCCTCTTCCGAAAACTATAATATTGAGGAGCAAATTGTTTCTGTTTTCTCCAGTGCATCCAGAAACCTGTGCCAGTACAGGATCTGAGGCATGGAAGGCTCACTTCAATTTCCAAACCATTACCCTCCAGCCTGGGTCCCCCTGCAATGATTTCAAAGGCTACTGTGATGTATTCATGCGCTGTCGCCTGGTGGATGCAGACGGCCCCCTGGCCAGGCTGAAGAAGGCCATTTTCAACCCAGAACTCTATGAAAATATTGCTGAATGGATTGTGGTGAGTTGGAAGGAACTCTCTGAACAAACCTTGCCACTTTCTTTGCAAAAATAAGAATTGATTTACTGCTTGGAGACAGGGTGCCCTGCAAGGACTGTTGCAGGCATACCAAGCACAATGTTCCCTCTCAGGGTTAAGGAAAGTTCAGCAGAGAGTAGATCTAGTAAGTCACAGAAATTAAAGATTTCAGATAAGGAAACCTAGCAAAAAGGAGTTTACACCAGCACCGTGCTGTGTCTCTGACAGCTTGCCATTTCTGCTGTTTGACATTCACTCCATAACTCCCATCTTTGCATTCACTTGCTAGTTTTTCTTTTGCCTAGGAAACAATAATAGCATTCTTACAGTTCTCAGGACAAAGGGAATTTTTGCATACCTTAAGCAAATCACACAGGCCCTCCAAAAGCATTCCTCAGCCCATGTTAACATTTCTCCACACCTGCAGCCTTACCATTCTCAACACTGTCAGAGCACTTGTCACTTTCTCTTGACTACCTTTGTCCTAGAGAGTTCCTTTATAGCAGCTGCTTCAATCTCTCTCCTCAAATAGCATCTCTGAAATACTCTTCCCAAAAACGCTTCAGTTTATCCCAAAGCTTTTCATCACTCGTGTTTTCAATTCCATTCATTCTTCTGGAAGCCACCTCTTCATCTGCTCCTGCAGCAATATTTTGTTTTCATCAAAGTTGCTCTGCATTTCCTCCCTTTAACTCCCCCCATGGCTGCATTCCTTGCAACTCTCCTTTTCTCAGTAGAGTCGGGCCAAGTGCAGCAAGTTAGGCACTGTTGGCTTGCTCCCTCGAAGCAAGAAGCTAAGTTGCACCATTTCAGCTTGTTATGTTTCAACTGTATATGTAACTAAGCCACCCAGAGTTACCGCATGATAAGATGGGCAGCCAATCAATTTTACCAATCAATCAATCAAAGCCCCTTCTGCAGTGGCTGGGCGCGGACAGAGGGAAAGGAGCTGTTAAAGGAGCCTCCTCAGCGCTGAAGGGCAACATCTCCTCCTCTTTGTGCCTGGGGCCTTCATAGTGCCCGGTCAGGCGGAAAATGGGAAAGACCTTTTGCTCTGTCTCACCACTCCAGGCGCACTGGTGGGCCGTCCTGCTCATGGGCATTGCGCTCATCATGTTGATGGCGGGATTCATTAAGATCTGCAGCGTTCACACCCCAAGCAGCAATCCGAAGCTGCCGCCACCCAAACCCCTTCCAGGTGAGGCTTTGGCTAGCTGCAAGAACGTCTGCCGGGGGCACGGGGTGAAAGTGTGCCCTACACAGCTTGGGCTGGGAGAAGGAGGAGGAGCCGGAGGGGCTCCAGTGTGATCTGCATCAAGAACGTGGGTGGTTCCTCCCAGGGCTGGAGGAGGGACCCCATGAGGGGGTGGGAACGTGGGTGGTTCCTCCCAGGGCTGGAGGAGGGACCCCATGAGGGGGTGGGAACAGTGGGGGGGAGGGGGGGTAGCTGAGCTGCCATCAGGCAAGCAGGTATTGGGGAGGAGGGCTCCAAATAGAAAGGGCAGGGTCTCCTGCCGGTTGGCTGCAGGGGGTTGGAATGTGCTTTGGGTTACCACTGCCCACCCTGGGGCCTGGACATTGCTTCTGTTTACGGGGCTGCGGTCTTCCCAAAGCTTTGGCTTACGGCTGCTGAGCTGCAGCCAGCAACTCAGGATCGCAGCTGTGCAGGGGGCAGTTTGCCGGGCAAAACATGCCTCTCCCCCTTTTTTTCCTGCAGGCACTTTGAAGCGGAGGAGACCCCCCCCAACGACTCAGGCCCCTCCACGCCAGAGGCCCCGAGAGAGCTACCAGATGGGCCACATGAGACGCTAAGGGCTGCTTTTTGCCTTGGTTCTTCCTAGTGCCTACAGTGGGAAAATTTCACTCCAAAGAAAACCTGTATTAAGTCATTGTCCCTGGCCAGTGGAGGAGGCTCTCAGACCCTGAGACCCCCTTTCCCTGCCCCAAAGCGAAGTGGCCGGCCGTGAAGCAGATCTTAAGCCAGGCATTTCTCTCCTCTGCAGCTCTTCATGGATGCCTTTCCTCCACTTGTAGGCAAAGGCAGCTCTGGCAGAACCTCTTCTTCGCAGGAATTAAGGCATCTCTTTCAGCTGCCCGGGCTAGAAAGCGAGACGTTACTTTGCCAATGTACATAAGTGGTTATATGCAGACATTGTATTTCTAATGTACACCTGTACTTCTGTGTGCAATTGTAAAACAATATAATTGCAATATGGATGTTCCTTTATATTATAAACCTTTTATGCTCTTAATGAAGAAATTACTGTTTAATTGACATACTCAGGATAACAGAAGGTTGACGGTGTATAAAGGTCCAGGATTCTGTAATGCTTTACACAGGAATTGTGAATGACGTCAAGTCCGAGCAATTTTTATGCATCTCTGTTTCGGTCAGAATTACCGCTGAGGCTCTAATGTCCGGGTGCTGCGTTCAGGTCCTCTCCCTGCCTGGCTCTGCTGAAAGGATGCCAGGCTGCTATGGGAAGAGCTTGTCTGGGGTTTGGCTCACCTGCCCGGGATCGCGCTGAATGGTTCGGTCGAGCACCTGACTTCTCAAGAGGCCGCAAAAGTATTCAAAAAGAAAAAACACCTTTGCCTATTCTGTTAAAGGAGTGTTGGCTCCCCCACAATGATTTGGTAATCAGATCGCCTTGATAAGCGATAAGGATCCCAATTTGGAAAATTTGGGAGAAAGTAAAGCTGTGTTTTCTTGTTTTGTTTTAACAAGTATTGGAATAATCTTTCAGCATGAAACTGTTTTAAAAGATAACCACTAAAACAAAAGCCACTACTGTGGGAATTGCTGTGGTTGTGTGACTATTGTAGGCTGGGGAATGTGGAAGGCACTAAAGAGGATCTCAAACAGCACAATGGCCCAAAGTTTTTACTGCAAGTGTATATAATTGGCATTTTTTTAAAGAAAGAAAAAGCAATGTCACAATATGCTTAACTGCTATGCAGGAAATGGAAGAGGGCATTATTCAAGCTTGACTTCACTGCTTCTGTTTTTCCAAAAGCGCCAAGCTGATTGGGAACCAATGGCTGCAAAATATTTCTGGCTTTGCTTAGAAACCCAGTTGTATTTTGGGGCTGGGATGCTAGCCAAGCTGTGGGCTTTGTTTTGGTTTTTCAAGAGTATGAGATTTAGACATTTCGGTCTCATCGTGTGACTCGCAAGCCAGCAAGGCAGAAGACTTTAGAAGAATATAATGGGAATCTCTTCCTTGTAAAACTTGTACAGTATGTGGTGACTTTTTTCAGAATACAGGTTTTTTGTACATGGTTTAGAGACAAATTTTGTACATGAATCCCCCAGACTAATAGATTATAAATAATTCTGAAGGATCTTAACTAGCTAGAAGTCTCTGTAGTTGCTTTTAAATCATTTTAAACTACATTTTGGGATTTTTTTCTTCTTCAAACTGTGCAAAGACTGGAAGCTTAGGTTTGCATTTCTGAAATGGTGGCTTTTATTCTACAAGAGGTCTTAGTAACTTCTCAAATATGGTAGATCTTGGACCATGTAAATTCTTTGCTTGTGATGTTATCCTGTGGCAGGGGTGTTTGGCAGAGAGCCAGCCGGCTGCCCTGTTTTTACTGGGGGCCGAAGTTTCATGTTTTCTGCAAAGAAAAAATGCACTGAACTCTCCACTGCAAGTCAAGATGTGGTAAAATAAAACTATCAAGGCAAATTGCGATCTAATACTACTGTCAGTTTAATGTCCACTGTGTTTTATACAGTATCTTTTTGTTCACTTTGGAAATTTTTACTAAAAAGTTGCAAAAAAATATAAAGTATTGTGCAAACAGATGTAAGGGTTTTTGAAACTTGAAATGCATTAATAAATAGACCTGATGAAATCACTCCAGAAGTTGCCTGTTTTCTGAGTCTGAAGGCAAGCAAAGCGAGTCCGTCTATAGGCTGTGGCAAAAAGCGGTGGGCACTGCAGGAGCCTTGCAACTCCGGCCCCAATTCAGCTGCCTTGCGTTGGCAACGTGAGCTGGGGCTTCCACCAGCTGTTACGCCTAACTTGGAAAGGCAACACTCCAGATACTGGGAGGCCATAGGAAAGGAGAGACCTTGGCTTCCCTGGCCCGCCCGCCACAACTCAAGATGGCTGATGGAGCCCTTCGCATACTGTTTCCTGCTCTTTGCAAGGGATTATTGAATGCTCCCCCTTCGCCACTGAAGGAAGATGGGAAGCCTGCCCTTGGCTCTGGTGGTGGTGCCATTTGTCTGGGGGGAGGATCACTGGTGTGCCTAACAAGGGCAGAAAGGCCGCTACAACCACACAGATGAGGCCCCAGCCGTCTTGATCAGGTAGTCCCCATCTGCATCTGAGAGGGCTTTATTCTTCTGGGCCTCCAAGACACCGAGCTTGGCAAGGCAGGTCCTATTGCTGGATTCTATTGAAAATGGAGCTTTTTGCTTCATCTTTCTGAAAATGTTAATTTGCACAGCTATTACGTTCTTTGCACTCTAGCAACTAGGTTGCTATTATTATCCTAAGGTTCTGGACAGCAGTTAGCAAGAGATGCAAAATATTTAATATAAAAATATGTTTGTGCCGTATGGCAGAGAAGTGGTATGTGCGTCTATAGAATGCAACTATGCCTCTCCCTCCCACAAGCTTGTGGCGCAACCCTTACCAGGAAGGTCAGCCTAAACTCTGAAGACGGCCTCTTCTAGAAGCCTCTTGTTGAAAAACGCCCTTCCCTTCTCTTCATTTCCTACCCTTGGAGGTGTTTGAGATTATAGTCTTCAGAACTTTAATCCCAAATTTCAGCTCAGGTGGGCAGCCGAGTGTGGAGCTGGCTTTCTCCCCAGGGCCACGCCAGAGCATTCTTGGGGAGGCAAGAGGAAGCTCCCTTCATCAGAACTGCTGCTTTTTCAGCCCTAATGTTTAATGAAGTAATCGTATTTGACCTTATTTTGCAAATGTTATGTTTGCGCATCAGAATTCAGAAGTTCATGTTTTTGGAGTCTGGTTCTTATCTGCCAAAGCCAGCATAGCCAAAAGAAAAGTGATTACGCCGTCCCCCGCCCAGCCAGACCAGTAGCAGTAATGTCAGAAATCTTACGGACTTCTTAACAATATAACCTCCCTTTCAAGAAAAAAAATATACTTTTTTTCATAACAAGAAAAAAAAGACACGGATTATTAATTGCCCTGCACAAGGCAGATTTAGTTTCAGTTTTTAATTCACTTTTTATTTGTTTACTCAATCTAGTCTTGAATGCATACAACTTACTATACATCCTGATCCATCACTTTTTTTAGGTTTCAGATTGTTGTGTTTGTACAAAAAAAGTGTTCCTTTTTCTCTTCTTTTTTTAAGAAAAGGATAAAAGCTGAGACGTCTCCCCTCCAGACTAGCTTTTTCCAACGTTTGCTTATCATCCATACTCTCATTTCAGCTTTTGGGAACTGACTTCGCATCTCACAAACATTTTCTCATGACCTGGATAGAGGTGCAAACTATCCACACGCTGAGAACAGAACGTCATTCTGAAAAGAAAACAGAAAAATTAATGAACCAATCCAGAGTGACTTTCTTCTGCAAGGCCAGGGGCAGCCTGAGAGCTGTGAAATGAAAAGATAGATGATGGTGATTTTGAGCCACTTTTTCCATGCTGCTGCTGGACCTGGCCACGGAAAGCAAGCCCCTGTTGCACACCGGTCACTTTGGACCCTTTGCCTTTCCCACCTGCTGGCCGGCCTGGGCACACTTACTTCTGCTGCGTTTCTCCTGCCTTGACTCGAATGGAAGTCACGATGACTCCTGGCCGACGGTCCCCCTTTCTCCAAGGGATGATGGTTTGGACAGTGTCCCAAATATTTTCCCAGATGGCCGTTCCTTCCCATTTCAGTTTGATCATCATCAGCTCTCCAATATCAATATCCAGAGGAACAAGAAAAGTGTAGGTTTTATTCTGAGTGATGCCTTCGATTCTAACGGAGAGAAGAAGAAACCCTCTAAGACTCTCTGCCTGGAGCTTCATGGCACAGGGGGGGGGGGGTGACCTCCATTCATTTGTTTGTGTTCTGCTCTTCCACCGAGTTGTCTTTGCCATGGGCCAGTTCAGGAGCAGCAGTGACAAATTTCCCAATTTAAAACAACAGTGTGTTAAACGATTACATATGTATGTTACAAAGACGGTCGATATATCTATGATTTATTGACTTAAAGTGGAACAATGCAAAAAGACTCATTGGATGGAGACTAGTACAAAAGAGGTTGAAGCAGAAATTATGTCCTGGTGTGGATATCTGGCTCCAGAATCTTGGCATCCCTGGGAGAAATGAGAAGTTATAAAGGTGCTGCTACCTGCACATGTGCCATTTTGTCTCCACAGGAAGGAGCACTTTGAGGAAATTAGCCTCCTCGGTGATAAACATGCCAAGGCACCACATGATGTGAAGCATGGCTTTTGTGCCAAGGCTTTTGACACCAGCCAGGTTGGGCAAAGTTTGGAACTCACAAAGTGATGGAGAGATTTTCCACGTCATCTTTGTTGCCAGTCAGCGAGATAGTGAACGTTGGATCAATTCGTGGTTCTTGGAATTCGTGGATGAAATGGATTTTAAATTGATAGTGATAAACTGTGGAGAGGAGAGGAAACAGCATGCTGCGTTTTCACTTCCAAAGAGACATAAGATATATGTTCACCCTTTATTTATTTATCCCTGTCCTGCCCTAAAGAAAGTTCAGACTCTGATCAACATCTACACCCTGAGCCTCTCTGCAAGCAGGGCTTTCTCAGCTGAGCCTCCCTGACTGTCGGGGTCCATTTCCTGGCCAGAAATCACAGGACTGCAGCACACACACATCTGGGGGGACACCCGAGTGGAGCCTCTGAAAAGGCTTCTTGCTTCACGTCCCCTGAATTTAGCCAGATGCAGATCTGGCAGGAGACCCTCTGACCTCCTGGCAGAGGGACAGGGCTGCCTCTGTCCACCTCGGCCGCTGGTGCAGGAGATGCTCTGGCACGAAGGTTGACCTGGCCACCCACGGCCTTTGCAGGAGGGTACCCTAGGATTGGGGGAGGGGCATTTTGGTGTTAGTTTTTCATTCTTGCTTCAGCTCCTCACATGGTCTTTGCAACATTTTGAGCAAGGAATTGCAGGTCACGATGGAGCCTAAAATAATAGCTGCTTTGTCCTGTCTTGCTAGCTTTTGTGAAAGGCAACTGTTGTTCTGGAGAGCTTAAGACACCCTTACTTCTGTCTGCAACCCAGCCAGGCCTAGCAAGGGAGGCACGTGGGGCAGGCTGGGCCTCAGGAGAGTAACGCCCTCATCAAATGGGTGCCTAAGCTCTGTGCCCGTCCAAGGAAACTCTAGCGGTGATAACCGGCCACTGCCCCGCTGGCAATCTGGCCATCCCCCCAGGTAGTTTGTGGTCATTTGTTCCAGGCAATCTTCCTGAAGCGTTTTGAATAGCCAAGTATGCTCGTCTGCTTAGGAAGGGGCACGAACATCGAGCCAGGGGCTCCCCTGCCTTCCCTGGGCTTTTAAGGGCTTTGGACATGAGCTTCTGGCACCTCCCATTTGCAGGAATGAAGCTGGCTGGCCCCAAGGGGAGGATCTCGCCCAGAGGCCCGGTCATCTCATTGGGATAAGGCCACCCTTGTGGTCAGCCTGCTTTCCTCTCTGAACTGGTGCCATTCAGAATCTCCACAGCCACTGTGGCCCGAGGATAACCTGCAGAGTCTGCCCCTCCGCAAGACCCCCCGGGCTGGTCCGCCGTTGTCCCCCACCCACCCACCTTTGAAGGGCATCTGAGGCTGGGTCTTCAGGAAGAGCCTCTGGCTGCCAGGGACCCTGGCCTTCTGAATGTGGTAGCCCAGGGTGTTGCACCGGTGGGCCCGGCAGTTGAGGCAGCGTCCCTTGTCAAACGCCTGCATGTTCTTGCACCAGTAGCCTGTGATCTGCTTCTGGCTGTACCGCAGGGAGTCAATGAAGAGATGGACTGACCTCTCGTGAGCACACTTCACCGTCTGGGTCAGCCCTGCAGGGAAACAGCCAGAGGCTTCTCAGTCCCGTCAGCTGCAGAGTTGCCCACTGCTCTCCTCTCCAGCTGCTGCTGCTGCTGCCAGAGGGCCCCCCGCCCCCTTTTGAACCTTTGCGTGGGCAGTCTATGGATCAAGAGGTCAGGGCTGGTCAAGCATCCTGACCCAGCAGCAAACCCAGCAGTGCCAGAGCCCAGCAACCAGGGTCCTTTGGCATGCCAGGGGGTGCTCTGCCTGTGGACCACGGGCCTCCCTCCAGGCTCTACTTGGAGACCTGCATTTGGCCATCCGGCTGCAGGGATGCTCTCTCCTTCTGGCTGTCACAACATGGGAGCTTAGACACCCCCCCCCCCATTCCGCCCTTGCAGGTTCCACAGGGAACTGGCCATGGACACACGTGGAGCTGCCCTCCAGAGCTCCTGGCAAGGAAGAGCAGGCAGGAAGCCAAGGGGGAAAAGTGCCCAGTGGTTAAAGCTCAGAGCGCCTCATCCAGCCCCTGGCTTGCCTTGCCTTGACCCGCTAGCTGCCTGCTCTCAGCTGCCAGCCCTGAGGGACTCAGCCGGGAGGCTCCCTGGGCCTCCTTCCTACCGGTGATTCCGTACTGCACAATGTGGTTGTAGACATGCATGATGTGGCAGCCAGGTTGGAAAGTGCCCCCATTGGGGTAGAAGTCAAAGTGCGCCACAGGCTGCTTGATGCCGACGCTGAGGCCCATGTGCTGCTGGGTGAAGGTGTGGATGGCGTCCACAAAGTCGGCATCATCTGGCGAGAGCCGGTCTGTGGGGGACATGCCTTCAAAGAGGGGGCCGGCCGGGTCCAGGCCTGCAAGGGAGACAAATTTGGCCCAGGAACGGTGCTCAGCTCTGGCAGCCAGAGCTGGAGGCCTTCTCTTCCCTGGAGCGATTCCCACTCGGGGTGGGGAGTGCTGAGCTGCCCTCTGCGTCAGAAATGCTCCTTCCTTCCCACCCAGCTTCACGAACTTCCTCCAGGGGAGGCTCTATGCAGAAGCGGAGGAGCCGGCCTTTCCCTCAGCTGCTGTTCTTCCTCAGGGCCCAGCGGCCATTGCCTGCTCCTGCCCACCCAATGGAGCTGCCAAATAGCCGGGTTCACCCTGGAGTGAAGTCCAGCCAGGCTGATGGACTCACCAGTGATCCTGCCAATCTTCCCATTGCCTCTCATGGAGCTGCCGGCAAAACCGGCTACATGGGCCCCCAGGCTGTACCCCACCAGGTGAGCATTGCTCCGGTGAAACGGCACGGTTTCCTGGAAAAGAGCCGGGAACGGATGGAGGACCAAGGTGAGCAGCTCTGAGATGACCCCCAGAACCCGGTCGCCTGGGAGGCCCGAGCCGATCCAGCCACACAGCCCACCAGGGCAAACAGTGGCTCAGCTCGGAAGGCTGCAATTCCCCCACCTCCCCCGCGTCAGGGCTATCCTCCCCCGGAGAGAGGCTCTCTTGAGGCAGCTGCCTGAGCGATTCTCTCCCTGCTGACCTCCAGCCACTCCAGGAAGCGAGCGATCTCTTGGCCGACGTCACGCGTATTCTGCGCTGCAACGGGGTAATGTGCATGCGCTAGAGAGAGCCAGTCGGTGATGATGACGTTGGTGTGAGGCAGTTGGGTTTTGAGCTCTTCGGCCAGTTTCCAAATCCAGCCTTCGAGTCGCCTGTCCACCTGCAGCCACAGGAGGAGAAGGGAAGCACCTTGGAGCTTGCCCAGAGTGTGCCAGCAGGCCAGGGCACCTCCCAGTTCCCGACAGCCCTGGGTGGATGGTGCCACCCCACACCCAGAGGCAGCCTTGACCCTCCAGGCCTCCCACTGCTGCTGCAGGGGCTCTCTTGAAAGGGGCGAAACGCCTGCCACAATTCCACGGGGGTCCAGTTGTGGGGCGGGGGAGGGGTGTTCCTTTTGGAGAGTCGCTTTTGGAGCAGCAGCCATGTTCCTTCTTGCGAAGCTCTCAAGGGGAAGGGAGCCGCGTCCCAGGACCACATGTGGCTGGTAGCAATGCACGGTTTCTCCAGCATGGGGGACCGGGGATTACAGGGCTGCCTCCCCCAAGGAAACTCTTCCCCCCTCCCTGGTCTCCGGTGTCACCCCCTCAGCTGGATGCAAGAACAGACGGGGTGGCAGCCAGACAAGCCCTCTCCCTCCCAAGAGACGAGGGCCCTTACCGACCACCCGTGGATGATCATCACCAGTGGGAGGGAGGCATTGAAGGGACACTGCTGGAGCGCCTCCTCCTGGTGGGGCTCAATCAGGCAGCCCTGCTCCGCCCTGTTGGAATACAGCAGGAACTTGGCCTCGAAGCGGGGAGAGCCTCTCCTCCCGGGAAGCAGCTGCCCAGGGGAGCCTGGAAGAGACAGTCAGCAAAAAGGGGTCTGCTCCAGCTCCGAGGTGCCTCCAGCTGCTCGGCTTCTGGGTGCCAAAGAAGCTCATCGGCCCTCCATTGGCTGGCTGCTGAATTTGGGCAACAACACGCTCACAACTTACCTGTCGCTTGATTCTTAATTCAGAAGCTGCTCTGAACAGGTCCAGCTGGCTTCCTCCAGTAGGCAAAGCCAAAGCCAAGGAGACCAACCTCCCAGGTGCCCCTGGCTCAACCCAGCCAGTTGAGTCTCCCGGCAGTTAAGGCCAACACATTCCACAACTCACAAATCTGCAAAGGGGCCCTTTGGGGCATCAGCTGCCCAAATTTGGTGCATCAGATGGACTCTGAAAAGGTCATCTTGGGAAAAATGCCTGGGGCTTTAGGGATGCTGAGACACTCCAGCATTGATGGGATTGGGGGTCCCTGGGTTTAGAGCCTCCGGAAAGCCCCCTTAAAGCACTTTTACAGCAACCGGCGAGTTTTGGGTCTTCGCAATGCAACAGAGGAAGCCCAGTGTTGCCACTCAACATCTCGCAGCCTCGGAGGAGCAAGTGGCCCCACTGCAACTCCCACATTGAAGACCTGGCTTTTCGAGCAGGCCGGCCTGGGCTGAGAGAGGGTTTTAATGTGTCTCCAGTAATTTTAATTTGGGGGTTTTAAGGGGGTGGGGTGGGCTTTTTATCCGGCCAAATATCCAATTTAATCTTTTTTAACTTTTGTATTATTGTTGGGGTTTTAGATTGGCTGTACACCGCCCTGAGTCCCCAGGGAGAAGGGCGGTATAAAAATTAAATAAATAAATAAATAAATAAATAAAATTGTGAGCCTCCCAGAGGTTGGGGGTGCCCTCCCCTCCCCTATCTAGACTCTGGAAGAGTTTCAGCCACAGTTTTATCAGGCTCCTGCTTTTATGAGTGGGGGCTCATTAGAGCACTAGCCCCCTCCTTGCCCTTCCAATATATCCAAAACTACAACTTGGTGTTGTGGGGAGCACTCGAGCAGGCCCCTCAAAGCAAAGCAGGCTTTGCAGACTGGAGGGGGCTGCTGGGTCCTATTTTTAGCCTCCATTCTCAGTGGTCCAGCGGAACCCAAAGCCAGCAGCGTCTCTCGTGTCCTGCTGTGGAATCCTCTCGCAGCCCCACCCGCTCCTCCCTTCACTTTGCTGCTCCCTTCCGGGAATGGCGTGAGAGCCGAACCGATGAAACGGGGCTTCCACCAACGGGGCCTTTCCAAGAAGCGCAGGCGTAACATTGAAGCGCGCCTCCCACCTGTTGCAGCAGGGAGGCGCGCACGGACCACCCCACCCCACCCCCATCCCCACCCACCCCCCGGAGCAGCGGAGGTCTGAGTTGAAGAAATGCAAAAGGAAACTGAAGTTCTTGGGTCCCAGTGCCAGGCAACCCGGCAAGTATTAAAGCTGCGCAATGCATCTGGGCAGGGAGTTGCCAGGGTCTTTCCTTGGTGTCCCATGTGTCCCGGAAACCCCTTCCTGCTGGCCCCTGGAGCCCCGCCTTCCTTCCCTATTAGGGGGGCCCTGCAGGGGCAAAGAAGGGGAGATTGCGCCTGAAGGTCACCAGGCCTTTCTGGGCCACTGAAGAAGTCACAGACCCGCCCAGGAAATTGCTCTGATCTCCTAATCCGGCTGTCTGCTGCCTTTGTTTGCTCTTCCTGGGCAGAAGGCGGACTTTCGATTGTTGAGTCCACTTTGCTTGAACTGCGTCAGATGCAGCCGGGGGCAAAAGACACGGGATGCCCCACGCGGGTTCCTCTCACCTCTCTGCTCGTTTCAGTTCTGTGCCCTAATTTTGGGGTGGGGTAGATCATTGTACTGCAGTCTGAATGGAAACCTTTGACCCCAGAGAGGGTCTCGGCCAGCAGAGCTCGGGGTCAGGGAGGGATCTGGGGTTCTGTCCCCAATTCTGAGCCCCCTGCTCCACCCCAGCCAGGCAGGACCGCCTCCCTTACAGCCAGAAGCAGAGATGAATGCAGGGAGAGCTGCTTCTGCTCCTTGCAATGTGTTAATTCAGGAAGGGCACAGGCTGTATTTATTTATTCATCAAATTTATGTGGCTTCTGCATTGTATTTAAAATCCCTTTATTCATAATTAACTAGGGTGAATTCTTCCCACACATTTCTTTTTTGCAGGTCCAGAATAATTGAATGCAGAGCCTGAAGATTCAGGAAGAAATTAAATTGTCCCATTCATAATTAACCAAGGCAAATATTTCATACATCTCAGGCCTGTATTTCTTATTCGAGGAATTTGTAATAAATGGGGACCGAGAGGAAAGGGGGAAAAGGCAGGTCCGCCTCTGTCACTGCAGCCCATCAGCCTTCAAGCCCACAGCCAGTGTCTGCTACCAAGGTGTTACCAAGGGAGAAATGCCATTTGCCACCTGGGGAGTCCCATAGGACCTCAAAGTGGTGGCTTGAAAAAACCATATCAAAAATCCTTCCTTTAGCCAGATTAGTCTGGGGTGCACTAAGAGGCTTATTATATTAATTGCCCAGCCTTTGCAACCCCGAACCATCGTCTCCTTCCTCTCTCCAGGACCTGCAGCTGATCTTAAAAACAGACCTAGGTGCTCTCCAGTTAGTGCAGGAAATGAGGGCTGCTCTTGAGGCAAGCACCCCATTCCTTCTGCCCTGCAGGAACTCAAGGAAGATGGCGCCCTGCTTGAGGGAGCAGGGCAGGCTGGCAGAATTCAACTGTTCAGCAGCAGCTCCTCTTACATCAAACGGGGAGGAAGCTGCAGGGTCCCTGAAGAAATTCTGCCAGGGCTTCCCACATCTTTATGACAACCCCAAAATCAGATCCCCCCTGGAGCCAGTCTGTAAAAGCTGAGAAGGAATTCAGGTGCCAGCAAAATGGAGAACAGAACGGAGGGGGGTTTTAATTGATTGGTCCTGGAATGTCTGTCTGCTTTCTAAGTTCTGACAAAGAAGGCCAGTTTTTGTTTACTTAAAATATCCTAGTTTGCAAAAATTATGAAGGGAGAAAATTTAATTTTCCTTCAGCCCCTCAAGCAAATCATTTTCAAGCAGTCTCAGTTTAAATCTCCAGCTGGTCCTGCAGTATTACAATATTTTATTTTGCATCCAAAATGAAAAAGTTTCCTTCTTGATCCTTCTTGCACCAGGCAAAGCTGCCACCCTCCAAAACCCTGCCTGAAATGGAACCCCAAATCAAGATCCTCAGTGCGGCTGCTAAGCAAACACCACTCACTCGTGTCCAGAGATGAAAAAACTCTGTCAGTTGAGGACCCCTTTGCTACCCAGGACCAGCCGGTCTTGGCTTGGGAGGCATAGGGGGCA
Source organism: Bungarus multicinctus (assembly GCA_023653725.1). Taxonomy (NCBI): domain Eukaryota; kingdom Metazoa; phylum Chordata; class Lepidosauria; order Squamata; family Elapidae; genus Bungarus; species Bungarus multicinctus. The sequence goes on from CM042843.1 coordinate 22,579,783, forward strand.
AAGGAGCTTCCCTTGCCTGCCCGTTCTTGGCTCTAAGGAAGGAGGGAACCTTGTGTTGGGGTGCCCCAAACCAGCCTTGGAGGATTCACAAGGACGTGAGGTGACCTGGGCTAAGCAAAGAGACGGAGAGTCTCTGCTCCCCTTTTGGGGACACCTGGAGTTCAGCCCCCAAAAACCATCTGGAAGGGGAGCAACCGATCCCTCCCAAGGAGAAGAAGAAAGGAAGCATGGAGCTGGGTTTTATGAATCAATGCAGGGAGGATCCAGGCCCCAAAGTGTGGGGCAGTAGGTGGAGGCCAGGAAGCCTCTTTGGGGCTCAGCCTGAAGGACAGGCCAGGGAGTCAGGCCGGAGGGGGAGGATGGGCCGGAACTGCCGCTAATCCAGCAGGCGAGCGTTGCTCAGGAACCCTGCAGACGCCCCCCCCCCCCGGGGAAGGTCAGCCAACTCCAGGACGCCCCGCAGGAACAACGGGGCAGGCCTTCCCCCCTGCCTGCGGCAATGCAGGGTCCCTCTTCAACCAGGTGGAGGGAAACTCCGCTGGACTCCCCCTTTTCCCTATGAATGAAAAGGCATTTGCCGCTCCCGACCGCACTCGGGGGCCGAGTCAGCCCCCCCTCAAGCCTCTGCTGCTCTCTGGATGGGAAGCGCCAATTCCAGCGAACAGGAAAGCTGCGGGAGGGGGTGGCCTGTTTGGGCCGGACCTTCCTCCCAACCCCCCGTCCTGCTGGAGGTCAGCCCCGGTCCAGAGGCGGCGGCTTACCTTTCTTCCTCCTGCCGTTGGACTTCCCTTCGGCAAGGAGCGCGCAAAGAAGGAGCAGCAGCGGAAGGGCCAGGCGGCTTCTCATGGCGCCTTTGCCCAAAACCGGCTGCCGCTGCTGGAGGGACGGAAGGACAGAGCGGGGCCTCCCGTCGCCGGTGGGCAGTGAGAACTAGCAGCGCATTAATGATTAACCTTTTGCATGGAAGGGCCTGTTGCTCTCCGGGGCCCCTGGACACGCCAACCCTGCCTGGCCCGATCGGGAGCCGGTTGGGGTTTCTAGAGGGCCTCCCCCCGCCTGGCCCCGGGCGGGTTGTGCCTGGATGGGTGGATGGTTTTCCGAGGGAGACGGAGAAAGCAGCCCCGAAAGCGGGGAAGGGAGGGGAGTCCATTCCGCTTTCATTGACCTTTCTCCGGCGGCGTTGCGGGAGGGCAGCCTCGGCCCTTTCGCTTGTGGGGGCGCCGGCAGCCTCTTCTCCCCCCCCCCCCCCCCCAGGAAAGGGGAACCTGGTGTCCGAAGAACTCCCGCCCCTCCAGCCTGACGCGGCCGGACCTGCTCCACAAAGGCGGCTGGTAGCTGAGGGGGGCATGAGCGGGGAGCCCTGGCGGCTCCTGTGGGATCGTCCTCTGGCCGCTTGGTCAACATGGCCTTTGGCACCCTCCTGTTTGCCCTGGCCTGGCTCCCCCTCCCCCGCTTGTCCCGCATCCCTTCCCAGCCCCCCCTCCCCCTCCCCCCCCCCACACAGAGAGAGAGAGAGACGGGACATAAGACGCCTTCCATCTTCACCAGTTCTTGCTGATCTTTGGGGCGCCCAATGCTGCTTGCATTTAAAACTGCGTAGGACGGCGAGGGGGGGCGGCATTTGGGCAGCTACTGAGCTGGCTTCCTTGACCAGTTGGAGAGATGGAGAAGAGCCCAGGAGTAAAGGGCACTTGTGGGGGTGGTTCGGGGCAATCGCTCCTGTTGCAAAGACTGCTGCCGCCTGTGAGGCAAAGCAAACAAGGGAGACAAACCAGGGACACCTTTGACTTCTCAAACAGAACCAGGCCTGGCTTCTGATAGGAGGGGGGCGGTCCAAGGGGATCTGCTGGGCTGTGCAGGGCTGGCCTCGCCATCCATGCCATCCACGGGCAGGAGGACAGAGACCCTGGCTCCCTGTGGTCTGAAAGGGGAGCTTCATGGACTGGCACCCTCCCTTCGCTGGCCAGCTTGGCTCGCTGGGTCCTCGAGACGCAAATGGATCGCAGGAGGGCATTTCTCTCTGCTTGCAACGCCTCTTGCTTCTTACTTGGATGGTGGGGGGTGGCATCAGTAGCACACATACCACCCCTCCAGGGTTTTCTTTCCAAATTCCATTTCTTCCCAAGTAGACACTGGCCTTCTGATTGGGAGAAAATGCTCTTTATTCCCCATCCTCTGGATGTCCCTCCGGAACAAGGCAGAATTCCACCCTGGGGCTGGAGATAGTCAAAGAAGCCAATTCGAATCCAGCATCCAGCACCTTTGCTGAAGTCCGAGCTGCTCCGTTGCCTTGACCAACATCAAGAGGTGGCTGGACTGGGGGGAGCGGGCAGATCTGTTCCTTTTGAGGGGTCCTGTCAAATGCTGCATTCTCTCTCTCTCTCTGTGCAAGCATGAGCATAAGCAAGAGAGGGTTCTTTCTTAAATTATACCCAATTTACTGACCCAGGAGACACACTGAAGCCCTGAATTCTGGAGTGGGGGCCTCTATGTCTCTGGTCTATAAGGGCTGGGAAGTGGTTTTATTTTGTAAAAACAAACATATAAAAGTGATATGTGACGACTTCCTATATTCCATTTTATTGCTTTCTTTATACTGTTTCTATGATAATCACTATTACAACGTACTCTGACAATGTTTATACTCATTACTATTCAATATGTTATACTCCATACTATTCAATTGCTACTATTGCTACTCCCTATTATTCTACCCAGATTTCCTCTAAACTGTGCTCTCCATTAGCCCACCTCTGGGATTCTTTCTGTCTGGAGCCCCCCCCCCCTCCACACACACACACACACACACACACACACACACACACACAGGGGGCTGCCCTTCCTTTGCCTTGGGCTTCTCTGGCTGGGCCTCCAAAACACGTGTCCTCCCACACCTGGGCCAAGGTGGCAGCTTTGTTGCCAACTCTGCTGTGCTGCTGCTGGGGAGGAGGCTTGCGTGGGAGGGGGGGGGGAGAAATCACTCACTCTGCCATTTTGCCATTCTCGAGGCAGCCCCCTTGGGGGAACCTCTGTGCCCAGGAGGCCTGAGCTGGTTCTGGGTGCTGCTTTCCTCTGGCTGCCCAGATTGAAGGCAAAGCTGGTTTTTGAATCCGGTGTGGAAACGGCTCTGCTGACTGCCGGAGGGGGGCCCTGACCCAGCCCTGGAGCACCCAGAAGGGCAGATGCTCTTTGTTGTTTGCAGGGGATGGAGGTGGACTATGCAAGGCTTGGGTGGGGTGGGAGATGGAGCAGTGGCAGTGAATCTGATTTCAAAGTAACTTTTTGGAGGGCAAGTGGGGAAGGAGAGGCCATGAACTCTGACCTCCTGGGAGTGGCTTTCCTGGGGCTGTGGGGGCGGGGGCTGGGAGCTTCTTTGGGCACTACTTCCCCTCCTCCAGGGGCGCCAGTTCATGGTCGTGGAGAGCCTCCGTGTCCGTCTTCTGGCAGGGGGGAAGAGGGAAGTGGTGGATCTCAATGAAGAGCAGGTAGGTGGCAGCTCCCAGGGCTGCCCCAACCATGGGGCCGGCGATGGGGACCCACCACCAATTATTGCCGGTTCTGTGGGGGGGAAAGAAACAGGCGAGTTTAGGGAGTTGCTCTCCGGGCACTTAATCCTCACCAGACCCCTTGGAGCCTGGCTGGCTGGCTCAGAACCCACCCATGGCCTGGCCGCATTGCTGAGTTGCAGTGTGTTTTGGGGGCTTTGGAAGGTGGGGGATGGGACAAATACATTCCCTGGGGAAAAGGTGCCCATTGCATACAATTGTTGAAAGAGCTGCTCGGCTTCCTCTTCCTGAGGCAACTGCGTTGCTTCCGAGGAGAAGAATTAAGCCTCTTCAATCTGCAAAGTCCCCTTAATTTGGAAGTGGACCTCCACGCAGAGCTGAAAGACCGCCGCTGGTTAAAGAAGGCCAAGGGCCCCTCCTGGCCTGGATGCCTCAGGGAAGGCGCTGGGCATTCGCTCCGGTGAAAAACAGTGCCGTGATTGGCCACCAGATGGCAGCTTTGCGACGCGCTAGCTCAACGGGCTGCTTCCGCGGAGAGCAGCGCCCCCACCCCCACCCCCCAGCGCCCCACGGAAGGCCGAATTGGGCAGCGGGAGGCCCGGCTACCTGTCGGGTCTGTTTCCGGACTTCGTTCCAGCTATGGGGATGGGGGAGCCCCGCCAGCCTGCCCAGACGGCTCCTACTCAAGCCTTGCTCTTCCACGGAGGCAGGTGGGGTGACCCTCCCGCTCAGCCTCCCATCCCCAGTCGGGGCGGAGGAAACACGCGGCCCACTGAATCGCCCCTCCCCATGGGTGGGCTAAGAGAGTAGGGGTGGAAATGACTGGTGGTCCAGGTGCCCACCCTCCCCCCGCCCAGGGCAAAGGACTCACGTGAAGACTTCAGACCCCCATCCCGCCAGGTAGGTGAAGAGGCGGGGGGCCAGGTCTCGGGCAGGGTTCATGGCGCAGCCGCTGTTCAGGGCCATGGAAGAGGTCAGCAGTATGATGAGGAGGCCGATGGCGATGGGCTCCAGCCCCTTCGGGACCCCCAGGTTGTCCGTGTCGAGGATGGCAAAGATGCCCAGGATGAGGAAGGCTGTGGACATCATCTGGCAGAGAAAGGAAGGGCTTTACCCCCAGGCTGCCCCTGGCCCTGGGACCTTGAAGGCAGCGGGGAGACGGAGAGCAACTTCAGGCAACGATGGGAAGCCCCCCTCGCCCTAGTGCCCCCTTTCCCTTGGCCTTAGAAAGGCTCCACTTTCTGTCCTGCCCCTTCCTGGGGCTCAGGGTAAGTTACAGCCCCTCCAAAAGAAGAAAAGTGGGACACCCACCCAAGCAGCCCTCCTGCTCCTTACCTGGTCTGCGAAGCCATTAGCCAGGGACAGATGTTCCTGAGGATACGTTGCAAAAATGTGCGCTGTGGCATTGGGCCCTTTGACGGTAAAGGGGCCACCCGTGTAGAAGATGAGCGCATCTGCAGAGGAAGCGACAGGCAGCAGCCTTGGAAGAGGGCAGGGACAGTGCACCTGGCCCCAGCAAAGCCAAGTCCTGCATCGCCTTTGGCCAGAGACCGGACAGGGCGCCTTGCTTAGATGTGCAGAACTCCCTTTCCGGTTCCAGAACAGGATGCTTCTTGTGGCCTCCCAAGCGCTGAAGCCAGCTCAGGTGTGGTAAGCAAAACTGGCTTCTCAGGCAGAAGCTGCCTTCGGGGCCAGGGAATTCGCTGCTTGGAAGCGCCTCCATGGGGTTTCCACAAGGGCCAAACAGTGCACAAAAGTAGCCACAAATTCTTGCCCATCTGGGAAAAAGTCACCTAAGTTTGCAAGAACATTTTTGGGTTCCTGTGTAAAATCCCAGCTGGAGCAAAGGAGATTGGTCCCTCTCACTCACCATAGTTGATGCCAAAGACCACTGCAGATCCAAGAAAGGCACCCAGATATTGTGCCAGGACATAAGCGGGGAGCTTGGCCCATTTCATCTTCCCAGTCAGGCACATGGCGAAGGAGACGGCAGGATTGATGTGACCACCTAGGGAGGAGACGAGGAGAAGAGAAAGAGGCTGGCGGATGCCCCTTCTGGGCCCCTCAGGACCTTTCTCAAGGCTGCTTGCACCAGCTCCTTGGGTTGGGTCAGGAGGAGCTCTCCTGCGAAGGTGGGCTCAGTGAAGCCCCCAGCCCAGGACAGGCCGGGTGGGCCCAGAGCTCTTGTAGAGACCACGCTGGACTGTCCCAGACTGGCAGCTGCCCAGGCCGTGAGGTGGGTGGGCGCTTGCAGGGGGCTCTCTAAAACTTCTCCAGACCTCATGGGGGAGGTCTAAGGTCAAGGGCATCCCACCACCCAAGTTCCCCACTGCCCTTTGGAATGGTGCTTGAGGGAGGGCTGATAAATCATTGCATTTCTAACGTGCCTCGATGGAAGTCACCTCAGTGGGCATGGGGGCCGCTTGACCAGAATATCTGTCTCCATCACCACCTAAAATATGAGGCTCCCTCGGCTTCAAGAGGTGACATTTTAATTGTCTCTTTTAAGGCCTGATCATTTATTTATGGAATCCAATTATTTCTATCCTTTCTTTAAGTCCTGGGCGAAGGTTAAGGGTTTGTTTCAGAAGAGCATCAAGAAGGATCAATGAGAGATCAGTAGAGATCGCTCTCTGTCACCAATGGCTCTGTTTGGGCACAGGGGGATCTTAACCGGGGAATGAAACAGGGAAACTCACCAGATGTGCAGCGCCAGCCATAGAGGAGAGGTTCCGGCACCCACCCACCCACCCCCCGCCCAAATGTGGGTATCCAGTGTCATCTGCCACAAGGTCTGAAGGGGTCCCGAAGGAGGTTCCCCCGATTGAGTCCTTGGGGCCCCTTCTGCCCCTCCCCGAAAGAGGCTCCAACCCCAACAACGTCTTGGATTGCAGGCACAGCTAGAACTTCTGCTCTGGGGAAGGGGGGGGGAGGTATTCCCCCAAGGGTGCCTTTGCAGGGCCCGATTCCCTTCTCTCTGATAAGAAGACATGCAAGGCCAGCAGAACGGATGGCTGCCCTGATGGAGCCTGGTCCTCCTCCAGCCTGCCCTGGCATTCTCCTGCCTCCACATCTCTTTGCAAAAGGCGAGAAACCAAAAGGGGCATTTTGAAAGGTCCCAGCTTGAAATCTCTCCTCATCTGTTCCCACTGTTGCCGCGATGCACCTTTTGGCTCACAGGCCCAGCCACTCTCGGCACCGGGGACTTTCCTAAGGCCTTTATGGGACACCCTCTGGAACCGCTTCCCATCCTTGGGGGTCCTCGGGGGAAGGAAGGAACCTTCTGAGCAGGGGGCTGAAGCGCCAGCTGCAAGAATAAGGCAGCAGCCCAGCCTCCTTTTCCCAAAGCGAGGGTGGCAAATGCCAGCTTACCAGAAATGCCTCCTGCCACGTAGACGCCGAGGGTGACGGCCATGGCGAAGCCAACGGAGATTGTGGCTGCTCCTCCCATGGTCCCCTTGCTCAGGACGGCTTGCGCCACGCAGCCACAGCCCAGGGCCTGCAGTTTCAGAAAGAGGCAGGTGGGGAAAGTGGCAGTGAGGCCTTCCCTGTTTGCCCAGAGGGTGCAGAGGCCCCCCTGCAGCTGTTCGCTGTCTCCTTCCTTCTGTGGAAACCAGGCCCCCTTCTCCAGGGGTGGAGATAAGCAAGGGGCTGCATGGGAAGAACACCTGCCCCCTCCAAGCCCTCGACCTCCATGACCATTGCATCTTCCAGACTTTTTGAGCAATTACCGAGTCCTCTGGGTGGGTGGGTGGGTGGGTGGGTGGGGGAAGTGGAAGGGAGGTGGGGGAGCTGGTGGAGGCCACAATTCCTTTCAGCTGCCTGGGCCACCTTTCCTGAGCAGACCTTCCTGTGTCCTCCGGGCTTCCCAAGGGAAGTTGTGCCTCTGCATTCCACCCTGATTGTATAAAAGCTGATGCCAAGCCAGCCTGGGGCTTATGTCTCAGTGCTCCTGATGGCAAGAAGTGATTTCTCGCAACTCTCCCTGGGCTGCACGCTGGCAGCCCTTTTTCTCAGCAGTTCCCATCCCTCCCCTTCATTGAACCCGGAGCCAGCCCTGGAATGGGCCAGAGGGCAGAGATGGAGGCGCCAAGCAAAGGGAGTCGTGACAGAAGAGGCTGCTGAGGGGGACCGAGGAGAAACCCAGAGAGGGGAGGAGAAAGTGGGACGTTGGGCAAGCCACGGGCTCTTGGGAAGATGCAGCCCCTCAGCATTGGCAGAGCCGGCTCGGGCTCCTTTCGGGCATGGCAGCGCTGCGTTCCCTCTCCTGCCTTGATTCCTGCCTGGTGAAACAAGTTAAAACAGAACTCCCCAAATGGTGGCATTGCCAAAACTGAGGATTTCAATGCATAAAAAACACCTGGCGGCACCGAGCTGTCAGCAAAGGTGCATCCAATAAAGCAGGCATGAAATGCGTTCCTCCTCCGCCCACGCAGCCTCCGCTGGCTCTCACCAACAGGCCCGTCTGGAGGAGGAGAAGGTTGCCTTGTACAACAAGTTAAAACAGAACCTCCCAAGGGCAAAATTACCAAAAGTATTAAGCAACCATCGAAGTGTGGAGCTGCCATCAAAGCAGCACCCGATCGAACGGACCTTGAGCCTCCAGGCCAGCATGTAGGGAGAAGACGACTCTGCCTGCCAACTGCCAAGACCCAGCGCCACGGCTGGCATGGGCCTGGGGACCTTCTGCTGACACCAGTCCCAGGGATGCTCCATCCCCTCTGTCTCAGGAAGTTTCCCCAACCCCCTTTCCCTCCTGGACAGGGGCGGCCAGCAAAGGCAAATAAACTGGCCTCTGCTTGGCTAACCTTTGACTCTGACTAGCAGCCGCCCGGTGTGCCTGTTTGGGCTTGGGTCTTTGAGGGGGTCACCTGTGCTGGAAAAAGCTAAGAAGACATCTGGGAAACAATTGGCCTGGAAACCGGCTCCCCAAAGAGGCCGCTCTGAAGGCTGCAGAATTAAGTTCTGGCCCTTTGAGGACCCCAGACAGGGAAGGGCATCAGTTGGACAGAGCAGCAACCCCCCCTTCCATAGTTTCCAGCGTGAAGCCATCTCTTGACCCAGCAGTTCCTGCTCAGTGCTGATTGGGGAATTGAACATGGATTCCTCAAAGGTGCAAGGAAGGTTGTAAAGCACTTTGCACAAGCATGGCCTGCATCCGTCCCAGGTAGCAGAGAAGGAGACTTCCCAATGGGTGGGGAGGCGCTGCTTGGAAAGACAAGTCACCCCAAGAGATGCATCTTAGCCACTGGCTTAGCTGCAAGTCAGCCATCCTGGTAAAACCACCAGGTCCCCGGAACTCCCCCGTGAGGGTCTCTGGGGACCCAGTTTTGCTCCAAGAGGAAGCAAGCCTCTGCCACGAGCCGAAGGGACCTCCTTCCCTCAGCCTGGATTTGGGGACTGGTCCAGACTGGGGCCTCCCCCTTGATCCTGTTTGGGTACAGCTATGGTCCCACCCACCTCGCTCTACCTCCAACTGCAAGGGGAAAGGGGAGTAAAGCAAATAAGTGCCTTTAAACAAAGGTCAGAATCAGGCCTGCAGCTTCACCCTTTCATGTCTGTGGCCTTGTCTAGTTCTGGGATGAGAGCCCAGTGAAAACGGAAATCTCGTCAGAGGGTGGGCCGACAGGAGGAGGGCTGCTCCCCTGCGCTTGGCTGGTGCATTTTATGAGGAGTTAAGTGAAATGTAAAAATATGCAGAGCTATGAACTCTCTGCCTATCAAAAAACTCAGGATTAGGTTAGAATAACCAGTGTTCTTTATTCCAAGGAGCTCGTATTGCAACCTCTTGTGCAACTCCATCCCTCCCATGGAGCCATTGGGATCCTGTCTTGGACAAGTTCTCCAGAAGGTTACTCAAGGTCCCAGGAGACCCTGCCTTCACGGAGCCATGGCACAGATTGGATTGTAGCTGCACCCCTGAGCAACTCCTGTCTGCCTCTTGGGCTGACCTTGGCCAAGGGCAACTCAGGGGGCACAGAGCGTGGCTGCTCTTGCCACATGGCGGGCTGGGAGCAGAGGCAGGAGAGGGTTTGGTCAGGGGAACAGCCAAGGCTATGCCCGTCTAGCTTTCTGCGGTCGGACGGTTGGTTAGTGAGCAGCTCAGCCAGAAGCCCTGGGGGTGTTATGGTTTATCTTCTGGCTTGCAAGAATATCTGATGGACCTGAGAAAAACGGGGAGCTGCGTTGGCCCTCGAGCTGTGAGTGGCTGCTTGCAGTTCCTGACGGAGCGCCTCTTTTCAGCAGCTGGAACTGGCCTGAAGACAGCGCCCCCTTGCTTGCGTTTCCCTCCCTCTCTTTCTGCTTTGTGAGCCTGATTGCATCTTGCCCCGGGCATCAGCCCGCACGCAGAGAGAATGCCCTCCAAGTAGCAGATGCGCCCCAAGGCAATCGGGGCAACAGATGGAGGCGTGGGGTAGAAATAGACTCTTCACAAAACTGACCAGTGTCCACCCAACAAGCTGCAACCACAACGCCTGTGTCCTTTGATTTCTGAGCAAGGTTTCCAGCCCCCCTCCCTGCGCCTGTTCGGAGGCCCCCAATGTGGGGGAAGGGGGAGGGGGAGGCCATACTTACAACCAAGATGAAGGTCCCCAGGAGTTCTGCCAGGGCTTCCTTCAGCAAGTTGTTCTTTAGGGTCACTTTTTCTTTCAGGCTCTTTCCTGCCTTCTTTGTCATCCTGGCTGCGTCCGCTTGTTCTGATGGGGAAAATGTGCAGTCCACCGTGTGTCCCGCTTGCGCCTTTTTGAACTCTGGCTCACTCCTCAAATGGTTCCTGCAACGGCCTGACCAGCCTGGGGGTTTCTGGGCCTCCCGTTGCCTTCCCAGATCACTCTTCAAGAGAGCCCATCCTCTGCTGCCTCCTCACCATGCGCCAGGCTATTTATAACAGGCCGGAGATAAGGCAGGGCAGCCCCTCACTTGCTGCCAGGAGAAGCCAGCCAGCTGCTGATTGCACAAGTAACACACACACAGCACACACACACCGGTTGTGATGGCTGAAAGCTGTGAAAGTGCAGGAGAACAAGGAGAGTGGAGAAAGGGAGCCGCTCTTTATATACCTGCCAGAGGCCAGTTGGTGATTGGCTGGTGCTGCAGAGCCTTTTGTGGGGAGGCTGCCAAGAGGCGTGTTCAGACACACCTGAGCCGTAGGTTCCACACCTGGCTTGGGGATGCAGCTGCCTCCACATGCCCTGGTGAGAACAGGCCCACTTCTCTAGGCCCAAAGCACGAACCCTTCAGTCTTAACCCTCCCAGAAGCTGATTCCCTGCCAGCAGTTTGCGCACTTCTTTTAGACTTTGCTAGATCTTGTGGCAGGGAGTTCTATAGGTGAATTCTGCAGTGCCTCGTCTCCTTTCGTTCCTGAAGCTCATCTCGACGGTTTTGTCAACTCACCCTGTATTCTAGATCCAGAGAAGGTGCAGAGCCATGTTCTCTCTATGTCCTTGTTAACAAAGATGGTTTTGTAACTTCTTTGATCAACATTGATTTTTCTTGGCTAAATAAACAGCTCTAGAAATGGGACTTTTCCCCACTTGGAAGGGAAGCAAAGCAGCTTCTCGTGACTCACTGCAAGTCCCTGTTTCCACTGTCTTCACCAGCGAAGAAGTCCAGTGGAGAATCTGCTGCCCTCGGCCTTTCCCCACAATTCACCCGGAGTGCTCCAGCTCCAGCATGGGGGCTGCAGAGGCCATCTAGTTGGCTCAAGGCCAGGGGTCCAATCCAAACAGACCCAAGGAAGCCTGGGGGGGGGGCAGGGAGGCTGCCAAGAAGCCTTTGCACCCTCAGTGCTCTCCTTCTGCCGTCCTGCACTCCCACCTCCTTGTTGCAGGCATTTCCCCACCTGAAAGGGGGGCCATTGGCTGCCCTTCTTAGGAACTTCTCTTTTGTGCAAGGGGTGGGAGGGCGGGGCTTTGGTTACCTGTTTGTCACAGTGGAGGTGCAGATATTGCAGAGCTTGTTCTCTTGGTGCCCCTTTGCATTTTGCCCCCGGTGGCTGGCTGGTGTAAAAGGAAGCGGCCCTGAGGGATAAAGGAAACTTCCTATGCACATCCCCTGCTGGGCCTCTGTGACCCGCTGCGTTTCCCATCACCTGCCTGTCCCCCACTTTTCCTTCCTGGAACAAGAGCTCTGCAGGGGACAGGGCCAAACAGCTACTTCCCCAGCCCCCTTGAGCCTGCATGCCAGGCACTGCTGCCGCTGCCAGAGAGCCCCTGGCCCCTGGCCTTGGGTAGCGTGGCCCCTCCCTCTGGCCTGGCCTGGCCCTCAATGGCACAAGGGGGAGTGGGGGGTTAGCTGTGCCCTCCCTCCTCCCTCTGGCTGGAAGGAAGGGGGCTTGTCTGCCTTCACCCTTATTCATTAAGGCATAACGGCTGCATTGATTGAATGTGTAACTTTGCCTAATGAGACCAAAGACTTATTCCTTTGGTCCAAAGGGTAAAAATAAAAAATTTAAGGGGGAGAAGAGAAGGGAGCATTAGCAATGATGAATGGAGGGAGAATGGGGTTTTCAGGGAGGAATGTGCTTAATGGCATCTGCTCATTAGGCAGCGTCCATTAGCCAAAAGGTCACCCCATTTCCAGGTTTGATGCATTTGAAGCAGCATCTCCAAGCAGCAGCGTAGCCATGGCTGTCGTGGTCATGCATGTGAGGGCTGGGAAGGTTGTCTTCAGCCCTTGTCCATCCTGGAGGCAAAAGCACCAGGGCTTTCTCTTCTCTGACCCCAGGCCTCTGGGATTCCCTGCCTCATGAGACGCGGTCAGCACTACCAATGGTCCATCCTGGGCTCCACAAACAGCCACCTCCCTACATTCTTCTACATTCACCTTCCTACATTCTTCGTCTGATGTCCCGGGGGGGGGGGGGGGGGGGGGGGGGGGAGGCTTTTCTTGCACACACAGTGATTAGTGAGGGAAGGAGAAACCAAGAAGTGGGCGTTGCAAAGGCAGCTCGGCCTCCTCAGATCTCTTCCTTGAGATCCTGACATGCAACTGGGGTGTGGAACCTCCCATCAGAAGGTGTGGGGACAGGACTTCCAGAAGGCCTGGAGACGCTGGGGGAGGGAAGGTAAATGGCCTCCTGTGCTGACCTTCCAGGGAGGGCCGGGGGGAGGGGCTGGGGCTGCTCCCTAGAGGAGGAGGGGGGAACCCTTGGGCCCCTCTCTCCAGCAGAGGCAGGAGGGTCCAGGTGTCCATGGGCGCTCTCTGCGCACCAGGCTAACCCAAGCCTGGGGGGGGGGGGGGGGGGGGCGAGAGGGGCCACGGGGCAGCCGCCTCCCTCCCTCCCACATTCCCCGAGGGATCCCGGTCGGCCAGACCGGCGGAGCTCTCCATGGTGCTGGCTGCGGAGCCCTTCGCTCAAGGGGGCTTGTGTCCCGCCCCCCCCCCCCCCTCCCGGCTGCCCGGAGGAGCTTTGCTGGGCCCGATCAGCCTCGGCTGGTGGCGGAGGGGGGAGGCGCCCTTTGGGGAACGCAGACTCTCGACTGCGGGGAAAGAGGCCCTGAGCCTCTACTGAGGCAGCACTCCCGCCTCGCCTGCCCCAACCTGGAACCGCGGCGATTGGGTCTCCTAAGAGGTTGCCCGACTCCGCGCGGCTTCTGTCGGCTTGTGCCTGTCTGGCCCGGGAGCGCCTCCGCCCAGTGATGCCGCAGCAGCCCGGCCTTGCGCGTCCGGTGCGTTCAGGGCTCCGAGAAGCGCCGGGAGAACGGGAACTGCTCCTGCCCGAGCAAGCCCGGAGCCTGGAAGGGGGGCGCGTCCAGGCTGAGAGGGCAGTGCCGGCGGGCGGAGTCAGGAAAGTTCCGGAGGACGAATATTTGCCGCCCCCCGCCCCCCCCCCCCCCCCACACACACAGAGCACCGCAGCTGCCATTTGCAGCCAGCCAAAGCTATACATTCGCGGGGCGTTTCAGACAGTGGCTGATTCTAAAATCACCCCAGGTTCAGCGGCACTTAAAGAATTCATTTAATTAACACGTGTCCCGGGATGCGTGGAAGGGAGGCCAGAAGGCGTCATCTATTCCTGGCCCTGCAATTAAATTCCAAGGCGCCTTTGAAAGCCAGCAAGGGAATTAGTGAGAGAGAAAGGCCGGAGCATAAGAAGTACCGGGATGCGGGGGGCACTTGTCCGATCCAGCTCGGGTAGGCAGCCTTTAAAGCGGCGGTGGGGGCTTCATTTGACTCTGTCAGAGTCTCCCTTATAGGCCCTCTGAATCTCTCTTATCTTAGCGGCGTCCATCATTTCGTCTTGCAAGTGAATGAAACAAGCTTCCTGCCCTCGGCAGATCTTGCTCTCTTCTCCCTCCGGGGCTCCCTCAGGCGGCGGAAACGCTGGGGAGCCCCGCAGAATGAGGCACCCGACCCGCTGAGTCCAGGGCACCGACCGGGCGCCGAGCAACGCGCTTCACTCACTTCCATCCGCCTCCAGCAGAGGGCAGCAAATGCGCAGGAAATGCCGACGGTGGCGCTGCGTCCAGGTTTGGAAAGCTGCGCTGGGCGGACTCGTCCTCCGGGCAAGTCCCCCAAGGGCCCGAGCCGGTGGCCCCCAAGACCTTCGGCTCGCTGGCAAGCGGGCACCCAAGGCGGGCAACAGCCTACTACAGGGCGGGGACCATGAAGGAGATTTTCTCTCTTTTCATGCAGGGAGCCGCCAATCTTTGGACGCCGCTTGGCGACTCTCAAGAGAAAACGGCCCTGGCAGGGGAGCCAGGAGCAGCGAGAGCAGAAGCCCCCCCCCCACGCCCCCCGGGAAGGAAGCCGGGCGCTTCTCTACAGCTTCCCCCCCCCTCCGAAGCCAGAGGTGACACGTTTGGTCCCCGCAGAAGGGGGCCGAATGGCAGGGCTCCTTACCCCGATCCTGGCACCGTCTGGGCCTTTGCCCCCACTGCCAAGAGGCTCCCACCTTCTGTCTTCCGTTGCCCTCGAGCAGCGGGCCCTCTCGCCCTGGGGGCCCAGGCAGCCCGGCCCAGAGTCAGGGGGCGTGCCTGCAAACTCGGGCAAGGATGTCTTTTCCCCTTTTGGGGGAGGCACCGAGGGGAGGAAAGCTGCGTTCACCCTTTTGTGCTCAGAGGGATTTTTCCTTCATCTGTGCTGTAGCTGTTCTTCTCTTTGTTCCCCGTGGGATCTTCCCATTTGACAGAGAGGAGGCTGAGGCTGAATTCCAGAACTCCCTTGGTGGAGGCGGCCATGGGTGATCCGTAGAAAGCTGCCCCAGAGTTTGGCACAGCCACCACCTACACTGAGAGCGCAGTTGCACGCCTGGAGAGATTTTCAGGGCCTGGTATCTTGATGACTCCCCTCCCCTCGCAGCGAGTCCTTAATTAGACCCCTAAATTCCTCCTGGAGCCCCTTCCCCTCCTGCAGCCTCTCTTTCGAGACCGCCGGTCTCCGGTTGCCTTTCGGCTGCGCTGCATGGGAGACCGAGGTGCTAATTCTCCTTTCATTGTCCCGGGGAAGCGGTCTCCTTTTCCCGCTCTCCTCCTCGTCCCGCCTCCCTGCCCACCCTGGGCCCCCTTGCACCCTCCTCACCCTCCGCTTCCTCCCGTGCGGGCATCAGGGGAAGCCCGAGGACGCTGGCTGGACTTGGCTGCCAGCCGGGAGGAAGACCCGTTGCCTTTGGCGCCCCTTCCACGGACGGGGTGGGTGGGGGCCCGAGGGGCTCGTGTAAACGGAGAGCCTCCATTCTAGGTAGGACGGTCCGGCCTCTTTGGCCCTGCCCTCGGCTCCTATAAGAAGCGGCTGCCTCAACACCTGCCTAGACGCGCCGAGGAGAGCAGCCGCGTCTTCAGCACTCATCTCGGGGGACGGGGAATAAAGTCGATAAAGCCCGCCGCCCACTGTCTCTCTGCCTCTCCCTACCCCACCCCTAATCCGTCACCATCATCCTCAGCCAGATAGCGGGGACAGAACTGCGCTGCGAAAGGCAGGGGCGGGAGAGGCGATGACTTCCAGCAAAATTGAGGTGCCTGCTGGAATGAAGGCGGACCCTGCAACCCTGATGGCTTCTCTGCACTTGCTGCCTTCTCCGACCCTCAACCTGGAAATCAAGCACACCAAAGTAAGTGGCCTCCCCCCCCCCCTCCCTGGAAAGCTTTGAAAACTAGGAAGCCCTTTGGATGCTGGCAAAGCGGAGCAGCCTTCGGAGGGACCTTCTCCTCCTCTGCCCTTTCTCCAGAGTTTCTCCAGAGTTTCTCCAGAGCTTCTCTAGAGCGTGAGCACGAGCAGTTGACTGTGTGGCAGACGCAGAGAAGGAGACCCACGCCGTAATTTGCACACACGCGCGCGCACACACACACAGAAGAAAAGATCTCTTTGCATTTCAGTCTCCCAGCTTCCCTTTTAACTTACTACTTCAGAATTTTCTTTTTCTCTAAGAATTTCTTTCTTTCTTTCTTTCTTTCTTTCTTTCTTTCTTTCTTTCTTTCTTTCTTTCTTTCTTTCTTTCTTTCTTTCTTTCTTTCTTTCTTTCTTTCTTTCTTTCTTTCTTTCTTTCTTTCTTTCTTTCTTTCTTTCTTTCTTTCTTTCTTTCTTTCTTTCTTTCTTTCTTTCTTAATATCAGTTGTTCCAGATGAGTTTGAATGAACTTATGTGTTCCTTTGTCTGAACCTTGTTCTTTCCAACTAAAGCTGCGAGTGTTTTGTTTTGCTTTCTGTTTAAACCGGCTGACTAGATCCACCTCTGCTTTTCCGTTAGCATTCCTGTGGGAGATGCAATCCAATCAAGTCTGGGGAATTTGGAAGGAGTCCTCCTTTGCTGAGCTGCTTCTTAAGGAAATAAATAGTTGGGACTGTTTGATGGGGGAAAGGCTCATTTCTTGTTTTTCAGCACTTCACAAGGTTCATCCTGAGATTCCAAGTCTTTGTTTTATGTATTTACACATGAGGCAGACTTGGAGTTTGCCAAAGGTTGAGATACAATCACCCCAAGTTCTATTGGCCAGTTGAAATTTCAACTTTCTGGCTGTGAATTCCTGTTTCTATTACTCAGTGATGTTGGACATAATCCTCTGGAAGATTCCTTGCACAGGTTTCAGGGTGGTTTCAACTGGGTGAAATGTTGCAAGAGATGCTCCCACTAGAATCATAGCCCAAGATCACCTTCCTCATACTCTAATCCTGAAATGCTTTAAAGGGAGATCCAGTGCTTCAATCTTGAAAAAACAATGGATCACACTTGAAGGGAGATACCAACCTAAAGATAGGGTGGTTATGTGGTGCGTTTTTATTTCCATTTGCTAAATAGCATTTTACTTTCAAATTGAATTTCTGCATTTATTTATTCATTTACCACTTCTTTTAAAAATTAAGAAATAGCTAGGCTAAGCAGATTTAAAAGCCTTTATGTAGCCCTGCAGATCATTTGGATCAATTATCCACATTCATCTTAAAAATAAACTCTTCCATCATTTTTTTTAACATCCCTTGTAAATCACTGGCCAGATTCCAGGGAGAGGAAGCATGGACCTCAGTGAGAGGTGGAGCTCAGGTGGAGTGTAGCTGCAATGAACTTTGCAAAAGCAGCTTGTAAGTCCTTTGGAGATCAGTGGGGTGAAGGGCTGTGGGTACACCCTCCCTTGTCTACCACATTTACTTAATCCTTTTGTCTGAAATGGTATAGGGTTTCCTGCTTGAGCAGGAGGTTGGACTAGAAGACCTTCAAGAACCCTCCCAACTCTGTCATTCTGTTATTCTTTCTATTTAACTGTTCATTTTAACTGGGGGTGGGGGGCAACATTAGTGTTCCCCTCCTTTTTCCATCGCTGATCTTTGGCCGGAGCTCAGAATCTCTCCAAGTGTCTTGAATCATCTTTGCTTCTGATCTCTTTCTTCCCCTTGACATTTGCAGAGGGACAAGATGGTTGCCCTGGCACCTGGGTGGCAAAAAGAAAGTGGAGCTGCTGGTCCAGCCTTGCAGAGTGTCAGGCACTCTTTCTTGGGGGAGAGCTCTGCCCTGGGGCCCTCCCCTTCAGGACTGAGGTTTCTGGCTGCTTGTTTTATGCAGGAGGAAGTCATGGCTTCTGCTAATTCCTCTCAGGCAGGCAGGCTGGCTACCGACTGGTGGCTGCATTACAAATCCCAGCATCCTCCTCCCCTGAGGGCGGGTAGTTGGTTGTGACAGATGGGGCACCTGGCATTATAACTTAGCTCCTGCAAGGCAATGGGAAGCCAGATGGGCAGGCCTTCTGCATGGTAGAACTGGAAGAGGCGAAATTGCTGTCTGTTTTCAGGGGCCCTTGATTCTGGGGGCTTAGTAGAAATGGGGGTTGAGTTGGTGCCAAACCTCCAGAGGAGGGAAGTGTCCCAGGAGGAAGATCAAGCAAAGGGCAGAGGATGGTCAGGCTGTCCTGGGATCATCCAAGCCAAGCCAGGTGGGAGTCAAACTCTTTTCTTCCTGGGGGCTGCAGAGGCTTCCCTCTCGCAGATCCCCAGATTTTGCTCTGCAGAGCTCCATTTCTGGTGATGTTAAGTGGAACCATCCTCTTCCAAACCTCCCTGGAGACAATCTGAGGGGACATTTACAAAACAAAAGTGGGAAAGGATGAAAAAAGGGATTTATTGCTAGATTCCCCACCCCGGCTCTTTTCCTTGGGGTTCCTGCCTCTCCCCCCATCCTCCTTTCTCTCAGCTTCTCCTCCCCAGGCAGGCCTGACAAGTGATTTATAGCTCACTGGAGCCTTTAATCGAGGGTCCTGGCTCTGGCCAGACTTTCATCCAGGCCCGGATCGCCTTTCTCACTTCTGGAAAGAAAAACAGGGAGGCAGAAAAGAGCCGACTGGCTTCCCTCAGGCGCTGGGCTCCCTTCTCGGTCTGAAGTGACAACTTTTCTAAACAATCCTGTTCAGAAGCAGAGTTGGAAAGAGAGCTGCTTCCATCCTAGGCATCTCAAGAAATGCTCTGTATGTGTGTGTGTATGTGTGTGTGTGTGTGTGAGAGAGAGAGAGAGAGAGAGAGAGAGAGAGAGAGAGTGCTCATTCACCCCTGCAGAAGAAGGCAAAGAACTGGTGCGAGGCTCTACACTCTCCTGGCCCCGCAAGGACCAGCCAAGACAGAGCTCGCCCCTCAGTCGGGAGCTGCATCGGAGGGTCCAAAGCCCCAGACCCCTCCACTCCCCTGGGCCTTTTTAGCGGGTTTGGTGCAGGACAGCCATTAGAGGGGGGGGGAGGGCCTCATTCGTCTGGGCAAAAGATCCCGGAGTCTTTTGTCCAGGCGCTGCTGGGCAGAAAACTCTTTGCACAAGCAACCCCCTCCAATGCCCCCCTCCCACCCGTCCGGCCAATCCCCCTGCCTGCCTGCCTGCCTGTGGGGCAGCAGCATTTGTTTCTCCATTTGTTCACCACAGGCACATGCTATGGGGTGGGAGGTGGGAAGAAGATCCAGGAAGTATTTTGCTAGCTCTAGAAATGGTTTACATTGCCTAGAAGTCTGTGTTAAATAAACCCAGCCTGTCGAAAGAAAGCCCTCCTTGGTGACCCATCATCTTCCACACATCGGCCGTGGGACAGAGCGGCTTTGCCCAGAGATGAGGCCGCTTCTTGGTTGCAGCTGTGCGGCTCCTTCTGGGCTCTTGCCAGTCCAAACCTGGGGCAGGCAGATTAATTGGGGCTCAGTCCAATGGAGAAAGGCAGCCATTTGAGGCTGGGCTGACTCAGGACGGGGGGAGGTGCATGGATTGTGGGCTTTCCCTTTCAGAAGTGCTTTGGGGCCCTGGACCCCGTTTCCTTCTGTGCTCTTGGGGATTGGGGGGGGGGGGCTGCAGCTGGACTATTTGCAAATGAATTCCAAGGATTTCGCTTGGCAATGCTTCCCAGGAAGTGTGCTTCAGGACATGCGTGCGCTTGTTTGCAGAAAGCATAAGTGGAGAGGCATAAAGCAAAGCCCCTCTTCACCGCCCAGGACTCCAACGAAAGGCAGGCAGAGGCACAGGGGGTCCTGGGGCCGTCCAGCAGATTGTCAGGGCCCCTTGAGCATGGAGCCAATGCCTCTCCGTGGCATCAAAAGGCATCCCTGTCTGAGCTGTGGCTCTTTCTTGGGGGGGGGGGGACTGTGCCTGCAGCCCCCGCCTGTTTGGCCGAGGTGTTGCTCTTCTCTGCCCTGGACCTCTAGCTTCCTGGCTCCACCAGCGGCTCTCTTAGGTGGGTCCACCTTGTCCTTGATCCAAGGGGTCCTCGGGAGGGGAGGGGCTGTGCTTGGCTGTCCCTCCAAAAGATCTTTCAGCTTCCTTTGAATCACACCTGGACTGTCAGCCTGGCTGCTCCCATTTCCCAGCTGGGGGGCACTATTCACATCAACATTGCCCCCAGTCACCCTCCCTCAGGAAGGGCCACCCCAAGGGGTCCCAGATAGGATGAGGTGGGATGGCTGGGGGAGGGGGAGAAAGGCCAGAGGGATGAGCACAGCAGGAAAATCCCTTTGCAAACCTCTTTCTGACTTGCAATTGTGGGGGCAGTTAGCACATCTGGCCTGGAGAAACCCTGAGAAAATGGCCATTTTGTCCAGCTGCGATGGGGAGGCAGGACATATGGTTGCACCCCTTCCCTATGATGGATCTGCGGAGCCAGCCAGCTCTCCTTGGCAAGGGGGCCTGTGCATCCACCCCCCCACCCCAGTGTGGCTTCTGGGACCGGCTTGGATAAACAGCCCCTCATCGGAAGACAAAGTGTGTTATGAAGGTTGAGGCAGCTCTGTCGGTCTTCCACCCATCCTGTGCTCAGGATGGAGAAGCGCCAAGAGGGGCGGGCTGAGGGGGGTCGCGGGACTGCCAGTGCCCTCCCACTCTGCTATGTAAACCCAGTTCATCACTTTCTGGAGATCCGTTGGGAAGAGAAAGCAGAAGTGCTGGTTGGGGGGGGGGGGGTTGCAGCAGGCAGAAATGAGGAGGCCCCTTTTGACACTTTCGCTCTCGCACTTCAGAACAGCAGCAAGGTCAGGAGGGTGCACAGGTCAAAAAAGTCAAGATGGCAGCCGCAACAGCAGGGCTGAAACCCCAACTGCATCTTGGCTTCTTTTGGCCCCTAGACCCTCCTGGGGCACTGCTTGGCTGCACGAGCTAAGGATGATGGTTTATTGTAACCCCCTGTGTGCTGGCAAAGGGCCAGATGACAGATCCATTGTCTTTAGTCCCAGGCCAGGAGTTCATCTCTTGTTGGGTTTGGTTTGTTGAATTAGTGTCTTCTTTGCTTTTATGGATTTCTTTGGTTTTGTAAAACATCCAGAGTTCATTGAAGTTGGGTTGGGCAGCTATAATGAATGCCCACAATTAATTAAATAAACAATATGATTAATGGAACCTTGGGCCTAAACTGTCTCATTCAGATTCCGTTACCAAAAGGCACGATGGTTTCCTTGCTCTTTTTCCTCTGAGCAACTCATCCAAGAATTTTCAAATGGCTGCCTGACACTGCAAGCTACTAGAATTGGCAGGACCCTGGGAGGGCATCCAGACCAACCCCACTCGTTGCAGCCACAACCCTCCTGACAGGCCACCTGGTTCCTCCAGCCAGGCGAGGCCAAGCTGGGCAGGCCAAGAGCAGAACCAGCTGAGCTTTCACCCCGGCTGGGCTCCCTGTCCAGCAGATACCAGGAAGGGAAATCTCTCCTCACCAATCTGGCGGTCATCTGAGTCAAGGGCCTTTTTCTCTTCCACTGCAAGGCTGCAAGAAAGGGCTACAGCTCTAGTGCAGGCTGGACCATCCTCCCCATGCTCCCCAGCCAGCATGTGAGCAGCGAGGGAGGCCCATGAGTGGGACAGCCACATCCAGCTCTATTTGTGCTGGCTGAGCCCCAAAGCCAGTCCATGGTCAGCGTTGTTGCCTTTGTTCTAAGGACGGCTGGGGGCATCCTGGGGACAACTCCCCCACCTCCAGCTTGCTTCTCATGTTTGGCTGTGGAGAGGCTTCTGGGGGCGGGATGGGGTGACTTCTGCTTTCATGCTGATTCAATGGACTCCAATTTCCGAACTTCATGCAGGGAGTTTCAAATTTTGCTTCCTTTTTAAATTAAATCTACACTCTCCTGCATTGTGGCGAGGCACCCTGGGAGCAGCAAGTCAGGCTGGATGCCTCCCCCACTCCCAGCCTGCAAAAAGAAAGCCAAACTTTTAACACATTGCCATTCTCTGAAGCACAGTGGCAGGAGTTGCCTGCCTTTGGCAAATCCCTTTCCTGGCCGAGGGTGCCTCTTCATGGATGTCATAAGAACAGATGAGATAGCAAAGAATAAGCAGCAGCAGCAGCAGCAGCAGCAGCAGCAGCGCCATGAAAAAAAGGCAGCGATGCTGCTCTTGGTCCTCCCCGCTTTCCACTTCGGAGCCTCCAAGCAGGGCCCCTCCCTCTGCCCGCGCCCTGCTTAGCCCCCTTCAGCAGGAGCAGAAAGGCGGGAGGAAGCTTTCCGACACTCCGGGTGGAAGTTGCAGCCAAGAACTCAGCCCAGTGGCGCAGGTGAGGGAGTGGGGAGGGGCAGAAACCAAGGACAAGCAGGCCGGATCAGCCTGCTCTGGTCTGGGCACCTCGAGGGAGAAGGCTGCCTCTGGAGGAGGCAGCCCCTCGGGGCGCACCGCTCTGCAGCAGGAGGCCCCCACCTGGCCGGGCCGGCTGCTCCGGAGACTCCTCCGCGCTTAGACAGTTGCGCTGATGGAAAGAGTGGCATTCCCCCCTCCCCGGATAGTTTATAGCCCGGAGTAGCGGGATGCGTCTTCTCCATCCATCCGCTGGGCTGGGGGAGACGCCCCCCCTTTCCCCCCCCGTCTGAAACAATCCAGGTCTCCCCGACCGCCTGTTCGAGCCTCTCGTGGGGGTTTCCTAGCTCTTCACTCTCCTTCCTCTGAAGCAAAGGTGGAGCCGGTCACCAGGGACAGCGCGGGGAGGAGGGCTACCATAGGACGTCTCTCTCACCTTTGCGGGGGGGGGGGGCGCTCGGGGACAGAAATGTTGCCTGCAACCTGAAGCTGAATTGGGGGAGGGCAGCAGGGTCTGAAAATGGGCACCTGAGGGGCAAGGCCAGGGCAGCCTGTCTCCATGCTGGCACCCTCCAGGCCAAGGCCTTCCAATGGGGTGGCAGACCCAGCCTGCCAACAGGGAGGCCTTGCTGGGCCCTGCAGGTGCCCTTGGCCTTGGCTACCCTCTTGGTTGGCACCAGAGGAGGTCTCCCTCCCGCCTCCTAACTTGCAGACCCCTTAATGGGTCAGTTTTGTGGGGCTTCCATGGATGTTGCCAATTGCCTACATTCTGATGTTGTCTTTCAGTAAAACCCGTTTTATTTCTAATAGGGTTGTGCTGGGTTGTGACATTGAGAACCCCTCTGGAAGTCCTTTGCCCAAGAGCTGGTGAGGGTGGGGGCCCCCAGAAGCTAACCCACCCCACCCTTCTGGGAGACAGATGGGCACAGCCTGCAAGGGCTGGAGTGGGGTTGTTGGACGCAGCTCCCCCAGAGATAGAGCCTCTCCCCCCTCAATGGTCTCCTGGAGGCTCTTAAAAATGAGCTTTTCCCAGACAGCTTCTGTGCATCTTTTGCGTTTTATTTTTAGTGTTCTGCGGAGAATGGCTGTTAATTCATTTTTGCAGTTTAGTTTTTATTTTCTTATAATTCAATCTTACGAGGTAGGTTTTCATTTTTCTTTCTCATTCCTTGAACACTGCCGAGAGCCATGAAATTGTGGCAAGACGTACATTTAATAAATAATTAAGCAGCAACGTTGGAAGAAAGTATCAGAATGAAACAGCTCCCTGGGAAGGAACATGTGCAGGGATGGAGGGGGAACACGGCAGGATTTATTGAGCCAATATGCCGGTCTCGCTGCAAGACAAAGCACCCGGCTCGGGTTAACACAGCACCCAGCATGCCGCCCTGCATGAACCGCCCGGCCCTCTCAGATGGCACAGCCAGGGCAACTTTTCCAGCTGCAGGAAAGCAGAGAAGGCTTTGGGCCGCTAGATGAATGCCTGATGAATGCTAGCTGGTTGTGGTCTGTGTCTGTCTGTGAAACGTTGCTAGCTGCCTGGGCCCCAGCCAGGATGAAGAAGATGCCTGGGGTGGGCAGGAGAGAATGGAGGGCACCACTGGCCCCGGGTTCAGGGCTGGAAGGGCTGGTCATTAATGTTTGTCAGGCTGTCCCGACTCAGACCTTCAGGAAAGAGGGGGTTAGGAGCCCATTCGATACCCACGTGGAAGAAAGGTCTACCACCAGGATGAATCACAGCC
The DNA here is from genome assembly GCA_023653725.1 of Bungarus multicinctus. Taxonomy (NCBI): domain Eukaryota; kingdom Metazoa; phylum Chordata; class Lepidosauria; order Squamata; family Elapidae; genus Bungarus; species Bungarus multicinctus. The sequence continues at coordinate 22,603,479 of CM042843.1, forward strand.
ACTGGGATCTCACAAGGCACTACACCATGCGTCCTCCTGCAATGATGGTCTGTGGAATAAGCCAGAACTGCCCCAGATACCTTTGGAAACAACAGCCAGGTTCCCATGTTGCATTAAGCCAAAGCCAACAGGCCAAGTGAAGTCTTGAGGCTGCTCTGAGTCCAGCACCGAATGCCCACCCACCCCCGGGCACTGGTGGCGGGATCCCAAGAGGTGGGGGGGGGGCTTGTGCTGGTGCAGAGGGCCTGTGGCTTCCTGGGTGCTTTGGAGAGGAGGCAAAATCTGGAAGAGGGAAGGTGGATCCCCTTTTGTAACCAGGCACTTGGGTGGATCCAGGCGTCTGCCCTGCTCCCCTCTCCTCTTTGACCTGCCAGCCTTGGCTGAGCCTCCACGCCAGGATAGAGCTGCAGCAGCAGCAGCCAGGAGGGGAAGCAAAGGCTCTTCCTCTTCCTTGCTCCTGCTGTGCAGCTGCAGACCCCTCTCCTCCCTCCTCCCCCCCTCCCCCCCCCCCGCAGTGGCTGCCTGCACAGTCCTGGGCGGCTGGGATGTTCTCCACGAGCACCAGGCGCTGTTTGTGAGGAAAGTAGGGCAGCAGCTGCAAAGAGGAGGGCCAGGAGCTGGGGAACCGGCCAGAGGCCTGTCTGGCTTACCCGACTTCTTCTGGGGGGGGAGGGCTGGTTCCAGCCACCGAGGCCCCCATGATAAAACCGTCCTCTTGTGGATTTGGGCCTCTGTGGGGCTCCTGGTGCCAGCCAGGCCAGGCCAGGTGTGTACCCCGAGTTCCCAAGGATAAGAGGGGAAGGCTTGCTGTGCACCAACCCTGGAAACTGGCCACTGTGGGCTCGGCACGGCCTGAATCCAGGCAAGAGAAGATCCCGGAGACCCTGCAGCAGGAAGGAGGGATTGGGGCTCCCAGAGTCACTCGGTCCCTATCCCCAAAGGAATCACAGGGGGTCAGCACCGAGGCCGCAGGGTCACAAAATAGCAAGTAATCCCACCTGGGTGGATCCAAAGCTGCCCCGTCTCTGAGCTCCCTGCAGCTCAGTTCCGGCTGTTGGCTGCCACCAGCACCGCCATGGACAGCTGCCATGGAAGGACCCCTCCGGGATGCTCCTGCGGTGCTGCCACCCATGCCAAGTTCTCTGCAAAAACCCTTCTGTGGCCGTGAATTAGCAAGTGCCTGGGAGATGCCTTTGCCCATCAGAGGAAATCTTGGGGTGGGGGCAAAGCTTGGGCCAGGGAATCCCTCTTTAGGTCCGGCTTGGTCCTAAGTCCCCCAGATAGGCTCGGCTTGGGAAAGCAGGAAAGAGCCAGGCGAGCAGGGCAGGGGCTGCGCTGGGCCTCCCCAGGTCAGGGGGCTCTGCGCTTCATCGCTTGCCTATCAGACCTGGAGTTTTTCACTTCAGCACTGAACCTCGCTGAGCTGAGATCAAACAGGCAAGGTAGGCGCTGGGCTGTGATTTATCATGCAAAGGAGAAGCATCGGGCCAAAGGGGCCGAGAAGGATGGAGCCAGCGGCATTCCAGCCCTTTTCTCATCTCTGTGGAGAAAGCGGCTCCCAAGCCGAGCGGAATTGGGGGCTTCTCCCCCGCCCCGGCCTTTTTCCCATGGCCTTTCTTTGTTTTGCTTTTTAAGAGATAAATATTGAGAGAGATCTCGGCTGTGTCCTCCCTGAAACGATGAGGCATTCTCTAGTAAAGATCAGCATTTCCAGAAGCTGATTATTAACAGGAAGGCTAGAATTACCCTCTTCACCTAAAACAACACAGAGAGGCATAATTCAAGCCTGTGTTACTGAAAAGGGGCTCAATCCACCAGGAAACTCTCCCTGCAAGCAGCCGTGGAGCCCTCGGAGTTGAACGAGAGCCGTTTGATCAGCAGCGGTTCGAGACCTGTCCTGCCCCCTTTTTTGAGGACGGATTCTTTCTTTGCCTCCCAAAAGCAGGTCCTTCCTTCCCTCTGATCTCCCCCCAAAGGGGAGCTTCCCTCCTTCCCTCAGCACCCCTTGGCTCCCCATCGGGCTCTCCTCCTGCCATTCTCCTCTGCCTCCCCTTCTTGGCTCTCTGCAATTGTGACTCCTCTCCTGGGGCCTCTGCGCCATCTTGCAGGTGGAGAGGAGCCCAGACTGGGCTGCCACAGACTGCCTGGCACCCCACCAGCTTATGTGGGTCATTTGCTATTCAGTGTCCCCCTCTCCCCAATTGGACAACTGAAAGACTAATGGTCAAATCAACCAGAGTCTGCCCCACCTCCCCCGCTCTCAGGGGGAAGGCTGGCTGCCCCTCTGGGGTCCTGAGAGACAGGCAGACCCATCCTGCTTGGGCCCTGTCCCCATGGTGCTCATCCTAGGGAGGAGGGCTGGCCTTGGCAGTCCCTTCTCCTCAAGGGCCAAGCCATTTCAGGCAGGAGCCCCTGACCTCCCCCCTCCTCTGTCCAAGGGCCAAGCCAGCCTTCTTCCCAGGGGTGATGACCACTTGGAGGGGCTGAGCCCAGGCCTTCAAGCCTCCCCTGCATGGAAGTGGCCTCTGGCGGATCAGGGCAGCACCCCAGCCCAAAGCAGAGGAATTCTCAGGAATTCGGCAGCCTGGAGGCTTGGCCTCTGGAACAGCCCCGGGGCCCGTGAAACGTTTGCCCAGGAGGAGAACAGGAAGACCCGAGCGGTCCAGAGGCTCAGGTGCTGGCCCAGCCTCAGCAGGGTTATGAAATAGCTACCAAGGGAAAGGCAGGCGGCCACATTCCTTGCGTGTTTTCAAAATTATCCCCCAAAAGTACCGTTATGTACTCAGCTCCAGCCGCAGGACAGACGCTTGGGGCCAAAACAGCTGTGATTCCTCCAGAAGCGTCTCTGGCATTCGTGTCCCCCCTCCAGTTTTACAGGTTTGGCCTCAAAAACTCTCGGAGGATCAAGCATCATATGAAAAACGAATCACTTCGATGGAACTGAGACTGTAACCAGCTACTAAATCAGTGCAACTAGGAAATTCTGATTCATCCAGAAACCTGTTTCTCCCCTATGGGGTGGGGAGGGGGTGGGAGCCTGTTATGAAGTGGATGCTGAAATCCCTTTCCTGTACAGAAGAGGGAAAATCCTTCTGGAATGTCAAAAAGCACAAGGACAGGGCTTACTAAAGCCAGGGAAAAGCAACGGCCAGGGAAGCACAGGCCATCTTCGTTGCTGACCACAGGCCATGGCTCTGGCTGGACGTGGGCGGTTGGTCCAAGAGGCATCCCAGTGACATCATCCCCAACGGCACAGAGAGAGGGTCACGGGAGGCTCTCCCAGGAAAGGAAATGGGAGCCTCCCAGCTTGCCAGGCCAGGCAGCGACTGTGAATTCTGGGCCCAAATAGACGGCAAGCTCTCTCTCTCTCTCTCTCTCTCTCTCTCTGTGCAAGGTTCTCCCTTTGAGGGAAAAGGCCAGTGTCCCAGGTGAGCCCCAGAAGCATCAGATGGTCTCTCGGAGCTCCAGGCCATAGAGAGAAGCCATTGCAAGCTGATGCTCTTTTCTGGTTTGTCAAAAGGCAGCTCTGGAAAAGGCACCCTGTCCGGAAGAAGCATTTGCATTTGAAAGCATTCCACTTGTTTCTTGCAAATTTCTCGAGCCTTAAAACTGCGCACAACTCCATTGACCTGTGGCTAAGAGAAGGTCGCTGGACACCTATTGCCATTTGCCCAGCCGGTTGGTGCAATTGAGGGGCAGGAGGTCAGCCAGAGCCCAAGGGACAGAGTTGGGGCACCAAGACCTCTCTGCACCCACACTTTCTAGGATGATGCCCTCCCTGCCTGACAGAACCAGCCTGCCCCCACAGTCTGGGCTATGACCGCATTGGATGACAACAAAGCCCATGGCTAACTACTCCCCTTCCCCTTGTGTCCAAAACCCCCATCTTAGCAACTCTTGGGAAACCTGGTTAATCAGTTACCGGCCATATATTCACCCACATGCACTGTGGCTTAAGGCTGAATTAAGCTGTAAAAAAACCCCAGCTGATTTATGGCTGCAGCTAGCCTTAATTAACCCTGATTCCAGGGCAATTGTGCAGGCCGGAGAGCTTTCCCACTTGAGAAGGAACAATGCCCCCTCTGGGCGGTGCCAATCTGGGCATGATTTACAAAGGGGCCCTTTCTCCCTGAGGCTATCCCTTTCTTTCTCTGGGCTTGGGGAAGAGTTGTATATAATTCACTGATAGCAACATTTGCTGTCAAGTAGCTGCCTTGATTTAACGTTGCCCACTACAATGGTCGCAATAAATAAGAACAAAACAAACGAGTGGAACGAAAACCCCATTTGAGGCTTTGCAGGGATCCCTGTTGCACAATGTGTCATCCTTGTCCGAGCCGGTGGCATTTTTACGAACTGGCCCTAATGAAAGTCAGATCAAATGGATGGCTCTCCCGCATTTAATCAACGTCGACTGGAAATTCTTAAAAGTGCTGGCGAAGCCTCCTTTCTCCTTGAAGACTCCGCCAAGCAGGAAGGAGGGGGCTGGTGGCGTGGCACTACCTGACACCAGATGCCTAAAACTCCCCAAAAGTGAGTTATTTCAGCAAGAGGCCGGGCTTGTAGAGCCGCCAGCTGCTGAATTTCAGGACTTGAAACCTTTCCAAGAAGTTGGACGAGGTACTTTATATGGAGGGGAGAGTAAATATTCCCCCTTCACAGCCAAATTGAAGGCAGTCCGTTTACAGAAATGATCTGGCAAAGCCTGAGTTTTGTTTATACAACGTGGTGGGACAGGAAGAAGCGAATGTTAACCATTGACAGTAGCAACTCCCCCGCCGCCTTTTCCTGCGCCCGGCCGGCCCGTTTCCGTGGGACACAGCTGCCCAAGAGGCTCCCCTGCAGTGCTCAGCTCCGCCGCCTTAGACAGGGAAGGCCCCTGGGGGTGGCTCTCAGCCTGCTTGTGGCCAGTTCTTTTGGAGCCTCACCCCAAGGAAAATGGGATCCACTTTGGGGGGGTATGAGGGCAGGTGGGAGGGCCCTAGCTTTGCCCGAACTGAAGGCTCTTCCTCTCCTCTGAGCCAGGCACAGCCAGGGGGTCTCTGCCAGTTACGCACAGCAGAAAATGAGGCGGGCAGGCAGCCGTCCTTCAGCACAGCCTCTGTCCAGGCTCCTGGAAGAGAACCCTGAAAGCAGCCCAGGGGGAACTTCCCAACCTGGAGGCCCTGGTACAAGCACCACTACAGCTCCCCCGGCCCTCGGGGAGGGATAAATAATGGGGACCAGGGATGCTGGGAATGTCAGCCTAAAAGGACTCGGGTGCAGGAAGAAGAAGCTCGGTGGGAAAGGCCTCTCTAGGAGAGAGAGGGGAAGGTTTTCCAGCACCCCAAAAGTTCCGGAAGGGGGAACCTCTGCATTTTAGCCAAAACCAACCCCCCCCACACATTTTTTTCTTGCCTTTTCAGATTTTTATCAACAATGAGTGGCAAAATTCAGAGAGTGGCAAAATATTCCCTGTCTTTAATCCTGCAACAGGAGAACAGATCTGTGAAGTGCAAGAAGCTGACAAGGTAAAGATAAGTGGCCTTTCTAGCCTGCCCTTGCATCTCCCCACAACGGCCCTGTGTGGTAGGCCAGCCTGAGAGGCAAATGGCCAGATGCCAATGACCTGGCTGGCTCCACAGCCAGGAAGAGCTGACATCCAGGTCTCCCCAGGCCCCTCCGAGACTTCCTGGGGGACTCCAGTTGCCAAGCGAGGGGGGGCTCTTGGCTCACCCTGAGCATCTCCGGCCCACCTGCTTCTCCCATTTGGCAGGCTGACACAGACAAGGCGGTGCAGGCTGCTCGGCTGGCCTTCTCCCTGGGCTCGGTGTGGCGGAGGATGGACGCCTCTGAACGAGGACGCCTCCTGGAGAAGCTGGCCGACCTGGTGGAGAGAGACCGGGTCCTCCTTGCCGTAAGTCGGGTGGGTGGGACGCTGGGGGGGGCGGGGGGGAGGCCAGGCACTGCCTTTCCAAAGGCTTCTTCCACTCGAACCCTGGTACGTTTTCGGGAGAGCCCTGAGAATAGCCGTTGAGCTCCAGGGTAGAGTCGGCTGACACGGGTGCAAACACCCTCTTGGTCAACCCTGGGCAGATCTGGGCTCCCCCACACACAGGGTGCCCAAGAGGCGCTGAGCTGCACGGCCCAGGCCCCACGTGGTGAGACCCGACACACACACGGTGGCATGGCTAATGTTATTTTCCACATGTCAAGCGCTTTGAACTAAGCCAGCAAACATCTTAATTCCAGCTTTGTCAACACTTAAATCATCTTACCACCAGCATACGCTGTAAAATCACCACGGGGGGGAAGGGAGGGGCTCAGCAAATCAGTCGGCCGTCTGCCGGGGGCTGAATTTGTGGTTCCTGAGCCAAACCTTTGTTGAATCTGTCCACCACAGATGCGGCTGCCGGCCCCACCGGCAGGGGAAACGGAGGAGCAGCGGCCCTCCTGCGCTTCAGCTGGATTTATGGCTCTCGCCCAGCGGCTTCCACGGATGCATTTCCTCTGCCGCAACCTTCGTGGGCAGATAATGGGAGCTCTTAAAAGTGATTTAAGCCGTGGCAGCAAACCCTTTATGGGGCTCCTGCAGAGGAATATGGGAATGTCTCCTCAAGCAGGGCCTGTGACGGCTTCTTTTGATTGGTTTGGAGCCTCGGTGGGTAAGGGCACGGGAGCTCTCTCGGCTGCGGAGGAGCCTCGGGCAGCAGCTGAGATGGGCATCCTTGAGCCCCGCTCTGCTCTCGCTGGAGGGACGTCCAGTTCCTCTTTGGGAGCAGCATCCGGAGGGCCAGAGGGTGTTTTGCCTTCTGCTGGGGCCAAAAGGCTGGTCTGAAGGACCCGGGTTGGACCTCTGGCCCTTGGGGCATCAGAGCCAGGGTGCTTTGGGGGCTCCCCACCTCTCAGGGGGACATGCCAGCAAACTGCTGCCAGGATGGCTTTGAGGTATCCTGTGGGAAAAGACAGTGACCCGCCTCCAGCACAGAACTGGCTGGGGTGCAGTACACAGTGGACGCTGTGTGTCCTGAGCAGCCCCCTTAGCAAAGCCTCAGGGTTTTGAGCTTGCAAGAGGGGCGCTCCACATGCATCCCACTGCATTGCTCCTTGCTAGGCCTCTGCCGTTAGATGGATTGGCGGTCCTGGGTCACAGAGGTGGTATTCAGCAGGTTCTGACCAGGTCTGGAGAACCGGTAGCAGAAATTTTGAATAGTTTGCAGAACCCGCAAATCCCACCTCTGACTGGAGATTTTGCAGTCTCATGCCCACCAAGCCGCACCCACAGAACCGGTAGTAAAAAAAAATGGAATCCCACCATTGCCTGGGAAGCTCTGCGCCCGAAAACCAAGCCTTGATTCTTACTCCTCTTGGCCTTCCAGACCATGGAGTCGCTGAACAGTGGGAAGCCCTTCCTCCAGGCCTTCTACGTTGACCTTCACGGCGTCATCAAGACCTTGCGGTATTTTGCCGGTTGGGCAGACAAGATTCACGGATTGACCATCCCGGTGGGTGAGTTAGAGTCTGCCCTGCATTCTTTCTGCGGCCTCTTTCCGGTGGGTGCCAGGCTGGGCCCCTGCACGGAGTTCCTCCTCCATTGTTCCTTACCTTCCAAGCTGGGCCATTGGCACCTTTGCCATTTCAAGATCAGCCTCAGCTCCCACTGGAGACCGATTGCCTGTGACTGGACGCAGGGCCGTCCTCCGCTAGAGGGGCCCTTTTGTGCTCCTGGTCTTCCTGCAGGCCCCCTGTCCCCTGGGGCAGCCGAGCGTGCTTGTCGGGCTCTGTTTAACTGCACCTTGGCGGATCGCCCCAGCCATCCTCCCTGTGCCCTGAGCCGGAGAAGGCTGCCAAGGCACAGCCAGATGAAGAGTCACAAGCAGCCAGTTGAAAGCAGGATCCTTTTCAGGGGTTTTATGGAAACAGTAAAACTGTCCGCATTGCCCGCGCAGTTTCCGCCCAGAAGGACGACTCGCAGCCGCAGCAAGATCAGCGTTTGGGCCAGGCGGTCTGTTTGTGTCAAACGCTGCTCCTCAGCCTCACCGACACCCTCTTTATGGTGCACATCAGGTGGGCAGGCAAGGCCAGAGAAGGGCTTTCACCCCCCTCCTCCCAGAATCCCTTCTGCAAGAGGGAAGGCCGCTCCGTTGGCCCCTTAAACTGCAAATCCTGAGAGGGAGAAAAGGGGCTCCAAAGGCCTCCTCGAGCTCTGGAAGTCCTGGCGGCTTGGACCGAGTCAAAGGAGCCGGCCTTGCCTGGCCCCAAGCTGCACATTGCTTCACCCTCGGGGCCCCCATCTCAAGTCAGGAATAACCCTGAAAATTGGGCTGCCATGTGGCCGAGCCGGATGAAATTGGACAGCAAACCGGCTAATCAAGCCCCAAAGTCTGGGGCCTCTTAAGGGAAGTCCTGAGTGCCCAAATGCCCACCCCGAGGCAGGTTTCTGGATGGGGCCAGGGGGCTTCCCCTCTTTAGCTGAGAGATAAAGCCCCCAGCTTGGCAGGTAGCCGGCTCAGCTCTCCTGGGCACCCGGCAGCTTCCGTGGGGCCTTTCTCAGTGGAAGGAGCGGGCACTGGCCAGTCATGAGGACTGTTCACTCCAGGAGGGATTACATGTGAAAACGATGCCCCTGGAAGTCTGGGACTGGCATTTGCCACCTGCCTCCTCTGCCTTCGCCCAAGCGCAGGGACTCCAAATCGCTTCAGAGCCGCTCGGCCAGGCTCAGCAGAACAGAGCAAATGGGTCCTTGCTTCTCCTGGTTTGGGGTCTTTGGCTTCCCAAATGGGGTCGGTCAGAAAATGCTCAAGTCCCAAACATCCCTTGCGGGCAAGGCAGCCCCTCCCCAAGAAACAGCTGGCTGCAGCTGCCCTCCCTGGTAGGGCCTGCGCAGACCTGACGCCCTCCAGATGGCTCTGGCTGCCGACCGGCCTACCCAACAGGAGGACGGGTGGGGGGGCTCCATCTCCTTTTATCTCCCCTGGGCCTTTTCCTAATTAGCCTCCCTGGCCCTCCCCTCTCCCTCCGTGGGGTGGAAGCTTCCCTTATCTGCGCTGGCTTCCTTTCTCCACTCCCTTTTTGCTGATAACTGGCCAGTCTTTATGTGGCTCCTTGGAATGCCTTGAAAACATCACTGCTCACCAAAGCAGATCCCAGCTGGCCAGGCAGGTCCTCCTCCCTCCAGCCCCCTCCCCAAATTGTTCAGCAGGAAGGAGTGGGAAGTATGGCCAGGCAAGGACATCCCGGGGCTGATCCAAGTCCAGCTGGAAACAAGGCTGGGCCTGGGATGCTGTTCCCCACAGCCAAGAGCTGGCAGGGTCCTTCTCAGAAGCTCTGGAGAAACGGCCCAAGTCCCAGAGAAGCCCTCCCGCCTCGCCTAAGATAGGATAGTCCCCGCCCTGGCCGCCCCTTCCTCTCCCCTTTGGTTCTCTGGGGAGCCACGTGGGCCCCCCACTGCTCTAGATGGCTCTGGGCGGGGCTGTGCCGGCATCCCCTGGATAGGCTACAGCCTTCTGCCAGGCAAGCGACGTCCGGCATCGCCAGGCCTCTCTGGACAGGTCCTGCTTGCTTGGCCTCTGAGCCAAGACAGGCCTGGTGGGCACCGGCTCACATCAGCCCCAGGACTGGGCCCCATACAGAACAGAATAGCCAGGAAGTCCACAGAATCAGCCAGCAGGTCCGGGGGCTTTGAGCCTTCCTGAAGGCAGATGGTGGTGGGCTCTGGCGCAAGGAGCAGAGGGAGCCCCTGAAAGGGAGAAATGCTTGGTGTGTGTGTGTGTGTGTGTGTGTGTGTGTGTGTCTGCTTGTTTGGGCCAGAGGATGGGAGCAGTTGGCCTTCCTGGCTGGCCATGTGATGCTCCCCAGAGTAGCCATGGCACCTTCATTCTTTTTTATCTGCACACACCTCACACACACACACACACGCAGTGTGCTGGTCTTCTCCCTCCGGTTGCTCCTCTTGGGGTGCTCGTGAGAGTAACCAGGCCCCTCTCTTCCAGACGGAGATTATTTCACCTTTACGAGGCATGAGCCCATCGGGGTGTGTGGACAGATCATCCCGGTGAGTCTTTCCGCTGCACCTCGTATTTATTTTCATTGGAATCGGCTCTCTTGAAGGGGCTTCAGCCTGGGTGTGTTTCTCATTAGGGGCGGCCGGGCCGGGGGAGAGGCAAGGGAAACACACTGCAGGCGGATCCGTAGCCGTCGGTCGCCCTTCCCCTGCTTATTTGCACATCTTCATAGAGTTTTAGAGCCTCCAGCCCCAGAATTCCCAGGACCAGAGCGAGCAAAGCCAAACAATCCAGCAGCCTTTGGTGGCCCTGGGCCAAGAGAGACTAATGCAGAGGTGGAAGGGAGGGAAGGAGGGAAGGAAGGAAGGAAGGAAGGAAGGAAGGAAGGAAGGAAGGAAGGAAGGAAGGAAGGAAGGAAGGAAGGAAGGAAGGAAGGAAGGAAGGAAAGAGGGAAAGAAAGAGGGAAGGAAAGAGGGAAGGAAGGACGAAGGGAAGGGGAAGGGGAAGGAAGGGAGACAGAAAGGAAGGAAGGAAAGAAAAGAAAACAGACACCCTCGTGGAGGCATTTCACCTTTTGTCTTCAATAGATCCAAAATGTTGGGGCACCCAGCAGGGAGGCAGTGGGTGCCATACCTTGTGCCTTCTTTCCTGAGACGCCCCAGGACAGCCGGGCCAGTCTTCCCAGGGGACCCGGAGGGTCTGCTGAGCAATGCATCTGAAGGGCCACTCTTCCCTGGATAGCCAGCCCTCCCTTGGGGCACCCCAGCTTTGTGTTTTTGGCAGGAAGGGTGCCGAAAAGTCTGAAAACAGAACAGGGCTCCCAAGGGGGCATTAAGGGGCCCTCTGTGCCAGCCTCCCTGTGCCAGCTTCTGTGGCATCTGCTCCCCTGCCAGCCGGTTCTTGCAGGAGCTGGCCCCAAAGTGCTTCTGGGAAAAGCCATTCCCTCTGCTCAATTCGTGCTCTGGCTGAGCCCCGGCGCAGTCATTGAGGGGCAAGGAGCGATCTATGGGGCAAGGAGCGATCTATGGGGCAGGATCACCAACTTGGTCTGCGTGCCCCCCCGTCATTTGTGGCCGTATGAAAGGAGGGGGGTTGTTGTTCCAAGGATCAGGATGAAGCCAATCCGCCCAGTCAACCGGTTCAGAGGCCCCTTTTCCCTTGACTGAAACGCTGTGCTGGCTGACTCACCACGAACGTCTTCTGCTTGCCCAGTGGAACTTCCCCCTCCTGATGTTTGCGTGGAAGATTGCGCCAGCCCTTTGCTGTGGCAACACGGTGGTCCTCAAGCCAGCCGAGCAAACCCCGCTCACTGCCCTCCACTTGGGCACCCTCATCAAGGAGGTAAGGAGCCCCCGGCACCTGCGTGGCCCTGGGCCCCTGCTCTCCCCGGCTTTTGCTCAGCCTTGCTCTCCCTCCATGCCTGCCCACTTCCCTTCACAGGCCGGGTTTCCTCCAGGTGTGGTCAACATTTTGCCGGGATTTGGACCCACTGTGGGGGCGGCAATTGCTTCGCACCCAGGGATCGATAAAATCGCCTTCACTGGTTCCACAGAGGTAAGAGTGGGTGCTGGGGGGGGGGGAGAAGGGAGCATCCCCCATCCCTTCAGGAACCGGAGTTTTCAGGAAGAGAGCAGGTGCCAGGTGGTTGGTGTTGCGTCAGAATTTGGAAATCATGGCAACCCATCTTCCCATCCTTTCCCAGGCCTTGTGTGTAATTGCTTCCTCCCTGCTCCGTGTGTGTGTGTGTGTGTGTGTGTGTGTGTGTGTGAGCCTCACCCCCTCAAGGCACCTTCCATGACTCATCCAGGTTAATGCGGGAGGGTCTCCCCTTAGAGTCTGGGGAGCCGACCCTGCTGGTGAATTTGGTGAACAGCTCCGGCCGTGTTTGGTTAAGGAGACTCTTGCACAGGCTGCTGCTGACTTAACTGTGGGAAGGAAATACGGAAAGGTTCGGTTTCAGAACTACCGATTGCAGCCAAAATAAACGCTCCCTATCATTTCAGAGGGCTTTCGTTTTTAATGGGCGTTTAAAATTAAAATGCTCTGGATTTTGCCCAGATTCGGTATTTGCTTTGAAAAGCTGGTAACAGGAAGAGAAAAGCATTGCAGGATGGAAAAAAAAAAGGCATTCCCTAAGAACCTAAAGCAGGAGCAGCTGGAATATTTTGATCCAGCTTGAGTGTAAACTGCTTCGTGTTGGTTTTGATTTCCTGTCCTGTGGAATTCCTGGAGCAGCAGGTCAGCCGAGTCCCTTCTGGAGATGCTTTGAGATATGTTCCTTGGCCTGCTGGACCCCGAGAAGCCCCCTCGCTGCCCCACCATGCCTTGCCAGGGCTCTTGGTCTGCTCCTGGCTACTCAAGAGACTCAGCTCCAGCAACCGCCGCTTCGGCCAGAGCAGCTTTCGGCTCAGGCCCAGCGACATCTCAACAGACGCTGGGTTTGCGGTCCTGCGGTGGGGCTTACTGGTCTTCGGGGGCTGGTGGGCAAGCTTGCCAGCCCTCTGCAGCCCCTCCCCCTCTTTCTTTTACTCACCCGTAGCAAAAGGCGTTCTTGATGCCGTGCTCAGCCATGCAGCCCTTGGCCAGCCACGCCTTTCCCCCAGAATTCTTGGGCTGTGTAGGAAGAGACTCTCGGCCGGCCCAGCCCCTGTCATAGCAGGGCTGGAAACCAAGGCTGTGTCTGTTCTTCAGCTGTGCTCCTGCACCCCCTGCAGGCTGGGCTGGTGCCGCCAAATTCAGGAGGGTTTCTGGTGAAAAGAGGATCCCTGCCTGGGCTGGTCACGGGGAGGCCTCCTGCAGGGAAGGTTTGCAGCTTCAGCCAGGTTGATACTGGGCGTGGCTCCTCTGACAGCAGGTTTGGCTTGGCCTTTCCAGCTTTTCCAGGATCCAGGCCCGTTCCTCTTCCTCCCGCTTGGGCACCAGAATGGAAGCTCCTCCCGGGACCCTTTGATGTGCCCCCTTCGAGCCCCCTCTCCTGTGCAGGCCTCACCTCCTGCCTGTGGAGGGCTGGCAGCCCATGAGCCTCTCACGGCCAGGGTCCGTCTTCCCCAAAGCCCCTGGTCATGGGTCACTTCCACACAGTCCCCATCGCCAGCTTTTCATCCATGGCTCATTAGAGACGGCAGCACTGCAAAGGAGCCCAAGGCAGCCCTTATTTTTCCCAAAGTTGTGCCTGAACCCCAGGCATCAGAAATGGGGAAATGAGCGAAATGGCCCCCCCTTCTCCGCCAGACGGACGGTGACTGCCAGCTTCTCCTTTACCTTCTGTGGCTTGTTTCTTCTGCAAAGCAGCATTCGGAGAAGCTGGCGGGGGGGGGGGGAGGCGGGGGGGTCCTGCTTCTCTCTTCCCTTTCCACCCCCCCCCCCCCGCTGCCCCTCTGGAGGAGGCTCCTTTGATCCTTGTCCTTCAGCTGCTTGGCACCGTTGCCATTTCAGAGATGTGCCCACCTTTTCCTGGGCAACCAATGGAGCCAGGCTGCAAGGCTGGTGGCCAGGCTGGGGCTGTGGCCCAACCAGGTCTGTCCCAAGTCAGCCTTACTCTGCATGCCCCACATTGGTTGGGGAGGCAGGCAGACAATGGTGCATCTGTCGGTCATTTCCATGGCCCCCACCCCCCCGGGCTGGAGTGCCTTCTGCTTCCTTTCCATTGCTGAGACAAAAAGTAGAATGTTGTTCACTGCCAAGGAGGCAAAAGCCACCTTTTCACGTGGTTGGGAACATTAGGGTTGCCGAGCCAAGAGGTGAAGCATTAGGAGTGAAGGTCTTCCATCTTGAACTGCAGGAAGAAGACATGGATGAGCCGAGATGGAGGCAGGGAAATACTTCTACTCTGCGCTTCCTAAACCAAGTTACAAAATGCCATTATTGCCCCAAAATTAGGAGGTCTTGCAGGGCGTCTCTTATGCCTGACATTTGGTAGCCATGACCACAGTTGGCCCTTTTTAAAATTCTTTGTTTGGGAATTTCTTGATTGGGGGCTCTTGGAAACCGAATGCCTGACTGGACTTGATCCCTTCAGGGGGAAAGGCCAGCAACACACTGAGATTTACTCAGGAAGAACACCCGGTTTGACTGTCGTTTTTGGGAGCTGGAAAGCAATAATTCGTCGTAGATTGCCACATTGCGCTTGGCTCCTCTTGGGGGAGTTTTGTAAATCCCCAGTGCTTAGCTGGAGTTTCTGTCCCAAAGCCATGTTGTTCCCTCTGAAAAGATGATTTACGTTTCCTCACCCCTCCTCCGTCTCCTCCAGACAGAAACTCTAGACTCCTCTCAGAACAATTGAAGTTCGGTCCAAGTTTACTTTCCCTGGGCAATCGGAGGCGGCTTGTGTGTGGAGATGAATGGACGGGGTTTGGGTGATGCAGCAAAGACACGCCCCAGCAAGCTGGACTCCTGCTTTGCAGCAGCCTTGTGTTTCCTTTGAATGGTTTTGGTGCAAGGTCCAAGATGCTTAGCCAGGTCCCTCAACAACGTCGTCGATCAAAGGCTTGGGAAAGAAGGGGCCTGCCTGGCTGGGGCGGGTGTTTTCTTTATGCCGTGAAGAGCTGAACAAAGCATGAGTTCATCATTAGTCAACAAGATACGGGGCAGGACCATCAAAGGAAACTACGGGAGAGGCCAATATTGGTTCACACCAAGCAAATGTTTGGAGCAAACAGCTGTCTTACCGCTGCTCATCGCTGCCCTTCTCAGCAGGCCCCTCCTGCCTCCTTGCCAGAGCCTGGCCAGCCGGCCACCTCCGGGAGGAGCAACAGGCCTGGCCCTGCATCTTGGAGACCCAGAACCCCCCGCCTCTCTACCCGGCTCCTAGGCCTATTTTCAGACCCTTTAGCCAATGGGGCAGTGATCTCCATCTCAGTGGCAACCCTGAAGGGGCCCTCCTTGTGAGGCTAGGAAGTTGCCCCCAGCCACGGAAGCCCAGAAGCCGGCTGGGAGTTGGTGGAGGAGGTCAGGGAAACAGCCCTTCTGTGCCTCAGAGGGCCTCCTCCGCCTCAAGTTCCACCCTAACATAGATACAGGACCTCCCCTGGGGAGCAGCTCCTTTCAGTTTTCCACCTGGGACCTGAAAAGTCTTGCTCCAGCCTCCCACCCTCCTTGGCTACAACCCAGTTCTGCATGTAGGGTGGGCAGAGCCTCCTCCTGGATGGAGTGGCAGCTGGTCTGGCAGGAGGAGCTTAGCTGGGCACCAGAGCTGCACACCAACTGCTGACTGGTTCAGGGAGCAGATTTTCATGTCGGCCCAAGAGGGCCCCTCCTGTTTGCAAATGGGCCCCTCCTAGAGGCTTGCATGAGCCTGGCATGCTCCACAAGGAGGTGTGTCCAATACCTGCAAGGCCTCCTTTCCTCCCTTTTAATGTAACCGTTCAGCCATAAACCACATCTCCAAAGCAACTCCCCACAAATTTAAAACAGAGTTTTTAACAAGTTACAAAGAAAGCAATTCAAAACAAACTGGATCAAAGAACAATACAAATGAATGAGGGTAGAGAACAAATAGGATTTTGATACCCTCCCCCTCCTGAAATTGCATAAGTTTATTGGGCTGTTATTTGGTAGTTCTGAAGTCAGAGAAACCTCGCTCTGTGTGAATCGAACCAATGTAAAATTTGTTTCCATCAGGCCTTCTGTAACAGGATGCAAAGGGTGTCAGCAGAGCCAAGCTCTACTGGCCTGTCTCTGAGTAAAAACTCGGCCTTGCCTGAGAAGAACCAAGACCGGCCTACCTCCCACCCACCTCTCCCTCCTGGCTAGCACCGCTCTAATCTCCCTACTGCTTCTGACCTTCCCAAAGCAGGGCTGGTGGAGGGATTAAAGCGGCACCCTCTGCCCGAAGCCCTGGCATTGCTAGGCTCCTCTTCCTCCTCTTCCTCCTTCCTCCTTTCAGGTGGGGAAGCTGGTTCAAGAAGCAGCCGGCAGAAGCAACTTGAAGCGGGTGACGCTGGAACTTGGGGGGAAGAGCCCCAACATTATTTTTGCGGATGCAGATTGTAAGTTGGCCTCTTTGCAGTGCACTTCTCTTCTCAGAACAGCCCTCCCTCTCTTTCTAGAAGACAGAAAACTAAGAAATGATATTTAACATAAAGAGAAAAGACCAAAGTGCAGAAAAAAAGAGAAAGAAAAGATGGTTTTTGATTTTCTTTTATAGCGGTTATAAGTGTAAATTAACCTCTAATTCTATGAACGCAGCATGACTTACATTATTTTTAATATCTTATTTTTTCTAATCACCCAAACCATCTCTCAAAAGAAAAGTGGGGCCCATTCAGGAGTCCAGGCTGGACCCCAGCAGGCAAAAGAGGCATTTGAACCCAGGGCCCCTTCTGCCTTGCTTCAGATTCCATCCAGCCCAGCTTGTGCAAGCAAAGCCATGAATGAGTCCATTGTGGGCAGAGCCACATGCAACAGAAACTCCTCCTCAAGCCACGGGGTGTGCTGGTCTTTTAAAGCCCCGGCCCAGAGGGCCAGGCAGGGGCTGCTGGGTGGAGCCTCAGGGGTCTCTCTGGTCTTGCAGTGGAGCAGGCAGTGGAGCAGGCCCACCAAGGGGTCTTCTTCAACCAAGGCCAGTGCTGCACGGCCGGCTCCCGCATCTACGTGGAGGAGCCCATCTACGAGGAGTTTGTCCGGAGGAGCGTGGAACGGGCCAGGAGGAGAGTTGTGGGCAGCCCCTTTGACCCCACCACCGAGCAAGGGCCACAGGTGGGTGGGTGGGCAGGCAGGGGATGGGCCGCTTGTGCCTGGGACCAGCGGCCGGGAGAGACCTACCATGGCAGGGCGGAGTGGGAGCCGGACCGAGCCCAGGCAGTGCCAAAGAGCCTCCCGCTCCCCCTCCCCAGATCGACCAGAAGCAGTACGACAAGATCCTGGAGCTGATCCGGAGCGGCGTGGCAGAAGGGGCTAGGCTGGAGTGCGGGGGCCAAGGGTTGGGGCGCAAGGGCTTCTTCATCGAGCCCACCGTTTTCTCCAACGTGACTGATGACATGCGGATCGCCAAGGAAGAGGTACCCAACTGCCCCCCCAGGCTCCCTCCCTCCCCCCCCCCGCTGTGATTTCAACTCCTTCTGCTGGGCTCACCCAGAGCCCCAAGTCCACCTGAGCTGATCGGCCATCGGGCCCTGCTTGGCTGTTGATCAACCTCTCCATGGCTTCCTGGAAGAGCCCCCAGGAAGTCCACCGCCAGAGGAGCCGCTCTCTTTTGAACTGGCCAGGGGCATTTCTCCTGCTCTTCCCTGGTCCGAGGAGGTCTCACTGGGTGCTTGTCAGCCTTGCAGCTGGGGGGGGGGGTGTCGCTTCCTCAAGGGGAACATTTCTGGGGCACACCCTTTTTTGCCATTCCCATTGTTGGTCTGTTTTCCATTGCCCCAGGCTTAAAGCTTTGTGAATTTCTTTTGTGCAATTAATTGTGTGTCTACAGAGCCATCCTTTCCCATGTGCTGCTGAAGCCTCACACAGGGCTGGCACACAAGATCCTTGTTCCCATCAATGCCTTTGCCCTCCCACTGTCCTCCCTCCCCCCCCTCTCCCCCCCAGATCTTTGGGCCTGTGCAAGAAATCCTGAGGTTCAAAACCATGGAGGAAGTGATCGAGAGAGCCAACAATTCTGACTTCGGGCTGGTGGCTGCCGTCTTCACCAGGGACATCAACAAGGCGCTGACTGTCTCCTCTGCCATGCAGGCGGGAACTGTCTGGTGAGGCTGAGAGCACAGCTGGGCAACGGTCCTGGGTGGTGGCAGAGGTGGGGGCTGCCCTCATGCTCCTCTCCCTCTTTTCATCCAGGGTCAACTGCTACAACGCCTTAAATGCCCAGAGTCCTTTCGGGGGTTTCAAGATGTCTGGCAATGGAAGGGAAATGTAAGCAGGTCATTCTGGAGGGGGACTTGGCTTGTAGGGTCTGAGGGGAGAATCCAGAGGGTCCCAGCCCCCCCCCCCCCCCCCCCGCATCAAGGTGAAGTTGAGGGTGGGATGGGAGAACAGCTCCCCCTACTGGACAACACTTTGGGGTGAGCCCACCAGGATTCTCTTTTTGCCTGGAACTGCCCAGCTGGACAAGAGTGCCCGGCTCCTGTCTTCTTCCTTCGGGGAGTGAGTCCCAGCTGTCCATACTCCAGGTGTCCCTTCTTGACCCTCCTCTGGCCAATGTCCATGGCCCAGGCTCCTCCGAGGGCTGGTTGGGGGACACCAGGCCCGGCCTTGATACCTCCTCTTCCTTCTGCGGCCAGGGGAGAGTGTGGCCTGCGAGAATACGCCGAAGTGAAGACGGTGACCATCAGAATTCCTCAGAAGAACTCCTAAGAGGAGGGGGCTCCCTAGCACCAGACGCGCCTCTACCTTTCTCCAGAGGGACTACTGAGCACTCAGGAATTGTTAAAAAGTGACACTGACATTTGTTTGGTTTAAGATAACATGGCAGCCACCTTCCTGATTCAACCTGGGGCTCTTCCCACTGCTAACACCGCCCTCCTTTGATCTTTGGAAAGATGCTTGAGCTGGACAGCCCCTTCCCCTGCTGCCAGAGGGGAGGAGCAGGCAGGAGGAGCCCCTGGCAGGGAAAGCTGCTTGGTTCCCTGGGCAACACAGCCAGGCAGCCCTGGGGCATCTTGTGGACACCCATTCTGCTGCCCATGCTATTGCCTTGGGAGGCTCTGCTAGCTCTCTCTCTCTCATGGAAGGAACAGGTGGCTTGGCCAGGTGGGGCTCCTGGAGGGCTTTGGAGAGGCGGCAGCCATTCTCCCATTCCCTCTCCTTTCCAGGGGGTCACCAAGAGGCAGGAAGACCCCTCAGCAGCACTTACTGCTGCTTCACGAAAGGGCTTCCTGGAGCCTCCATTTACTCCCCTTGCCTGACCACAGAAGGCACTTGGGGGGGGCAGATGCTTTCTCCCCAAAGGCCCAATCATCCAGGCGGTTCTTCTCTCACTCTCAGCTCCCCAGACGATTTTGCCCCAGGTGCCAACCTGGCCCCCTTTGAAGTGGCTCCCTGGGTGACCAATCAGCCATCCCTCCCACCATTGGCAGAGGTTTTGAGGAGAACAATCCCCCCCAAAAAACCTCGGCTGACCGACAGCCTCAGGCGGCTGGAATTAAGAGAGGAAGCTGTAGGTCGGCAGGTGGAGCCAAGTTACGCCAGCAGAAACCACCATCCTTGGCTGCTTCTTGCTTGAAATGATCTCAGGCAGAAACTTGTG
The DNA here is from genome assembly GCA_023653725.1 of Bungarus multicinctus. Classification (NCBI taxonomy): domain Eukaryota; kingdom Metazoa; phylum Chordata; class Lepidosauria; order Squamata; family Elapidae; genus Bungarus; species Bungarus multicinctus. The sequence goes on from CM042843.1 coordinate 22,622,643, forward strand.
TTCTGAAAGAAGGAGCCCTCAACTCACTCAGGGCCACCTGGACGTCCCCCCCTTCCTGGCTGGGGAGCTGGGAGCTCCTGGGAACTGCATGGCCAGCCTCAGTGCAGCACTTGGCCAGATCTGGCCGGGCTTCCCCAGGAGCTGGGCCAAAGCCCAGGATGCCTCCCAGGGCTTCGGGAGCCCAAAGGCTGAAGGGGCTGCACTGGGAGCCCCTGTTGGGAGAACAGCTGTGTATACTCAGCTGCATTCGGTGGATGGGTCTCCCAAGTGAGCCTGTGTCAGAAACCCTCGGCCTCTTCAGAGACAGACCGTGCCCAAGACTGGCTCTAGGCAGCAGAGGGGTCTCCGTGGCATAAAACAGATGCCACATGGCCCAGAGTAGCAGGCATCTTCCAGACAAGCCTCATTGCACACAATGGGTGTGGTGCAGGTGCCCTCCGTTTCCACCTGCCTGGCACAGGAGCAGCTCCCTCTGAGTGCCAGGGCTGCCTCGGTCCTCCCTCCCCTTCCAGAGTTTTCTGCCAAGGCCTGGTCGCAGCTCTTCTTCTCTGTCAGTGGTGAAGCACAAGCAAGATACCAATATTATCCCTGAGCTGTGCAACATGAATGTCGCATCCTGTTATTGCAGAAGGCTGTGTTTTTTTAAAAACAAAAAATATTCTAAGAAATTAGTTGTCTTGTTATATCCAATATTCATGGTGAAAAGAAGTTTTCTTTTTTCTTGTGTACCTTCAGAAAGACCTGTGCTAGCAATAAGCATTTATACTATATACTCTACATTATGTGTGTGGTGTCAGTGTGTGTAATTCCAAATAAACAGTTATTGTTAGGTAACAAAATTGCCATTTCCCCTTAAACATTAACAAATGGCTGGGCTCAGTTTCTAGGTTGCATCAGTCTTGGGAGTCTCTTGAGTTCACCTAAAATCTGGCACACAGTTTTAGCAGCGGCCAGCAGAAGAAGACCCTCATTTTCCTTCAAGCATCCCATTAAAAGGGTTGCCCCCTTCTTTCCTCGGTGGGACCCTCCAGAGACCTAGCCGAGCCAGGCGAGGCTGTCTTCTCAGTAGCAGTATTTTCCTTTCAGAATGGAAGTGGGGGGAGAACAGATTTTGGAGGGAATATTATTGCAGCTGCATCACTTTCTTTTTTAAAAAAGAAAGCTCTAGAATTGTGATCCAGGTCAGAAGAGACTCTCACCCACTGTGGCGATAAAGTTAAGCTATCAGCGAAAGCGAACCATCGGCCTCTGTAGCAAATTGGGGCTTCTCCCCAGGACTCTTGAACGAAGTTTTGAGGAGGCGGGGCTTTATTTCCTCTTGGGATGAGTCATTGGTATGAACGCTGTGAGCCCCCCCCCCCCCCCACGTTTGAGGGTCCACGAGGACCAGGAGGGCAAAGGCTCGGGCTGGGCCAGCTCCAAGGCAGCCAGCAGCTGGACTCACCTGTGGGGCACCCTGCCCTCCTGTTCAAGGCCCTGTCCAGGGCCCGTTGTCTGTGGGTGTCCGTGCACAGCCGCCAGCTATTCAACCTGGGGGGAGGATTGTCAGGTAGCACCCGGGGAGCCAAGGCTAAAGGCCGGAAGGGGGAGGGCTTGTGCCTGCCTGGCCAGATCAATTCGGGCCTGGACTCGGATAAGTGCCTGGTGCCTCCGGAGGACTCTGTCCCTTAAATCTGGCTCTAAGCAGCTGCTCCTCAGCAGAGAGGAATGGGGACAGGAAACATTATCCAAACATCATCCTCCACTTCAAAGGCACCACTGCAATCTGTCCATTTGCCAAACAAAAACTAAAAGGACCTGAGATCAGGAGAGCAACCCAGGCGGCTCGCTCCCAGGCTCTCCTACCAGTCCTGCTGCATTTGATGTGTTAATGGCCTGTGTGCCTGCCAGCACCACAAACATTGTGCAACAGCACCCGGCCACCCCTCCCGGCCCTCCCGGGATGCCTGCCTCCCGGCCAGCTGGGCCTCCTTGGGAAGGGAAGAGTTGTCGTCACAGGCTTTCCTTGGGGAAGCAATGGCTGGCCTGAAAAGCAACCGAGGGCCGTTCGCAGTGGATGGGGGTAAACCAAGGAAGAACAGAGTGCAAAGCTCCACTCCGGAGGCGCCTGGCCCTGCAAACTTTCTGGCCTTGCCTTGTCAGCAGCCTTTCAGTCCATGGTTCACCTGAGCTAAGAGGCTTTCGTTGCTTTTTGACGATCTTAGTGACCAGTCCGTGTCTTTGCACCTGGAAGACATTCAAACATGGATCCCTTTCTGAGAAGGAGGGCTAACCTGATGACCCAGTTGCTTGAAAGGCTCCTTGCTCTGGCCACTGGGCTAAAGGAAACCTCTGCTGCAACCTACCTCCAAATCCAACGGCAGCTGCCTGGGGACTTCCGTTCCCCCACCTGCCCCTGATTCGAAGGCTCTGCATTGGCACATTTTAAAGAGCCACTAGAGGATCCAGATCGCCTTCAGTAGCTGCCTTGAAGGAAAACTGGAACAGGCACGGAGATAGCAAGCAAGCATCGTCCTTTCCTTTCACAGCAACTCAGTGGGACAAAAATGGTTTTAAAATCAGAAGGGCCCAATCCAGCCCCTCCTCTCTCCTCTGGACTGAAAGTCAGAGGGGGCAGGAGTGGAGGGGGGTTCAGAAGAAGGGACAGGAAGGCAGCAGAGAGGGAGCAATCCTGCCATTCCAGTCCAACCAATTCAGACTCTGCCTAATTAAACAGCAGGAATCTGAGCCCATCAACTCTCCTAGGAAGCAGCGGTGCTCTCTCTTCGGAATGTGCTCTTTTCTCCAGAACCTTCCACTGACCCTCAGGAAGCAGAAGGGCCAGGCAAGATGCCCTTCCCTCCTTGGCTGCCCATCTCTGCAGAGATCACAGGGCCTCTCAAGGCAGCGCTCACTCAGCGAGTGAGCCCCTCCTGCATCGGGCATCTGCTCAATGGAAGGATTGCAGGCTCCTGCTGGATCCTTAGATTCCTTAGGCTGCAAGCTTGCTGGATTTCCGAGTATTCAGTTCAAAATTCCACATTTCCCCCGCAACTCCTTTCTGGGTTCAGTAACGGTTACAAGAGGATGAACATGCTCCTTGCAAGCGAGTGTCTTTTTTAAGCATACAACATGGCCCTCAGAAGACAGCGCCATAAATCTTCTTGACTGGCTTGGCATGGGAGAGCAAGGAGTTCAAAGCAGATGGTGGGGAGTCCGGCAGGAACAACATTCACAGGCTGCCAGGATCAAGTCCACTGATCTGAGGTCTTGGGAACGCCAGGGCTAAAGAAGGGGGCCTTGGAAGGTCAGCCTTGGCCCCAGTCGCTCCATGCCTGAGTGGCTGGAAAGCTCAGCGGACAAAGACTGCGCAGACTTCGGGGCAGTTCTTCTTGCAACCGTGTTGAAATGAACCTGTGCAAGGCTGTGTTTCCAAGAAGGTCTGCAGGAAAAGGTCCCAGCCAACTGGGTACCAGGGAGCTCCTCTGAAGAGCTCAGGATAGGGCTGGGGTCTCTCCTCTATCCACTGGCTGCCTTCAAGGGAGGCAGCGAGCTCTGTGGGGCTGGGCTTCCTGTCCCTGGATCAGCTAGAAGGATGGCTAGCTGTTCATCGTGAGCAGTTGTGACCTTTGCAAAACAAGCAGTGCTGGCACTCTCAGAAAATCCTCTCTTTAAGCTCTGGGCTCCCACGGCCCTCCAGAGCCCCCGCTCCCTGGCGATGGGCAGCAGGCCAGCCTGCAATCCCCAACTGCTCCCAAGCCCCAAAAGGAATATATCCATGACACCCCACCAGGCCTGGCTTAGAGGGGGAGAAAGGAAGGCGGTGGTCAAGGGAGGGAGGGGGCGGGTGGGGGCCTTGCGCTGAACACCCAGCAAGGCAGCCACCATTGCCTTCCAGTTGCCTCGAAGTGGAGACCTGCCAGCTTGCGGGACCACCTTCTTGGGTATGCAGAAGGCATCAGGGAGGAGATTGGAAGACAAGGATGCCCACAGGATCAGGAGCAGCACAGGCCCCAGGCTTCCTCCCAGGAATCAAGGGGAGGATGGCCAACCTTTATCCGCCCCTCCCCTCCTCTGTGGAAAATGAGGCCAATGCCCTGGGATCTGGGAATGGCAGCCTGGAGGTGGGAGGAGCGCTTCCAAAGTCTTTGGGGCTTCTCGCTGACCTACCATTTCTGCCACAAAGAGACGTTGGGGGGCTCCTTCACTGGGCTGCTCTGCTCCCCAAATGGTTCCCATTGCCAAACACGGGGGAGGGAGAGAGCAAAGGCTGGAAGCTCTTCCGGTTCCTCCCCAGCCTCACTCGGGCTCCTTTCCTAAGGCCTCCAAGGGCTGCAGGAAGGGGGGGAGGTGCAGGCTACCTTTAAGTTCTGTGGGGCAAAAGAAGACAAGGATGCCCACAAGCCCAGAGGGCAAAAGCCTGGAAGGAGCAGCCCCTTCCAAAGCCAGTGGGGACTCCGAAAGGGAGAACGGGGTGGCTGTTGCCCAACAGCCTGCCTCAGTTTCCTTCTTGTAAACACGCAAGAGGGTTCCATCCTCAGCTCACAGGGTGCGTAGGAGCCTCACGAGGGCCAAAGAGAGCCACGCTTTGCAGAGAAAATCAGGAGCTGCTGGTTTGGAGTGGGCAGTTCAGCACCCAGGTAAGGCCCCATTCATGAGGGGATTCCCTCCTTCAAGCAAAGCACAGGCAGATGGCGCTGCCAGGCTGCAGAATGGCTGCCTCTGGGCCCCTGGGGTATGGGCCAGAGGGATCTCCCCAAATAGCAGGTAGGGAAACCCCCCAGGCCCAGGCGGTGTGGGAGGCCCGGGCCTGGCCAGGCTCCCCTCCAGTCACCCTCCCCTCCCCCCAGCCTCAAGGCCAGCCGGGAGCAGTTGGTGGTTTCCAATTTGGCAGGGCATCCATCCCGGAAGCCCCCCCTCCTCTGATTTGGCACCTCCGTGGCATCCCTCCGTGGCCCAGTGCCCAAAGGGCTCCTTATTTTACCCGCCTCCCAGCCCTGTCTATCAGCGCCATTTGCTGCCTTGACTAGTTGCCAAGATCAGAAGGGCTAACCTACCCCAGGGAGGGAGGGACCCCACCCCAGGACCCCGCCCTATCCAAAGAGGCTCCTGGGAGCAAAGAGGTTCACCTCCAAAGACTTCCAAGCAGCACCCCCAAACCAGAGGGGAAAGGCAGGGGGAGATGACTGTGAACAATCTTCTTTTGTGAGGAGAGAGAGCAGGAAAAGCAGAAGATCTCGGCGGCTTCTAACAATGGAACCCAAGTTAAACACTTCAAATCCCTTTGAGGAATTCTTGATAAGAAAAGCCAACAAGCGCCCATTTCTCCTCTTACTTTAAAGCAAGTCAGCCCCTTGAGGAAAGGATACTAAATTATTTCACCAGTTAATTATTCAATCGGCAGAAGTTTACCAAGCTAGGATGAGTGTGCAGATAAACAGAAACTTCTCTTCTTCCTTTTCAGTAAGGTGGGTAGCGATGCCCCTCACTCCGTTTCATCTTCAGGAGGCTGAGCATTTTTTCCCACATCAAGGAAAGACTGGCAGGCTTGGCCATCGTCAGACATGCATCTCCCTGCCATTTCTTCTTCCACTGGAGATTCCCCTGCCCAGATCCAGGCGGGGACGGGGGGGACGGGGGGGGATGGGGTGGGGGACAACACAAGCCAAGTAGGTGGAGGTACTAACTCTGCAGTCAAAGCACAGCCCCATCTTATGGCATCCTGGCTTTTCTTCTGGTCCATATCAGGCCCGACGCATAGCTGTCCAGGAGGAAACAGCTTTCTTGCCATGGGGGTCCCTTTGGCTCCTCTGCCTGGGCTTCATTTTACTGGCAGGTGTTCATGGAAGTGGACCGGGCATCTCTGGCACTGGGCCCTTGGCAGCCTTTGTCCTGTCTTGAGAGCATCCTGCATCCGCCACCATTTTTGCAGAGAATTGATAAATGATGTGTCATCCTCCAAGGTTAAAGGGCACCAAACTTCAAATAACTACAACATCTGATAACAAAGAAGGTTCCCCCCACCCCGCCCCCATCATGTACAGTCCAAACACTGGGAACAGAGCCCTCTAGCCCCCTCATCCCTCTTGCTCAATTGTAAAATCTGGAGAAATGGTTTGCAGGTGTCAGGATTAAAAAAATATTCATGGATTAGAGAAGCAAAGCAGAAGTTCCCATTTGCAGGCTTTGTGTAGAAATTGTGGATAGCGGAAATACGTTTTGGATGGAGACGGAGTTAAGCAGATCCAGAGAGGAGTAAAGCTGGGCATCTGGAGCTGTCCTACCCTTTCCTCTTTAACATGCCTGTTCTGCCCACCTTCCTTTACAGCCAGCAACTGCCCTGCCCCCTCTCCAGGCAGCCTGTTTCCTGTCCTTTTTGCCAGGAGGGTCTGCAAGGACAAGACTCTTACCAGGAGATCCTAAAAGAGGACTCCCCAGGATCCCTGAATGCCCCCGGCTGGATCCCCAGAAAGGACTGTATTTTTCCAGGTCCCCACTGCAGCATGGCTGAACTGATCCACTTTTACACACAGAGACACACACACACGTCTTCATCTGCTGCAGGCGCTCAGGGGCAGGAGTGGAGCTCTTTTGCCTGCTTGGGCGTGGATACCCGACTGCAGCTGGCACAGGAAGGGGCACTGAGGCCAGGAGAAGAACCTGGTGGTTACTCAGACATCAGTGCCAGGAGGAGCTGCCCACCATGCTGGCTCCTTTTTCTCAATGGCAAATTAAATCCAACAGCCTTTACTCCTCCGTGTTCTTGGTTGACTATGGTGTTTGCCCACAAGGCTGAGGACATGACAGGTGAGTTGGCATGTTCTCTTTCTCAGAATTGTGTCTTTCTGAGTCTAGGGATAGATCCTGCATGAAACAAATAAAATGGTAAAAAGTTATGATATTTATGTAATTATTTACCAAGCACATCTAAAATATTTTACAATCCCCAAGGCATGTCACGTTTGAGCACCCCTAATGTTTGGAAATTGAAAGTTGAAAAATTTGGCACGTCCCTCCACAAGTTGATGGACTCGACCCTTCTGAGCTGTCTGGCTTGGGGCTCCCCAATCTCCCCCCACCTGCCTGAGCATCAAGTCTTTGCTGTTGCTCTTTCCCTGGAAAGGACCGCCACTTATCTGCCACTCAGCGGATTGGGAAGGGCTGCAGGGCTGGCATAATTCTAAACAAAGGAACAGATGCACAAACCGGCACTTTTAAAGAAAATATCTATCGTTGCCGTTCTGTCACTTGATTTTCTTCCTTCTTAGCAAAGCATACAGTTTTAAGCTTCAAACCATTTCAATCTCTTTGTCCTGTCGTAGTGCTTTGTTCCGTTTACATACAAGTGAGATCATTTTTATTTTGATATAAATAATAATCTTTCCAGCACTTTCATGCCAGTCCATTTGCCTGCAAAATGCACACACAGCTATTGTGCAGTTTTGTACTGACAGAGTCAACTGGAGGCCGGAATTGGCTTTGTGGTGTGTTTGGAAACAGCATTTGGTGCCAAAATGTGGTGATGCGGGAATATGCCTGGAGGAGAGCGTTGATCACATTATCGGCACGCGGCTGGGAAGCAGCATGGAGAATGCAGGATGGGCCCAGAGCACTTCAGCGCTTCAAACCCAGCTGCATGCTGGGAGGGCCATTGGCCCAACACACCTAAACCAATGCCAGCCAAACCCCGGCAGGTGGCCCACCGAGCAGGAGGGGAGAAGGTCCATAGAGTTTCCAACCACTGACCCAAAGCGGTGTGGCGCCTCCCAAAGGAAAGGCAGCCCCCCCAGGGTGGGCTCCAGGATGAATCGATGGGAGCAACAGGTGCCCATTGCCAAGCTCAGGTAGACTCACGAAGGCCTCTCTCCCCCGGCTGCCTTTAATGGGTTTGGGGCTCTTTTCCTTGGGCAGAAGTGAGAGCAGGCAGAGTTCCCTTCCAGAGAGGCCTCTCCTGAGGGGCCACCAAGGCCATTTTCCCTGCTGGTCACTGCGGCTGGTACTACTTGCCAAGCTGGGTTCTCTGTCCTGAGGCAGGAGGCTGGAGAAAGCCTCCCCTCAGCCGCCCCCTTCTCTCCCCTTCCCCCTTTCAGCTTCCTCCTGGTTCTTGCTTGGGAGCTTCCTAAAATAATTTGCATCTGCTGAAACAACACATCTGTAACAACTATGGCGGGACAGCAGGCAGCCCCAGCCGCTGCTTTGATTTTGACAGAAAACACTTGGAGGGGTGTTGCTCTCCCCCCCCCCCCCCCCCCCCCCCCCCCCCCCCCCCCCCCCCCGCATCTCCCAGTCAAGGGCCGGCTTGGCTCCAACGGGTGAAGCCGGAGGTGTGAACCTCCACACACAACCGAGGGAGGAGAGCTGGGTCCCTTTGCAACCCCACAAGGTCCCATGATGGGTAGCCCCCACCTCTGGGACACCCCATCCATCAAGGCAGACAAGAGGAGAAGGGCTTTGGCGTTGAAGGATGAAGCCCGACCTTCTCCAGGATCAGGCAGCCAGTTGCTCCGCTGCCATGTGGGGAAGGGGCCAGGAGCCAGCCAGCAAACGCTGCAGCACTTCTGCCCTCTCCTCTGGGACCAGAGGCAGTTCCCTTCTGCACTGGCCTTTTCTGTGGCTGAAAGGGAGGCAGCTCTGGCTTGGCATACACGGGAACCCCTCCTGCTTTTGCACATGCAAAGCTGGACACCCTCCCACCCCCCAAGTCATTTTCCTTTCCAAGGGCGGATGGTCCTAGACCCTCCATCTCCCCTTTTTTTCTTTTAAACAATAAAGAGCAGCAGACTTTTAGTTCACTTGCTTCCCTCCTGGACTGAGATCTTCCTGGCATCCCTGTCAGTTTGCCTCAGAGGGGGAGAAAAGGCTGTGGCTATTTGGTCAATTTTTCCCCTCAGAATAATTTGCTTTTCTTCAACCTTTACACAGACCGTGGATATTCGCTGACACCCAAAAGGTGAAATATGCCTGCGGTTTGCATCCAGGGACATCAAAAGAAATAAAGCGGTTCTTGTTGTAACACCCCCCCCCCCACACACACACACACAGCCTCTGGCAGCTAATATCAGCTCTGCTGCTAATCCGCATCCAGGAGGGAAAATTGTGGATGGATACACAAATATTTCCAAACAGCATATAGGATTTTACAAACTGTCCAACTCCATTATTGTCAAATGGACATCTTCCCCCTGCTTTTTTCATTCATCTACAATAATCTTTAATTCCAATTGAGTTAATTATAAATTGACTGCTTGTCAAAGATGTCCTCCATGCAAATTTTAGAATTTAATGCTTTTGCCTGGAACTTGCTTCCAAACTCCGATAAGCTGCCATCCTCCTGTGCTGCCAACTTTATGGCATCCCTCCTACATCTGGGATACCTTTGGAGTAGCTCCCCCATCCCCACCTGGATGTCTAAATCAAAAGGCATCACTTCTGGTCCTTTTATTTGCCTTCATGCTCTTTCTTTTCCCCAAAGATCTTCTTCAGATGCTAGCTTGTAAATTCTGACCATGGGGGAGGGGGTGTTTTTGCCTTCCCCGGGCCACAGAAGCTCTCTGGAAGCTGGAAATGGGCCTGTTTCCGGCCTTCCCGAACTCCCAGGAGGGCTATTTTTCGCCCTCCAGGAGTCTTTGCGTGAGCCCTGCACTTACGTGCATCCCATACGGGCTGCATGGGGACTCCTGGGAGGGGAGGGGATTTGGGGGTTCTGCAAACTGCGCAGAATCTTAGCTAGGGGGCTCTCCTGGAGCCCTGCAGACCCCCAGCAGCCCAGCCCTGCCGGGGTCTGACTTCAGACTTGCCTGAACATCTAAGTGGAAGCAAACTTATGGGGAATGGCTGGCAGGAGCCGATGGGCAGCTGTTGCTTCCTTCCCCCCCACCAAACACAGATCCTTCCTGCTTGAGGAAGGACGGCAGCAGCAGAGCCTAACTTGCCAAACTCCCTCTGGCCTCAATGCAGCTGCTTCTTTGCTGCCATCTGCTGGCCAAGTAGGGGCCCCAACAGAATCAGAATAGACCTGGAAGGGACCTTGGAGGTCTTCTAGTCCAGCCCCCTGCTCAGGCAAGAGATCCTATACTATTGCAGACCAATGGCTGTCCAGTCTCTTCTTAAAAACCTCCTGTGATGAGACACCCACAACGTCTGAAGTCAAGCCGTCCTACTGGTTAATTGTCTGGAAGTTTCTCCTGAATTCCTGGTTGCTTCTCTCCTTCATTAGTTTCCATCCGTTGTTTTTTGGTCTACCTTCAAGTGCCTTGGAGAATAATTTGACCCCCAACTCTTCTTTGTGGAAGCCCCTCAAATACTGGACTACTACTTCCATATCCTTCTAGTCCTTCTTTCCTCTAGAGTGGACAAACTCAAATCCTGCAACCATTCTTCATATGTTTTAGTCTCCAGGCTCTTAATCATCTTAGTTGCTCTCTTTGTCCTTTTTCCAAAGTCTCAACATCTTTTTTGTTTTTTGTGGTGACCAAAACTGGATGCAGGATTTCAGATGTGGTCTTACTAAGGATTTATAAAGCGGTACTGATACTTCTATGCCTGTTTGTTCAACCCAAGGTTTGTATTAACTTTTTGGGTTGCTGCCGCACACTGCTGACTCACATTTAAGCAATTGTACAGGAGGACTCCAAGGTCCCTCTCACACTTACTATTTTTGAGCCAGGTTTCCCCTAATCTGCACTTGTGCCTTTGGCTTTTCCTGCCCAGGTGTAAAACCTTGCTTTTCTCCACATTAAATTTCATGTTGTTGGATGGGGCCCCTTGTTCAAGTCTGTCAAGATGTTTTTGGATCCTGAGCTTGTCTTTTGGGGTGTTGGCTGTTCCTGCCAGCTTAGCGTCAACTGCAAATTGGATGAGTTTCCCTTCTATTCCCTCGTCTAAGCCATTTATGAAGATATTGAAGAGTCCTGGGCCCAAGACAGAACCTTGTGATACCCCCACAGCTGGCTTACCCAATTCCTGTTCATCTAGCAAGCATTATGAAGAGCTGGTTGGGAAGCTGGTTGGGAAGGCCAGCCCAAGAACAGCCCCCAAAGGCTTCTGGCACTGTGGGGAGATGTGAGCGAGGGGAGGCGACCCTCCCTCTTCTCCCAGCGTTCTTGCTCTCCGCCTGGAGGTTCCTAGGAGTGCCTGGCCTCAATGGAGCCTCCCCAGTTCTGCAAAGCTTCACTCCCAGCTAATGTGACAAAAGCAGATGCATGTGCTTCCCTGGGATTAGTGTTACTTTAACCAGTTGTTGAATGCTGGCCTTTTTAACCTGGTTAATTTCAAGTTCTTCCTTCTTCCCTCCTTATCACAAGGGATGACAGCTGCTGCTCTGGAAGTGCCCGGCTTTCAGTAAGTCCAACCAATTTTCTTTTTAAGAGCCCTTCAATGTTTACAGCATGGAAACACCTCTGTAGTGCAGAACCAGCTGGGGCTGGGCTGCTGCAGAGGAAGCCAAGCAAGGGGTTCAAAGCAGCCCCCCTCAGGCGCTGGAGAGGGAGCAGCGTCTATCGGGAGCAGCACCCAATGTGTGACGGAATTCTCTCAGAGGTCAGTCCAGCTGGCCCTGGCGTGGCATAGGACAGCAAGCCGATGATCCGGGGCAGTTGGTAATGAGGCAGGGTGGGGTGGGGGCAGGCTGAGAAGCTGGCTCACAGCTCTCTCCCTCCGCTGGCCTTGGAGAGCAGAAGCACCCTTCTTGGGAAAGGAACTGGCTACCCTGCAGGACACCCCTCCACACACACACCCAAATCCCACCTGCGAAGCTCACTGTCCTTCCACTCAGCACCATTACCCACTTTGCAGGGATGAACTTTAGGGCAGCCATGCAATCCTTGCTCTTTCCTCTCAAAGCACTGCCTTTGAACATGGCAGGGGCCCACCTTGACATCTTCCTGGTTTTATGGCCAACTCCCAGAATTCCCCAGCTACCAGAGAATCCTGGGAACCCGAGGCTTGACTAGGTACAGCTTTTCCCATTTTGAGTTGTATGATGCCAGGGTTGCAAGCTGCCCCTCACTTTTCCCAGTAAACAATCTCTCTCTGTGAGATATAGAAATGGGGGGGGGGGGGGCAGTATGGAACAGAGTACTGTATCACCAAACTCCTGGTAAAAATTTGATCACTTCATAGAGCAAGCAGCTTACCATTTTGGAAGCAAAACTAAATTATATGATTTGAGTAAAAATGGGAATTGAGCATAATGAAAAAAGCCAAATTCAATAAACTTCAGAGATGGTTTCATCCATGGATAATTAACTCTGATGACTTTCTAAAATGAAAATAATTGAAAACAGGGATTTAAAGTTGATTCATGGAAGCTTCCCCAAGATATTTATTATTGCAAGCCCAGAAGATCTGTCTGGGTTTTGTCACTTGGGATGACTAAACTTGGTATCCAGATGTTTATTTAAGTTGCTCCCACATAGCTCTGAAGTCAGTTAACAGAAGGTTATCAGGGAACAGTCCCACAAATAGTTGACTAATATTCTCATTTCTTTTGCAACTTTGATGTTTTCTTTCATTAAAATTCCTGGCCTTTTGCCACCAGGGAAAAAATCTGCTTTGTTTGCAAAAGAACAGCCTGAATACATGAGATATGATTGTGCCTTCAGTCTGAGGACAGCCAAGATTTTTTATCCCGTTACCAACCCTTGCAAAAATTGATGTGGTGACAATCCTGAAGAATTAGAATGGAAAAGGAATAGGAGCCCAAAAGATTTTTCACAATTTTATTAGGAATAAATTCCAGCACTTGAATTTAGGTGAAATTACTCTTCCTTTATATAAAAAAGCAAAACAAAATAACCCAAAGATGCATTTATCAACAATCTGCTATAAAACAAAGATAGGTGGTAGCTCAGGACTGTTAAAAGATGGACAAACCAATCTTCCTCAGAGAAATTGATGCAGAGCTGAGGAAGGCCTCTGGAGCAGTGTTTTGTAAACCTGGCAGTTAAAATGTGTGGATTGGGGAATTCTGGGAGTTGAAGTCCATACACCTTAAAGTCAAGTTTGAAAAACATTATACAGGAACAAAGGGAATAGCACAACTGGAACAAAATACATGTCTGTGTATGTTTGTATGTGTGTGGGAGAGAACAGCCATTGTTGGGGTGAGTTGCACCTGTTCACTTGCAAAAAGAAGAGTGGATTTATTTGGAAAACCCCAAGAAGACTGAGTGGGAAAACCCCTCTGGAGCACCAGTACAGTCAAGCCAGTCAGTGGGAAGGAAGGAAAGTAACCAGAAAGGGAGAGGCAGAATTAACTGTTGTAAGAAAGAAGCAAAATTCCAGAAAAGGACTGTAATTCTTCTATTCTTCAGGTTGATAACAAACCACTTATTTTAAATGCCAACCAGTGGCTCTGCAGCTCCCAATTTAAGCAAGCGAAGGGCAGGGACAGAGGAGCCCCCTCTCCCCCCAATATGAAACCCCCACTAAGGCTACACTTTTGTCTGGGAGACAGTCATGTGGGCTGAACTATGTTGCACTTAAGATTTTATGAGGGTCACCCAAGCTCCACTCATGATCAAACGAGGCCTCTTTAAGTGCCCCAGTCACTCACTGAAATGCTAGTAGGGCAAAAGTTGGATCTGAAACTCAGCTCCTCTTTCGAGAAAGCAGAACCAGCAAAATGCCCACCCAGCCCAGGGGTCCTCCCCCTTAGCTAAGAGCAGCTTCCCCCAAGGTTATGAAAGCAACAGAAACCTCTCTGGAATGAACACCTGGACAGCTGCGGCCCATTCATGTCGAACTCTCCCACAGGACCTCTTAAACCAGTCTGCCCACCAGGCTTGTGGGGTTTCAGCATCCATAATAGAGGCCACCTAGAGAGGCCTTAGGGGTCCCAACTCTTCTCTCAGGGCCAGCCATTTGGGGAGGGCAGGCGGGACACAGTGTTCCCTGCACCGAGCAGCAGAGAAAACTCCCCTAATGCAGGATATCTTTTTCCTCCTGGAGATAACAAGAAGATCCATATAGTGCACAAAGGGCCCAAATTTTAATGTAAATTTAAAAGAATGTAGAAACAACTCTACTAAAAAATACTGCAGCCTTGCACTGTGTTTGTTTTGGAGCAACCCTCAACAGAGAAAACTCTAAGGCGGCTACAAAATTTCTGCTGCTCCTCCATAGCTTATCTTCAATGCCGGCACCTGGAAAGCTGTTTGGTCAAGTGTTGCTCTCCTCTCCCAATGCTTGTGATGAGCGACTGTCAGGCTCCAGAGCTGTGCTGAGCCCAAACCACAGCCAGGCTGCCCAACATTGGGCAACTTTAGGCAATAGTGATGTTGCCCCCAGGCAAAGCCCACTCCTGAGGGGCTCTAAGCATGGAGAACCTCTTCAGCAAGGCCTGTCTGTCTCTTGTCTGCCGGGCAGTTCTCTTCGGAATTAATCCTCAGCTGAGCTGTCTCCCTCTTCATCCCTGACTTTTCTGAAGCCGGTCATCACCTGCCCTTGTGGCTCATAGTGAACCTTCTTAATCCCAAGCCTTTCAGCTAGCTTTTGGGCAGCAACCTTAGCTTGCATCTCCTACAACAAGAAGAAAGAAAACCTTGCATCAGACAAATGAATTGGTGTCAGACAAAAAGCTAAATTAAATTACTGCAAAGCAAGCACACTTAAAGTACGCAGGTCACTAGACTCCTTTCAGGAAAACATTGCAAAAGGCAAGGGGGAGAAGGGAGGAGGATTCAAAATAAATGGCAAGAGTTTTTTTGCCAGATAACGAAGAGTCATGGAAAGCATCTGGATATCAAAAGAACATCAGAATGAGAGCGAGCTAGAAAGCCGCAAAGACAAAGGAAGCTTATTTAGATGGAGAAGTGGAGAGAGAAATTCCCCAAATTCAGGACTGAGACTTTTTTGTTCAAGCACACATCATAAAACAGATACATCACAGAGTAAATAAAGCCAGGTGTTTCATCAAAGGCTTTATAGAGTCATGCTTAAAGTGAAGGTGCCCAGAGGAAGAAGTTTACATGTGCCAATCACTTGAAGCATTTGGGGGGGAAGGAGGCAGCGATGCTGGGAGCGGACTTGATGTTCACTTGTCTCCATTGTATTTAACTAACCAAATGGCGCAATTATTTTCCACTCTCTGGTCACTCACCGGACCCCACAGCCCGCCTGCCTTTCCCCCAGTTCTGCCGGGCACTCAAAGCGCCCGAGACAGAAGCCACTGCAGGGGGAAGACACCCGGGGTGAGGTGGAGCCTCGCTTCCCAGCCGCGCTCGCCGGGCCCTCCGTCCCACACCGGGCCCCGCTCCCCCTCCGCACCTGCCGGGCCTCCTCCTGCCGGAACTGGATGGCCACCGATTCGGCCAGGGACAGCAGCCGCGCGGGCGCGTGGCGCAGAGGGGGCAGCCGGGCGGCCGACGCGTCCTCCGGACGCCGCTTCTCCTTCCGGGGGGCTCCGCCAGGCCGCCTGTGGGAGGGAGCTGCTTAGCGGGGGGCCGAGCAGGAGCCCGCGGGACCCGCCCCGACTCCGCCATACTCACGCGCCGGCCTCGCGCCGGCCTCCCTTCTCTGCCGCCAAAGAGAGGCCGCCCAGCGCCAACGCCAGGGAAGCCGCCTCCGGGCCGCCGCTCCGCCGCTGCTCGCGCTCCGCCACCGCCGCCCGCAGCCTGGCCGTGCACTCGCGCACGCGCTCGCCGCCGTCGGGCAACCGGGAAACCACCGCCCTGCAAGGCACAAGGCAGAAGCTGAGTCCACGCGCAGCGGGCCGCCCCCCGCCCAACCGCTCGCTCATCCGCCCCTCACCGGTCGCCCAGCAGCCTTTCCTGCCGTAGAAGCATCTCCCGCAGCTCCGGCAGACTCCGCCCGTTCAGCGGGTTAGGCTCGGGCTTCGCCATGCTGGCAACAAAGGACCATCGACGACGGTGGCAGCGGTCTTCCACCACCTGCTGGGCGCCGCCATCTTGCAGGAAGCCGGTTACGGCGGCCGGGCGGGCCAAACGGCTCGGGAGTTGCGGCGCCTCTAGAAGAGGAAGAGCGGGCTAGCTTCGAGCATGCGCAGAGAGCGGGCTAATTGCGAGCTGTCCCCTGCCGGGCCCCCCGTGCAATTGCCCACTCTGGTGAAGGAGCCCCACCCCCCGCGCCGGCCCCGCCCCAACGGCCTCTGCGTCTCGAGGTCCTCACGCGCGTCCGCAGTAGCGGCGGATCACGATCGTGGGCGAGCTCCGGGGCGGGTTCTGTGGCCGCCCGCCGAGTGGTCCAAATTCGGATCGGCAGCTTGCAGCAAGCGGTGCCCGCACGCCAATTTCGGGGCGTCCGGGTGGAGAGGAGATCTGGCCGCGAGAGCCTCTCTCGGAGGGCCCGGTGGTTGCTTCGGTTTGGCCAGATTCCCGGTATACGAGAGGAACCCCGAAGGGGTACCGTTCAGGAGGAACTCCGTTTTTCTTGTTTTGGGCAGCCTGAAAAATCTCCGTTTCTAACTCCGATTTGAATGTAACTCGTAACAGGTTATGGCCAATTAGACAATTGTTGGTGTATAGCATTTATTTCACCTTTCTATGCATACGATACACTTAAAAATAATGTGATCTTACTAAAAGTAGTGGAACAACATAGAGAACAACAACTTTATTCAAGGGTCTTTGTGCCTGGGACATTCCTTTAAAAGACCTTAAGGGATAAATGCTTAGGAAATCTGGGCTTATAAAATTGCAGCCTTTGAAAGATCTGAGCTGGATCTTTACAAGCAGAAATGTCAGAACCGGCATGTACTGGCACGTAAGGCCTGGGCAGAGTTTCCTGGATCCATGGAAAGGCAGGTGTGGAAGGATCTCCTGCGCAAAGCAGCACCTGCAAATAATGAGGTGATGAGCAGAGGGTCCTTAGCTCAGAAGGTTGGAGGGGCCAAACTTTTACACACCCACACACACAGGAAGGCTTTCACTGGGTACTTGTAGCCTCTTCAGGCATTATGGCCAAGAAGCATCACCAGTGTGGCAGAGCCACAAGTGCACGTCCATGGCATGTGGCAACCTCTTTCGGGCTGTAGCTGCCGCCAGAAGCCAAGTCACTGCAATGACTTGCAGTGACTTTTCCAACAGAAGCATGAAAATCTGCCATCCTGAATGAAGTTTGGGCCCCGGATTCATTTCTTTTCCCAGAATCCCTGGACGGAAGCCTCTTGCAAGGCGCAGCGCTGACTTCTTCCTGTTCTTCCTTTTGTGGCCTCATGGGCCCCAGGATGGTCCCAGGGCTCGAGGGCCTCAGAAGCGGCCTGCCTACTTGCTCCCCTCCACCCATTGAGCTAGCCGGCTGGGCATGGCCTCACTGGCAGGGGGCTGCCGGGCCCAGGTGATGGTGCTTGGAAGAATATTCCAGGACCCGCATGAACGGGCGGTAGATCCTGGCTGGCTTCAGCACTTCGAGAGGCAGCTGGCTTCCGTTTGGGGGGCTGTTGGGACAGAAGCAACCTCACTGTAATTCACTGCACAAATGTTAGGCAGGTGGACGGACTGGGGGTACAAACCCCTGAGTCAGGAGGAGGGAGGCAGGGTCACGAGAAGGCTTACAGGCAGTTGCCAATCTCATCTCCGGCTTAAAGCCCTTGTAAATTAACTTTGGTTTATTAGGAAAATTAAAGACAAGACAGCTCGGAAACAGCCTGTCAGGCCAGCCTTCTCGTGCACAGAAACTTTCCACCTGCAGCCCCCTCTGGGTGGAAACTGCCAGTTGGCACAGTTGGCTGGCTGGAAGGGCAGGGCTGAGCCTGTGGCCAAGGCCTCAGCCCGCTGCTGGCGGGAGGCCCCCTGACAAAATGCAGCCTCTTGTCTGCTTGCCAGGGACCCCAGCCTCACCCCGTGGAAGACCACCCCCCCAGCTCCCTCCAGAAGACCCTCTGCAAAGGAGTCCCTGGATGGCTTGAGGCTGCTACCTGGCAGGGAGGTCACATTCCACCCCAACATCTCTGGTGTCCACTTCAGGCCTGGATTGGGTCTCCCTCAGGTAATCCAAACGGTCCTGCAGTTCCTTGTTCTGAAAGACACACAACACAGTCCTGTCTCCACCTTGCCTGCCCCCACCTTGTCTGCCCTGCCAGCCAAGCTCTTCGTGCCCAGGAGGAGAGAAAGGAGGTCTCCCTCCAGGGGAGACACAGAACTTCACACTTTTCATTTTTCTAAGGCTTCACTTCCCAGAGGTTCCTGCAAGGTGCAGGGAGGAGATGCCAATTGCCAAAGGGCTCCCCCGTTTCATTCTCCCACCGATCCTGTGAGGCAAGCTTGATTGGAAGGGGGCCAGTGAGGGGCCCAAGGGATTTCATGACCCAGAACTTGAACCCAGCCTGGCGCTCGGGGGACTCTGCACTGTCTCCTGGCCAGCCTCCAGGAAGCCTGGGATGGGGGGTTTTGAAGTGTGATCGGAGGAAGGTCAGAGTTACAGATGAATGCAGACATCATCTGCTAAGGGCCTTCCAATATCTGGATTTGAAGGTGAGCCCCGCCCAAGGAGGCTGTCAATCTAATACGGCCCAGGAAAATCAAAGCCAGTCACCGGAATTAAAACCACGACCGAAAGAGTTCAAAGCAGCTGAAACAGATGCAGCCCAAGAGACTACGCAAGGAAAGCGAAGGATCGAGTGTAGCCAGTAACCATCATGTTCTGTCAGTTAATCAAACTCTTACCTCTCCCTCGAGAAAAGAGATTTTCTCTAAAAGTTGTAATATGAAGATTTCCTTTTCTTTCAACTTTCTCTTTTGCAGCTCTGTCTATGGAAAAAGAAGAAAAAACAGTCACTCCAGAAAAGGCTACAGCATCATTCACTTGACCCACTGTGGAGACGCTGCTGCGGTTGGAGTCTTTGCACAGTCCATTATCATCCAACAGTGGAAGGAGGGGTCTTAAAACGTTTTCTGCAGAATACAGTTGGGTAATTTTCAAATTGCAATTGGGGCATAAGTAAGTATTTAGCACCAGGAAACAGAATTTGCTTTAGGATTCCGAGAACAAATCCAAAGATTTCCTTTTTTTAATTTAGTGCCTTTTTTCTTGCCTTTCCAATAAAAGCGGCCAAGAGGATCAAAACATAAAATTAAAATCACGAGATAAATCCTACCGGCACTGAGTGGAGGCAGCTGCTGGAGGCCAGAAGGACTCCCTCGGACCCCAGAAGAGGGAAAGGGTCACAGCCCTGGGGGGGGGGGGGGAAGGGAAGGGGCTGATGCTCGAGAGCCCCTCCTGCCTGGGCAGGGGGCCAAGCAGACTCTTCTGCCTCCTGCCCTTGGAGGGGGCTTCCATTGAGCGTTTCATGGCAACCTGCAGGTTTCAAAAGTGGAGGAGTTGACCCCCACCGGACAGGAGTTCAATCTTCACGTCCCCTACTCCTGCCCTGCTGAACTAAGGGGGCCTGTGGTCACCAACACTCCCAACCCGGCACCCATCTTGACTTCCACTTGGGCGGGAGCAGGAAATCCATTTAAGACAGAAGGCCTCCCATATTGTCACACTTCCTCAGCGAGGCTGGGGTGTGCCTCCTGGCCCCCGAGTAGAGTTCACTTGAACATGTTCATGCTTCAGCTTTCACTCCCAGCTTTTGCACAAGAAACTGCTGCCCGTCCTCTGCACCCCCATATTCACCCCCAAATGGCAGTGACAATTACATTGTGGCTCAGTAACCAACGCACAAGAGCCCAGATTTATTGGGCACCCAGATGAATGTGCAGCTATTTGCAAAAGCTGAAACTTAAAAAAATGTCCTTGTCAGTAATTGGGCAGACAAATTGGCCTCCTAAGGAAATGCAGACCAAGTGAGCCAAACGGGGCAGGATGCATTTCCCTGGAGCTCTTGCCACACACCACCTTGGCAGAGGCCTCCCTGGCCATAAGTGACACATCTACCCCACTGTCAGCACCAGGAAGCAGGTAGGAGAGGAACCAGGCCAGCAGGGAGTTGAGAGCAGGATGTTCTGGTGGAAAATGAAGGAAGAGCGGAGTATGTGCGTGACTGTGCAACAGAGAGGGCCAGCCAGGGACACCAGCATCAATTCTGGCTCCACCAGCCTGAAAGGAAATGCTTGTGCAGCAAGGAGTCAAGACATCCAAAGAGGACAGCAGCTCCTGAGGATACATTGAAATACACCAAACCCTTAAAAATGACCAGCTGGCAATTATTTTGTCTCAATTAAAGTTATTATTACAGCATGGAATAATAACTACCTTTTCTTGTTTGTTCTGTAGTCAGCAAAGTCGCTCTTTGTTGTTTTTAATAAACATACTAGCCCCCTTCAGCAAAGAATGTTTTCAAAGCAACATAATTGCAAGTGGAAACAATTTATTAAAACTTCAATAATAAGTTTTAAGCAACAGAACACTTTTTTTTTTAAAAAAAGTAGTTCACTGAAATAGAGTTGCTGAAAGAGCAGCAGAAGAAAAGTCTCTGAAGCCAGGTACTCAAGCCTCCTGTCTCTGGAAGCCAGCCTGAAAAGCTCCCCCAGGGTGGGGGTGGGCTCCTCTCTTCTGCCGCCCCCCAGCCTGAGGTCTGCAAGATGCTGCTCCAGATACAAGGCACTGGGGGAGGCTTTGGTGCCCAACCACCACCAATTTAGAGTGAAACAGCAGAATCAGTAGACTTTTCTTTAAAAACAAAGTATTTATTAAAGCACACCTTTCTTATAAACAAAATTGTACTACGTAATACTGTTGCATAAGGCAGCATATGATAAAGAGTGCACTGACCGAGTCTCCGGCCTTTAAGGGATTGCTGTGTCCCAATTTTGTCCCCTGGGAATCTTCCACCAACAGTGCAACAAGGGAGCGAAGGGGAGGAGGGGGGGAAATGGGACAAATCGACAGTTGTTCCCAGCACATCTGCAACCTTCTCTGTCCTCGTGGAACCTCTGGGTGATGTTCTGCTTCTCCCCTCTGTCTTCATGGCAGTTTCCCCTTCCTTGGGATTCCTTCCATCAGTCAAAGAGTTTTCCTTGGGAATCCTTCTCTCCCACAGCAGCCAGGCAACCCCGTGTCCTCGCTTGTTCTCCCTGGCCTTTGCCCCTCCACCTGCCACTGCATCAGCTGTACAGGCCAGGCAGGAATCGGGAGGAGCCATTCTGGCTTTCCACGCAAAGGACCTCCGTGTCCTGTCCAGGAGTACCAGACCGCTGGGCCTTCTGACTCGGTGTTACTACACCATTAGCAGCAACTCTCCAGAATCGCATGCAAAGAAAAGCCCCTTTCAGCTTTTGTTACCACCCGTTTAAAGTTAACAGAGGGTATCCTCCAGGTTCATCCATCCAGAGGATAACCAAAAGCAAAACACTGCATAAGAGGAATGTGGAGTGGAGAAGGACTGATAAGGAGAGCCAGGGAACAGTTTAGACCGCTAAATGTTTATTAATACAAGTCACCTATTAATGCACACATCCCCAGCACAAAAGGAACCATTTTACTTCTGGAGCCGACTGGGCCTTTCTCTCTGTGCAGGAGCTCTGCCTAATCCAAGCCGGATGGGATTCCACTTGAGAACCTTAGGAGAGTCTCAGGGCACCAAGGCTCCCGCTGGAGGGGCAGGCAGCACGGCTGAACTCTGCCTCACACTTTCTGAAAATGTGTCTGTCATTGCAAAGAGTTAGTTTTAGGTGATGAAATATTTCAAGCCGTCTTTACGGCTTTTCCTTCAGCCTCGACTTAAGTCTTAGTTCAGGTTTCATAATGGGAATGACACAAAAATATCACAAGTGCTTGAAGGGTCGTCTCTGGCGCAATATGCCTCTGTGTGTTCATTCCAGTCACGCTTTGCCTTTGGACATCCAAAATAAGCAGACAAAGATGACCCCTTTTCCTGCTCCATCCAAAAAGGGAATGCCCCGAGGAAAGGATTCCTCTGGGTGGCCGCCTTCTCATTGAGTGTTCCAGAACCCTTGTAAAGGGAAGCCCTTGGGGAGTAGGGCTCCCCGTGTTTATGGCCAAGGGTCTCTTCTTTTGGAGCTTGGTTTCTGAAATGGGCCGTCCATCAGAACTGCCATCGTAGCACACTGGACCTTTCCAGGTGAGCTACAATATCACAATCCAGTTTGGTTTCTTGGCACCAGAGTCACTTTTTCTCTCCATGGTATGTAATGGATCCTGCCCCTTTTTGTGCTGGGTGACCCTCATCTATCATCGTCCAATGAATCTGAGACTAAACGTGGAGAACAGCTCGTGGGCCATAACCTAGAGACAGTGTGATGCAGTTGGTTAGGGGAAGGTCACTCTCAAAGTGGATTCTGCAAACAGTTTCTCAAATAAGGAACTTCCTTTCACACCTTACTTCCAGGTACATACATCCTGCCCTCCCATCCCTTACCAGCCTGAGGGGAGAAAGTCTCTGCTACCAGAACAAGGAGCTGAATGTTACTCCCTATAATTAGTCAACCCTAACTTCCTTTTCATTCTTTCAGTCTTACTAAGCACCAATTTCATATCACAAATGTTCACATAATACATCAACTTCTATGTAGACGTTTTATTTTACTTCAGCCTATTTTGATGGAATAGGCTGGAACTTCTGAGCACTTGAGAAAACAGTCTCTAAGAAATATTAAGAGAAAAATTTTGTTTACATGCTGCTGGGAATCCTATCAAATATTGGATCTGATAGCTGGTTCTTCCTCTGGCAGGTCCTAAAATGGTCAAACTGCTGCCTCTCCCACTGCAGACCTTTCCTGAATTTTTGGAGAAAGCCACAAATCCAGGCTATATCCCAGAATATATACTAAACCCTGATCTGGATGTGCACGTTCAAGACAACTCTTCTAGAATTTCTTCTGGAAACTTATGTGAGGTGTGAGAACTTCACCACAGAGCAGGAGAAGTCGTTTTACTTGGATGTTACTCTGCTCTTGGAGTTTTTCCTTAAGAGCTCTAATCATCAGCCAGACTATATGGACGCATTACAGGTTTTCTGCCCGGTGTGCGACTCACCTCCTCAACCATGTGCTTGACTTTTTTCTGCTGACACAGAACCATGTCATCCAGGTGCTGGATTCGTTCTCGGAGACTGTTAGTAATTTCCTCCAGCTTGAGAGACCTGACCAAGGAAATAGGCCCATTAAACAACACACACCCCACAATTACAGCCTTTGGTATGTCCCTTCCCCACAAGCTCAATGTGGTTTTGCCTCATAGGGTTGTTGACAAGTGGATCAGACAGGTGGGGAGGGCTGAAAGGGAGCTGGACTCAAAGGGCCTCTCCTTGTCCCCCTTTCAGTAAAAACGGGTCCCAAGTGGTTCTTTAAGGGCTTTCAAAAGTTCTGGCCTGAAATAGTCATTTCTCTGCTGAGGTTTCTCAATGAACCTGTGATTTCTGCTCCTTGTTTTCCAGAAAAGAGCGCAGCTTGTTATGGTCACTGTCACCTTCCCAGGCCTGCTTGGGCAGACCTTCCAGGATGGGAGCAGGACGCCCAGCCATGTCCCTCTTCCAACTGAGTAGCCTCCCCAAGAGAACCAGAAGACCAAGCTCCCAACAGGTGACCTTACCTTGGTTGGCTGGACTGGTCATAAAGATCCGCTCTTTGTAGTTGCATTTCATACTCTATTAATTGCTTTTGCAACTGATGGCGTTCCTGAGGGGAGAAATAGAGGGAAATGAAGACATTTTGCTTTAATCAACGACTCGGCCCCCCCACCCCATCCCTCAGTAGCCATAATGCCAGCCAAGTAAGTGAGAGCACTGACTTTTCAAAGCAACATTTAGTGCTGTGACTAAAGTTACAGGTCTGGAGATTGTGACAGAGTAGCGCAGTTCTCTTCTCTGTCACAGATATTATTGCAGTCTGTGAATGTTGTGACTTTCATAAATCTGTTGTCAGTTAATAGATTCCAAGTCCCCCCCACCTTCCCATCACCTTAAAATTGCCTGTGAATCTTCTGGAGCAAGAATCTATCCAGACAAATTGCCAGGACTGCTCTCTTAACAGCCATTCAAACCATGGTTTGATGAACTCCCCATCTCCCTGGAGCTGCATATTGGTCTTCCAATAAAAAATGACCCCTATAGAACACAATCCCAACAGGACAATCCTGCTCCAGCCAATATCTCCCCACAGACCCCTCTCCTGATCAAATAAATGAAAGGAGCAGCAATGAAAGGGCCTTTGAGGGGTCCAAAGGCCTCAGCCAAGAAAGAGGAAAAGGCCCAGGACAAAGTGCATGTTTACATTCTGAAAAGAGAGAGAGAGAGAGAGAATCTTCTATAACCAGTTCCACAGCCCTGCCTTTCTGGTGGCCTGGATTATCTGGGTAGCAGGACTTGTTTTCCTAGGCAAATTGTGAGTTCCTAAGAGTTAACAAGTCTGCTGACACATCGTTCTGGTTTCTGAAAACTCATCCGGCTCTATAGCATCGCTGAAATGGCACAATCTTTCGCCCACCTACATTGTCCATTCCTGGCACAATCTTTCGCCCACCTATATTGTCCATTCCTGCCACAGTTGGTAGACTTGGCAGCTACTTGGAGGCTGGACCCCTCCCCTTCCAGGAATACCCACAGAAGAAAGGTAGACCAGCCTATGGGGGAGGGGTATTTCCCCCTCCCTGCCTTTCAGCTGCAAAAGGGATCTTTTGTCTGCAGACCAAATCCATTTGATTAAGGAAGAGACACAATAACCCTCTAGAATATGGAGGAAAATGATAAAACTGATGACTTTGTTTTACCAATCTACGAGAGAAAGCGCCCTTACATATTGTGTCACAGTGTAGTATGCTGGCTTGACAGCTGCGGACAAAAAGGCATTTCAGAGGGTGATGAGCACAGTACAAAAAATTATGGGCTGTCCCCTGACACCACTGGACGAAACCTCCAGGACCCGCTGCCTCAGCAGAGTGAGGAAAATCCTTAGGGATGATTCACACTCTGGTCAGCACCTCTTTCCTCTCCTTCTATTGGGCAGGACGTATAGAAGCAGAGCCAGCTGAACGAATAGGCTGAAAAATAGCTTTTATCCGTGGGCTGCCAGACCTCTGAATGCAACATCAACACCACAATTAGGTTTAATGTGATGCAGGGCCAACACCAAGGAGGCTCATTTCAATTTCATTGTACACATGTTGTTCATTGACAATAAATGTTTGATTGATTGCTTGACTTGATTAAAAAGGGCTGTCCCTGGCCTTTATGGTACATATGTGAAATATTGTGGACTGCAAAAATTTGGAGGATTTTAATCTTTATTTTGCAAAGTGCGAAGAGCGTGGAGTAAATAACCTCCAACACAGTGGTCGCCAACCAGTGGGCCTGGGACCACTGGTGGTCTGCGAGAAAATTTTAGTGGTCCACAGAGAAATGTCACTCCCAAAGCAATTAATCCAGGCTGCGCAGGAACACAAGGCTATGCCACCCACATGGCCCATGGGAACCCAAGGCTTGCGTCACTTGCATTGCGAACAACACGAGGTAGTGAGGGGAATGGGGGGAAGGGCAGAGGGCGAGAACTTGCCCTGCTTGCCTGGCCTGGCTACCAGGCTGCTTCTTTCTGCTTCTTTCTTCTTCTGCTTTTGGATGCACACAAGGAAAGCAGCCAAAGTCTTTCTTTCTCTCGCCCAAACTCCGCCAGAAATGAGTCTTTGGGACCCAGCAAGGTCTCCTGCTCTAAGAGGCTGTGCCAGCAAAGACTAATTTCTGGCGGAGTTTGGGGGAGAGAAAGAAAGACTTCTGCGGCTTCTGCTGCTTTCTTTGCATGAAGCCAAAAGTCTCTCTCTCTCCTCCTATGAACAGAGCTGGAGATGGTATCCTGCAATCCCAAATAAAGAATGATCGATTGGTAGGAAAACGGATGGGGAATTTTCCTGCAGACTTTTTTCCTGCAGCCACCGTCAGTCAAAATTCACATTAGTGGTCTGCGGGATTTAAATATGAGTTTGGTGATCCCTGAGGTCCAAAAGGTTGGCGAACCCTGCTCCAACACACATGTACCCTTATATTTAGGAAAAGATTTAAGTGATGTTCTTACATTTTCCATGCGCTGAATGAGTCGATCCAGCTCTCCAATCCGTTGATCTTTTTCCTGCAAACTAGTCTCTGTAAGCCTCATCTTCTTATTTGCATCCTCAATGGCCGTAAGTAAACGATTTGTTTCCAACTTCCAAGAGAAAAACACATCAGATCACATTCCTCCGCCTGGCGATTCCAAGGTCGCCTGCTGCCTGGCTTTTTATGGCGGGTTGCTGCCCTCCTTCCCCAAATCCTAAGAACTGCTCGCAGCAGCAAGCAGGAATCCATTCCTGGTCTTCCACAAACCTGTTTCCACGTTCCTCCTGGCATGACCCCAAACTGCAATTTATTCCCAGTGATTTTACAGCTGTTAAAATCTCCAGGGAAAGGACGTGCATTCATACAGAACTGTAGGAAAGACATCACCTCTTACCGCCCAGTTCCCCATATGCTTATTTCACAGTTGAAAAACCTGAGCTTTTCTTCTCGGCTAAAGTCAGCTTAGCTCAAAGCTGAGTTTAATGAGACTAACTTCCAGATAATATACGCAAAGCCGCCACATCCACACATTCCTAAGTTTGCTTAGGGATCCTTATTCCTCACCCATTATCTCAATTGTTTTTAAAACTTTGGAAAGTCATATTTTAAGAGAGGAGATTCTACATTAAGTAAAACGTTTTCTGTATATGGTATATCACTCTTCTGTAAAACTGAAAATTGTATAAAAGCACAGATGTTCTTTACACACTTCAACAAGCCATGCCCAGAAGAGCCCCGTTCAAACTGGTAATTTAGCAAACTGAATTTCTACTGTTAAGTTGAAAAGTCCTGTCCACAGACTACAGACAATCCCAGAAACTGACTCTCCACCCTGATTTGCACTAACAGCGGCAGCCCTTCCAAAGGGAATTACAGAGCGTCCCACGTACAAGCAGAGTTTCTTTCTCAAGTTTATGCTTCCGTTCTTCTTCTTGGAGCTTTTCCTCATACTGACTGTATAGTTTCCTGGTCATCTCTCTCATGACTTCTGCATTTGCTTCTTGTGAGCTTTCCACCTATTTAAAAAAAAATAGCAAGGTGGGGGAGAAGACTCTATTTAATGAAACAAATGCAAGAGAGAAATAGATGCTTCCCATGGAAAATCAGCTTTGTCTGTGGCAGCCAAATGGATCTGAGTAAAAGGCAGGGCTAATAAGCAGGCAAAGTCTGCAAGGCTTCTACCCCTTGTTTACACACTGGGTGAATTTCAAGTAGTAATAGTAGCATCTTTTGTTTGGGATGTGGCTTCAGTTTCTCTTGCCTGCCTGGAGTGGGGTGGGGCGGGGGAGAAGAAAATGAGGCAGACACCTTCAAGCAAAACCTGCTAGTTGCAAGTCGGGAACGGCACAGCTCAGCCCCTCCTATGGGAAAACACCCACCCTGGGCACCTAAGGCAAGCTGAATGCAGAGGCCTGAAATCCCTGATCACCTAAATGGCACTGGAAGCAGGAATGTGGGCAAGTTTGGAGCTTAGGTCTTGCCTGATCATGCCTCTTTGCCTTTTGGCCAAAACATTTCCAGCCAACTAATGGTTTTGGACGGGTCTCCTGGGAACCGCCATCCAGGGCAGATATACCCGCCACTCACCTTGAGACGGAGCAATTCATTTTCCACCTTAGCAGTTTCCAGTTCCTTCTGCTTTTCCTTCAGCTTTTCCATGGATTGTTCGTGAGTTTGTTTCAGGTTATGTATCTGGTCACGTATAACTGTATTCTCCAAAGTGACATCAACTAAGGTTTTCTGAAAACGTGTGCAATAAAACACAAAATTCATTCACAACTTCTTGACAAAAATTAGGATTCATCCTTTTTTTTCAAATGCATTTTTGGGCAAGAATTGAAAAGAACTAACTTACATTTCTGGGTTTCTTAAGAAAGGAAATGTGCAAAATGTTGGAAGAAGATAGCAAATCATCTTCTAGCTTAAATCCATCCAGGAATTATTGACTTATTAATATTAACTGACTAACTCCAGGGGATTCTGGGTGGTGAATGACCTAGGAAACATCATTAAGCCTTGAAACGGGATTGTGTGACCGGATGGAAGGAAAGTAACAGGGTCCATCAACATTCGCTGGGAGCTGGCTGCTATGCAAACCCAATAAATAAACAAACACCCACCTTGTACATTTTCTGTTTATTATGTTTGTGTACTGCCATACCAAAACATATACTCTCAAATTCACGGCCACTTGTGGACTTCCGGTGGCGTTTCCATTGATGACGGTCAGAGACCGTGATCATGCGCGGCTCAAGTCTATGTTTCCCTTGTCGGAAGGGTCCCTACGGGACCAGTGTCATCCTGACACACCTCAGAGGGGTGGGCGAAGAAGGGGAGACTGCCAGCTGGGTTGAGGGGAGCCGCATCTCCCTTCCCTGGCTAGGTATTACTCCCCTGGAAGACACGGAGAAACGGCAGCCTAAAATAGCTGCCCTGAAGACGGAAAGCTGCTGGGATTTAAGTTTTGTGCTGGAGCAGTGAAGTGGTGAGCGACGTGCAACCAGATAAAAGAGCTTGATTTTTTTTTTCTTAATAACCCCGAGAAGTAGAAAGAAAGTGTCCTCGTGTAAGAGTAACACAGCGGCAAACAGAAAAAAAAAGAGGAAAATACAAGGTAAACAAAATTGGTTCATAAAAAGCTACAATGAAACTAGAGACTAAACTTTGAATGATATAAATTGGCATTAATTAGACATTGGATTAAATGCTGGACTTGCCTGGAATTCGTTAATATTAAGAAAATTAATTGTGGAAATGGTTGGAAATTATTGTTTAATATAACTAAAAGAGAAGAGAAAAGAACTTTAAAAAGTGGAAAGTGATACAGAGTGCCATCTAATGGTCAAAGAGTTTTTTTTCCTACAAAATTATATGGAAAATTACTGGACCTATAACTGTTATGAAAGAAAAGACAAATACAATAATAAGAACCCCGGAAATTTTGAAAAAAGGGGGAGAAATTTTACCAAGAGAATATACAAATACAATTTTCTGGGACTGTTGTGTGTTGATTGTGACAAAGAGACAGAAGAGTTAACCAAAGAAATAAAGATAAAAGGAGATTTTGGCAAGGATTGCAAAAAAAGACTTTGAATATTAATAATTTATTATAAAAATGGAAGAAATAAGCAAAGACTTTAAGTTGGAATCACAAACGGTAAAAGGAATGTTGAAAGAAAGAAGGGAATTATTGGAAATATTGGAAAAGAAAATAATGGCGATGGTTGAAAAACAAAGAAATTCCAGTGAGGCGGAGTCAAAAGGAAGAAGAAAGAGGCTCAGACAGATATGGAGAAGAAGAGACATTACCAAAAGACACTAAAAGAATTAAATCTATGATATTGATGACTGATTTAATAAATAAAAGAGAAAACTCTCCCAGGATTAAACAGAAGAAGAAATTATACAAGAAGAAACTTTAAAAAAGAGAACAGGAAAGAGGGGGAGAGAAGATGGGTGAAATGTTAGAAGGAAAGAAGGAAGATCAGGGAAATTTAGAAAAGGGAAAGTTGGCTAAAATTAAAATAAATAATAAAGCTGAAAAATTTAGAGATAAGGGTTAGGGATTCTATAAGGGGGATACCACATGGAACATATATTGGTGTTTAATTTAAAACCTGTAGGGAAATATCTTAGGAATGTATAATTATACACACACACACACATATATATATATGAATATTAACTGTATATAAAATGTGTTGTTATGAACTCTTTACTTTTTTGGAGGATCAAAACAAGGGAATGGAAATGAATTAAAAAAAAGATATGATTATCAATGATTATAAGTAAAGTGAAGATAAAATGAGAGATATTAAGAAATTATTTTAGTGATTTATTGGAGGGGATATACACAGTTGAATATGTATACAGTTGATTATTTAATGGATATTAGAATTGTATAATGAGAATATTCTATTATGATTAAAGTAGGGGAATGTGGATCCTAAATATATTGGTTTTATCTATATTTTTACTCTTCTTAGATTGTTTATTACATATCGGCTTAGAGAAAACTAAGGATAATAATGATGTGTAATGTAAAATAAAATTGGTAAGCTGAAAATGGAAATAATAGGGGATAAAGATTTGAAAACTTATGTATGGATGAAATGATATTGATATTGAATTAATGAACTGAAATATGAAATACAAATTTATTTAAAGATGAGTGAAATGGATAATGATATGAGTTAATATTATATAAGATTAATGGAAATGAAAATATGACTATGTACAAGTGTTATAACCTGGAAACATGTTGCTCACGTGAAAAGATGTATAAAATTAAAAAAAAAAAGGGGAAAAAATGTACATCCAATTCTGCCACATGTTTAAATACAGCACATTGAACTTGCAAATTTCCAAGTGTTAGAAAATAAAACCTGTGAGTTAATTAAATTAATAAATCAATACTATGTCTTTGGATTAGTACTGTGAATAAAGTCTAGGAATTTTCAGTGCAATATCCTTTTATAAGCAAAGCCATTTCTATAGAGCAAGAAAGCCAACTTTCAGCATGCTGAATTTCAGATTCAAACCATTCCCTCTACGGATGGGGCTGCGGATCAGGCCCTGCCCTCCAAAGGATGATCCAACAGGGGGGGGGAGGAGTTCGGGGGGGGGGGAGCTTTATCAGCAACTTACCTGCAGCTCAATGGATGCTGAGGTGAGTGAACTGCTCATTTCGCGGAAACTCTCCAGGGCTGCCGCGTGCACCTGGATGTGGTTTTCTAGGGATGCCTGTTCAGCATGTGACACCTGCAGAAGTAATGCCAGGCTTGAGTTTCAGGAATCGCCCAGGGCCAATAGTCAGGCTTGCTTTGGAATTGACACCCTTATCCAATGACTTTTATTGGAAGCCCATAAAAGAAAAAACAAGCTCGATACATTTGCCAGAGCAACAAACTGCTGGTGGGGAAGTAAGGCTGGAGCCTGTTTTGGCAAAAAAAAGTCATGCCATCCTCCTCCTGGCCAACTGCTGAACCCACAAATGCTCACTAACTTCCCCAGGAGCTACTGCTGACCGTCCATGGCAGTCCACCAACATGCAGAGACAAGCAGCAGCTCCATGTAGCCAAATAAAATATTCCCTTTCAAGAGACACTGAAGAAAAGATTCAAATCCTAACCACCAGGTGGACTTCAGGAAAAAGATTAATGAAATATATGTGAGCTTACACCAGTTCTTGAGCTCCATATTGGAGATTTGGAAAAGAGGTGTCTCCTTGGCATTTCAAAGAAAAGTAATGCGGCTTGAAGGTTAAGCGAAGCAGAAATCTGCAAGCAGGCCAGGCTCTGCCAGGCTACCAAAGAAGGGGTCCCCCATCCTGAACGGGCATGTCACGATGGCTGCCAATGCAAAAGCCATCGGAGTGTAAAGGATGGTGCAACAAAGGCGATCCATACTTTCAATAAACACATATTAATAAATTGCTCCGTAAAACACATGTGCGGATCTAGGCCAGTGCAGGAGAGTCTCTTGAGAAAGGGATGTGAGAAAGAGCACCTCTGCAGAGATGAGCAGGCTGCAGCTGGGGAGGCTTCCAACCATGCTCAGAAAGCATCAGTTTGGTAAGAAATGAAGCCGGAGCATCAGACCCCCAACACAAACAAAGCCAAAAGTGGAGAGGAAGAAGTTCGTTGCTCAGCCGCCATTGTACTTACTGTCAGCTCACTTGAGAGCTCCTGGATTTTGCGTTTCATTTCATCGTATTCGCCATACATTTTGTTTCTTACTCTTTCCAATGTTAATCTCACCTGGAACAGAAAGGTTACAATACGTAAAATTGTTCTCCATGCTGGGTAAATAGTAATTTTCAGAGTCTAAATAGTCAAATGTTTATAAAAGTAACAATTTAAGAAAATCCTAGCTGTTCCTTTCTCGTATGCGGGATCTGAGGCAGGTATCATGTCAGCTTAAAATGTGGTTCCTCAGCTAAGCCCAGGAGCCCCGTCCCGGGGCTCCCCCCCATTCACACAGCCAGGTAGCACCTCCACTCTTGTCCCATTGCTTTAGAGAGGAGGGACGCTGATACCCGAGTAAGAGATGCTCCCGACCTGCCTTGCCCCTTTGGGCCTCCGTTCTGCTCCGGAGTCTGAGGGGACAGACCAGAAGGATGCCCAGGGCCCCTCCATGTGTGGAAGGAGGATGCTTGCTTCGAGAGGGCCTGCTCTGCGTCCAGCCCCTGAAAAGCCTCGGGGGGAAATGGGGCAGAATGCACCCCTGCTGCCCTCTGAGATTTGCCGACAGACAGGCCTGGGCCAAACCTAATGGGACCTGAGGCCCCTCCCTGTATTCCTCTCCCCTTTGTGACCCTCCTGCAGACTCACAAGTGATGTGGCCAGGGTTACGGGGCCACCGAGTCAGTGATACGTGCACCAGGAACCCAAGGGCATGGAGATACTTTGCAAAATTTAAAGATGTGCAAATTATATTCCAGACAATAAGTTGACTTCATTTCACAATTTTGTTCAGATAGAAACCAGAACTGAGTGCACCGACTAATGGAGTGAATGGTCCTGATCCTGCCATGGGAAGGAAAGAAGCTACCAGAAAAGTGCCGGATTGAGAAGGAGATAAACTTTTGCTTCGGGGACAGAAGGATGGGGAAGGGAGCAGCTGCCAATCAAAATCTTTCCTTTCCTGCAAGAACATTGTATAAAAATGTGACTCACATCTCGTATATATCTCATTTCTTCTTTCAGTTGGTGAGCTGACCATCCATAAACCACCATTTCTTTGTTGTAATTGTCATCAGACCGGTGCACCACACCATATACAACACCGTGCTTTAAGTCCCCAGCAGACAATCCACCAGGCGCTTGGTAAAGTTGCTGTCAGAGTATATTCAAAAGTTATAAATGTAAAGAAAAGGGAAAGTAACACGCTATTGTGTGACTTTTTCTAACCTACCTTTAATTTCATAATGCTCTTCAAGATAAAAGGATGAAACTTTTTAAACATCCAAGTAATATTACCAGAATGTGCTCTTCCCTAAAACTGCTCCAAACATCAAAGGGTAGCCCAGCACTAACATCCCCTGAGGTTGAACGGAGCTCTGGGCCAGCAAGGCCGGTCCTCAGGGCAGGGCAGAAGTCTCTAAGGCATTGCTGGAGAGCAGCCGGACAGAAGGGCTGCTCCCTGCCCGCCTCCCTGGACAACACCTGGCGACCCTTGGGGCTGGCCTAGACAGGCCTTCAGCCGGACCTTCCTACATTCCTCTCTGAGCACCTTCCACGTTTCCAGAGGGAACCACAGCATCGGTTAACAGTAGCTGTCACTTGAACCAAGCTATGAGCTCTTTGACCAGGCACAGAAGACACAAAAACAGTTCTAGAGAATTAATTCAGCGGCTACCTTTAAAATTAATTTGTCTTCCTCAAGAAGGGAAAATCTATACTTATTTTATTAAAATGATCTTATTGCAAGCATGCATACAGAGGAGGGAGGGAGGGGTGGGGCCCTGCAATTTAAAAGTCCTTTCAGAAGTTGAAGCCGATTCTGCTCTGCCTCCCAGAAGCTCCTGCAGGAGTTGCCTTTAATGCCCAGAGAGCATTTGAGATCCAGTTTTAATTGTCTAAAACATCAACATAAGCTACTCTGTTGCAATACGTGGGCATAGTCACCTCGTTGCCTGATGGCATTCAGACTTATCATGCAAAATACATTGTTTTGTTTAGACAAAAGGTGGGGACGAAGGCGTGTCCTGGGTGGAGTGCCATATGCAAAAATAATTTTTCATTTCCTGGATAGTCTTATTTGGTTTCATATCCAACACTTGACTATAATCTTGTTCATAGCTGAGAGCTCCTCCCTGGCACTAAGGAATGAAGTGACTGGAGCTAGGAATAACAGGTTCAGAAGTGGGTACACTTCTGAAGAATAGGTACAGAACGGGAAGTTCTGGCACTGCTCAAAGGATCACATTCTTCCCACTCAAGATAGCCTCTCATAGTTCAGCAATGAGTAGTTATG
Organism: Bungarus multicinctus; assembly: GCA_023653725.1. Classification (NCBI taxonomy): domain Eukaryota; kingdom Metazoa; phylum Chordata; class Lepidosauria; order Squamata; family Elapidae; genus Bungarus; species Bungarus multicinctus. The sequence goes on from CM042843.1 coordinate 22,656,541, forward strand.
CTTACACAAAACTTAACTTTACACAGAAACAAATCTAAGTAAATCTGGAGACTCTTAATTATCTGCAACCCAACACAAAATGACTTAAGAGGAGCCCTTCTTGAACACAATGGTATGCATTTCTGAGCAGTATCCATAGGATTCCTCTCTAATCCCAACAGCGCCACAGCCATTTAAAGTGGTTTCCCAGTGACCCCTATGGCCAAGGGTGATAATCCTCTGAACGTCCTGCTTTTTAAAAAGTATTGAGGCTGATGAGGTGATGTGGGTTTTGGGGTTCCTTCTATTGGCAAATCATTATATTTGTGAAGTTACACAACCCAGGCCTGGATGAATAAAACAGAACAACAAACCCGGTACATAATTTTGATGTAGGATTTGAGTTTTTACAACCATCTCTGAATCCTTCTCACTGTAGGACTGTAAAACATCAGATTAATAGTATAAACTGTGCTGCAGGTTTTTAATAAAATCTGAATTTGTTAGTTCAATTAGCCGGACTCCCTTCTCCAAATGCTACATGTTAAGAGAAAGGGAAAGATGCTTACTATTTCCAGTCACATTAAAAAATAAACAGTATTTCCAGGCAAGTTCATCCTATTTGCTGCAGTTCAAGAGGGCAGTTGCTTCTCAGGTAAACGGGAAGGTGTTGGCTGGAGAAGCAAAACTTTCCAGCAGCCACTGGTAGATTCGAAGATCTTCTTGGCAGGTGAGCAGCTGAAGGCCTCAGAGATGTGGCCCAGAGGGGGTCTGGGCCTTTCCATTCCTGCCCCAGCATTTGCTCCTCCCTTGCTCTGAGCCGCTCCCTTGGCTTTCCCTTCCCACTACAGTGCAGCCACCCCCATTTTTTTCCTGTGTGAAGGCAGATTAGCACATCAGGATCCGGAGAGCCTCCAGGGTGATCTAACCAGATTTTCAGTAACCTTTGGCCCCTTTGGCTGTGCAATGCCCAGGTCATTTCCAGCAGGAAGAGGAGGGTGGGTGTTCTTTGTTGGCCCAGCAAGCTCTGGCTTTTATGGCCGAGGTGGCTCCTCTGGCTGGATCTGCAGAGCGGCCCCTCCACCCCCATCTCTCCGGCATCACCCCTCCAGCCAGGCCACAAGGGAGAAGTACCCTGCTCAGGGCCCAGAAATTAGAGAAGCTGCTTCGCTGGCCAGTTTAGTGTTGTCCCTGGAGCTCCACCCCGGCCAGCCAGCATTGTCCCTCAGAGGGCAGATTACAGCTGTGTTGCAAAAGTCTGACTGGAACCAACCTCAGAGCGCAGGGATGATCCCGTGACCTCACAAGCCATGGGTGTGGTGATAATAAAACTCTGACTTTGGCCTGGCCCAGCGATGTGTGGCTTGAAAGCTCCTCTTTGCACTAGTGGGGTGCCTGTGCTCCTCTCCCCCCCGCCCCCCCAGGGCTTCTGCAGGAGTCTACAAACCCTTTCCCTCCGGCTCTTTCTCCAATGTAAGTCTATTATTATGGGCATTTTCTCCCCACAGTACAAACAGCAATTAAGTCAGGAAAATCATGCAAGGGGAAGAACTAAATAATGTCCAGCCAGAAGGAGGTTTCCATAAAAGGTCCAAACATCCACCCCCACCCCGCTCTCAGCCAACCCATCTCCCTGTGGTGATAACCCCAAAGGATCCCTCAAATTGGGAAGGGAGGAGGGGCCTTTGAAATCATCTCCTAATCAGGTCGTAATCTAGATTATGAACATTTTCAAAATTAAGATCTGACAACAGCTTTTCCTTCAAAACCAAACCATCTGCCTTAGTTAAAAAAAAAAAAGCCCTGAACATTTTGGCTGGATTTGCCCGCAAAGGATAAAGGAAATTTCCATGCCACATCCCACCCAAAGAAGCCGAGAGTGTTTCTGTGGCAGGATTTGCCCTCTTGGAGAAAAGCAGATCCGCAAAAGGGGAGGGGGGGCACAAACCAAACGGTGTCCTGTGAATTATTGCACTTCACTATCTCACCTTTGGGGTCTTCTCAGCAGTATTTGTCCCTCCCCAAGGAGGCCAGTTTTCTTCCGGGGGCAGAGTTAAGCGCAGCCGACAGATGTTTGCCTGGAGGACAGCAAAGATTTATTTTTATTTATTTATTTATTTATTTATTTATTTATTTATTTATTTATTTATTTATTTATTTATTTATTTATTTATTTATTTATTTTGTCGAGCATGTGTTAAATAACAGATATAATTTGGAAACATGATTAAGAGTACATGAAATGGGTACGAATAACAGGGGACATTAGGACAGGGACGGTAGGCACATTGGTGCTCTTATGCATGCCTTTTAGGAAAGGGGTGAGGTCAACAGTATACAGTCTAATATTAAAGTTTTGGGGGTTTGGAGAAGAGACCACAGAGTCAGGTAGTGCATTCCAGGGATTGACCACTCTGTAAGATTCCCCTTACAATCTTCTCTCTTTTCAAAGAGGAAGAAAAGCTGATCCCTCCGATTTGGGGCAGATAAGCAGCCAAGGTGAAGGAAGGGCAGCTCAACTCAGAAATGACCACATGCTGTGGAAGAGCAGGGGCCTGTCTCTGCCCAGGCATTTTCTTCAAAACTCACCTCGGTTAGCTTCAATTTCCTATGGAATGCTCTTATGGAATAAGTAGCATGGGAAGTTTTATAAATAAAAAGAGAAGGAAGCCGATGGCAGCAGCTCACTGTCTGCCAAGGGAACATAAACAGAGAATATATTCGGGGCACCGGGCAGGTTCACAATGTTTACAGGTGACATAAATAACGCACTAAAACCACCGAATCCTTTTTCACTTGCTGGTTTTAGTGCACTAAAAGGGAATTTCCGAGCAACGCTTTGATAGGGGAAAGGTGGCAACAAGCGCCGCCATCGCAGGGCAGCCCAGCAGACGGAGACAAGCCTCCCCTGGAGCAGGCACAGCGGGCGCGTCCTGCCCCGCACAGCCAGCCTTGCATTGACTCGGGCAAGGGCAGCCAGCCGAGGCCTCCGTTGCCGGATCCTCCTCCTAAAGCCTCCACCGACTTTCGGCGCGGCCCCTCCTGGTCTGCCTCCACCGCCAGGCTTTGGGGAGCCACTGCCGGGCCCGCGCCGCCCAAGACGCCGGAAGACGGCGGGGCTTTTTTGCCCTCTGACCGCCCCCGGAGCCTCCATCTCCACCGGAGCCCAGCCGGGCCAAGCCTCGCCGGGAAGACGGCGAAACGCTCGCCGGTCCTGCGGACGAAGGCAGGCGGCGGGCCAGCAACCGGTCCGGGGGCCCCTCGGGGAATAGCAGGCCGCGGCGGCGCCTTTTTGCCCGTCGCGAAGTTTGGCTGGGGCGGCCGGTCTGGAAGAGCTTCCTCCGCAAGGGCCCCGGCCGCTTTTCCGGGCAAGGAGGCCGCCCGCTCACCTTCCGCTTGCTCGGCGGCAGCCTCGGCTTGGTGCGGGTCACCGTCAGCCCCGAGCTGTAGCGCAGCATCTCGGCCGCTCCCCGCAGCCTCCGCCACGGCCGGGCGCGGCGCCTCCTCGGACCAAGTGAGCCGCTCCGCCGCCCCGCGCAGCAGAGGAAGGGCGCTCGCCCCGCCCCGCCCCGCCCGGACCAGGCTCGCTACCTCCTCGGCTCCAAGGGAAGCGGCGGCGGCGGAGCGTCTTAGACGGCTCCGGGAAGGCCGCCCCGGCCTCGCCCCGGGTGGCTGTGGAGAGCGCCTCCCCTCAGCCTGTCTGGGCCCAACTCGGAGCCGCTGTGGCCGGGCAGCCTCCGTCTCTTCTCCGGCCTAGGATCGGGGCTGGCCGAGCCCTCCGGCGGTGGGCGCAGAGGCGCAACCGTCGTGAAGCTGCGGAGGACGGCTCCAGGCTGAGCCACGGCCCGGCCTTGCCTGTTCTCCCTGGGGGTCGGTCGGTCGGGAAAGTCAGCTGGCCGTTCGCCCCAGCTCGGCCCTGCCGGCGCCAGAAGAGCCCGGAAGGCGAAAACTCCTCCAGGGGTCTGCGGTGGGTCCGAGGAGCCGGCTGCTCGGGGGAGGGGGGGAAGGATGGACCACTGGCCCCTCTGGCCTGTTCCATGTCCTGTTCCCCTCTGGCCTGGCCCCTCTGGCCTGCTCTTTGGGCTCCGAAGGGAAAGCGGCGCCCTCATTCCAAGGCCAACGTTGAGTTTCTGTTTCAAAAATGCCGTCGACTGTTCGTTCCCGCAGCCTGACAGGGAAGCCACTCGCATACAAACGGCGCCCCTGACTAGCACTGGGGATGCTGCCTGGCTTGGGCAATGAAACCTCTCTACACAAAACAAGGAAGCCCAGAGAACCCCAAAGACACTCCCCCCCTCACTCCACCCTAAATAGAGATTTTTATTCTCTCGGTATGAGGTAAATCTTCTTCCAGGTGTTAGAAGATACTAGTGGAGATGACAGGAGGAGACCTCTATGGTGCCATTTTCTTAGCATTTCCTCAAACAAGGGGGCTCATTGCACGTGGCAGCTGAGGGGGGAAACCTGCTGGCCTCCTTCAGCAAAAGCCAATACAGGTATAACAAGGTTGCTGCATCAGGGTTAGAATTCACCCTTACAATGTCAGTTGAGCAATTAAGCCAGAATGACACAACCGTGACACACCCAATGACATGGTTCCCGGTGAAGAGCAGCCTTCTGTGGCTGCCAGTCCCAGTGGCTTTATTCTCTCCTGCCTGTCCATCCGAAGGCTTTCCTGTTGAGGAACCAGAAGAAATGGCAAAACCCGGCAGGCAGTGCTTGCCCTGCATCCAGGGCTGGGGAGCCATGACCAGCGGCAAGGTCTTGCGTGACGCATCAGCCGCTCAATCAGCACCTCTCCTCCAAAACCGAAGCTAAGTGGAGAAGTTGGAGTCGGCTCCTCCCTCTCTGGCTTTTGTTTGTTCTGGTGTCGTGGTTCGGGACCTTTGGTGGATCCATGTGGCTTCTTTGCGCACTCCACAAGGGCACTCTTGAGCCCTCAGGAATGCGCAGACAATCCCAACAATCAAACACAATCATTTTGGCAAACAAAAAGGAACCATAAAAGTTATCATGGTAAATGGTGTCATTTACACAGCAGTCCTCATCCACTCCTCCTATAGGCACCAGGGTACTACATGGGGCTGGCCTGCCTTAGCCGCTCGGGACCAAGCAGCCCAGAAGCAGAGAGGCAGCTCCCTTCTCCCCCCAAAGGGACGGTATGGAGCTGGAGGGCCCCATCTTGGGAATGGTCAATTCTTCACGTTGGGTCATCCTATCGGCCATTAGATTTGGGTAAGTTGGGAGACTTGGTAGCGTTGTGTATTCTCTTTGTGTACTCCTAGTCTTACTTACAATATTTAACCTACTTAGTAAGTACTTAGGCTCTGTCAAAGCCTATAATAATTTAGCCAATCTGACTTTAATTGCAGCTCTGCCTTCAATCATATATGTAACCCTGACATTAATTAGGGCTGCATAATGGCCTTGCCATGGATCTGATATTGCAAGTATTTGTTTTGTTTGTAGACTCATATCCTGATTTTTCAATGATTATTCAAATGTTGGAGAGTCTGACCTTTTAATTCTTGCTTCACCCATCGAGATACAGTTGTGTAAATGAAGGAGTTAATAGAAGAGAATCTCTGTAGCTCCGGATTGGTGCCCTTTGTGCTCTCCTGCTTGATGGTTTGCTTGCAGACCTTTCGTTACCCACCTAGGGAACATACTGGGAGCAAATCCCACCTTCCCTTGCACTGATGAAGTTACCTAGTCGGGTAACGAATGTCTGCAAGCAAAGAGACCATCACAGATGGTCCACAGACTCCACAGATGGGATTAAATATTGAAGTACATGAGGGGAAAAAGATGTTCCTTAACCCTCTAGCTGAGACTTCTGTTCAACAGCCCCTATTTAGATTGCCCTCCTACCCTTCTGCTCCTGCTAGGGGGTTTCTCCCACAGCCCATTTCCTTTCAAGACCCTCTGCTGGGATGCCTCTGCTCTCAGGGCTGATGTCCTGTTTATCTTGCTTGGAACCTATTGACAGCTGATTAAGTGGCACCAACTGTTAGCCTTGGGCTGTATGCACACCATCATTTATGAATGGATGTCCTTCAAAACTATGGAAGTAGTCCAGCGTGGAGAATGTGTTTAGGCTGAGGTCAAGTGACTTAGGAACTCGCTAACAGGAATCAAATTATTTTAGGAGGAATAATTTTGTAATTTAAATTCTGTAGCATGATGCATAACCCATCTTTTAATAAGATCCCACATCAATGCTTTGGAAATGTGCAGAATGTTGATCTGAGCCAGGGTTCCTGATAGGTTTTAGTTTTATCACCTGCCCATCTCATACAACGCTAGAGAAGCCTCCAGTTAAGATCTGCTGGGGATGGGGGGGCAACTGGAGGGACTTCCATTTGCCTCGGCTGGAACAAACAACTTGCAATACAGTGTGTTGGAGGATGGGGGATGTAGAGAGGAAGCTGTTTGGCTACTGAGCTGGGCACAAGCAGTCTTGTCCTCCTCTGTGGGAAGGGACTCATGGCCCCGATTCCCCTCCCCCCTTCCTGAGATCAACATTTCTGGGACATCACTCAAGCCATCACCTGATGGGAAACTTACTAACAAATGGAAACAGGAAACATCTGAGGATTATTTGCCTTTTTTTTTTTCAACTCCTCAAGCTAATTGGTGGGAATAACGGGGTATTTTTGGAACCTTGTGCATTAATGTTGCACACACAGAATTGCACACTATGACACCAAGGCAGAAAGATTTACCATTTATTTCAAAATAACTAGAGTTTTATGGTTTAGCATGTCTAAAGGTAGCTGCAAAAAATTCCTTGGTTTTTCTCCAAATTCTTTACAGTCTCAGTTTATACTGGATGTTTTTCCAGTAAAAGCCCTTGAAATTAAAAGTAAATTTGTTTCCCAACAGAGTTTTGTCTTTAGCTTGCTCAGACATGATCCAAGAAGAGAGTTGTAAAGAGTAGTATTAAAATAAAGTTGTCATTTTAGTATCAGAAGAAAAAATACAAGAGTTTGAACTGATTGTCAACACAGCACATTTCCAGGTCATTTCTTCCTTGTTTTTAAAAGCTACTGACAGATAAAGAAAAGTGCATCTCATTCAGATTAGCTGCAAACCTGAGAATAAATCTGTTGAAAATCAAGTACATCTCAGGGCAAATATTTTCCCATTAGCTATCAGTGGATACAAATGCTTTACAATAAATAGGTATTGACACACATTTTCAGATCATGACATCATGGAGTCCATAAGCTCCTTATCTCTCCTGGCAGGACACAAGCAGGCATGTCAAAAGGGCGGCCCAGCTCCACAAAGGAGAAAAACATCGCCATGCGTGATGTGACGGCAACGTGATACTGCATGTTTGGCACCTGTGCTCTAAAGTTACCTAAACAATTTGGACAAATTACTTCACGATCTCATTCATGAAGAACTGGAGCAAAAAAACCACTATCTGCTTTCAAGATCTGTCCTCCTTTATCTGCTATGATCAAGATCTTTCAGGTTATCTTGTGTGATCTTTTGTGGCTCCCACTAACAGAATTCTATGAAACTGGAACAAGGCCCCTTCCCTGTGGGAGCAGAAGGTGCTCGGTGGCTCCACCTGCCACCTTCTCTTCCCCAAGGGCTCTCCTGCCCCACCTGAGATGGCGGGGCTGAACCAGCAGGTCGGCCAGGGGCTCCACCGGGGCCTTCTGCCAAGGAAAAAGCTGCCTCTTCTTGGCTCAGCAAGCTAGCAGACGTTCGCTTTTTTCAGCTCTCCTGGCAACAGAAAGGGCCACGTGGCCCCCAGAGACAGCAGTCGTCAACTGCCACCCAGAGCAGCGGCCCTCCTTCCATGAACAGGTCATTTGAGGCACACGTGCAGATATGCTCACAAAGCCCAAATCCAAATCCTGGGCTTCCCTCTCCCGTTCCCTTCCTCAGTCTATGGTCTCTGCTCCCATTATGCGGCCCTTGGGATTTGTGGGTGAGAGGGAAGCCTGATCTTCCCATCTTCATCATCTCCCGCCTAGATTATGCCAATGCTCTCTACATGGGACTCCCCTTGAAGAGCACCCAAAGGCTCCAGTTGGTGCAGAATGCGGCCGCACGGATGGTTTTGGGGGCTTCTCGGAGCTCCCATGTTACACCACTTCTGCGCGAGCTGCATTGGCTCCCGGTGGCCTTCTGGGTGCGATTCAAGGTGTTAGTGGTCATCTTTAAAGCGCTCCATGGCTTGGGACCTGGGTACTTACGGGACTGCCTACTGCCACCATCGGCCTCCCATTGGCCAGTGCGCTCCCATAGGGCGGGCCTCCTCGGGGTGCCGCCAGCTGGCGACCCTGAGGGTCCGAGCCTTCTCTCTGGGAGCACCCTCTCTCTGGAACAAATTACCCCCGGAGATGAGGACCTATTAACCTTCCGGCGCACGCTAAAGACCTACTTATTCCATCAAACCGGTCTGGCCTAGAGTTATGTGTAGAGTTTTTAATTTGACCTTAATGGTTTTTAGTTTTTTTTTAATCTTTTGATGATTTTTTTAATTTTTCCAGCCAATTATTTCTTTTAAATTCATTTTAAACATTGTATTTGTATTTATATGTGTATTTTATTCGGCTGTACACCGTCCCGAGTCCCACTGGGAGAGGGGGCAGTATATAAGATTAAATAAAGATAAAGATCTTGGCATGTCCCAGGGCGTGAATTGGCTCTAAAGCCCAAAGGACATTGTGGAGTCAAAGCAGACCCTACTTAAGGTTCCACTCACGAACCCACAGAGTCCAGATGCCAAAGCTTTTCGGGAGCATTATCTTCCCTCTCTCAAGGGACTGCGTTCTTCCACTAGGAGGAAGAATGCTCATTTGTGCAGCTTCCAGGATTTGTTTATGCTGGAATTTAACATCCTCAGTGTGGACTCTGAAAAAAGACATTGGAGGCTAACCAGTTTCGAATTGAACTCTTTGACAAAGTTGTAGAAGAGAACAATTGCCATGGGCTGCTAATACTATTATTTCCTCATTAAAGGTTGTCCTAACAGAGCAAAAATTTGGTGGAAAGATAAAAATGCAGATCATAATAGAAACGTTTGCAAATACTCATAAGTTCTTCCAGGGCATTCAAATGCCACTTACAGGCAGCTACCATTAAAACTGGAGGACAAGAAAACAGAAATGCTTTTTCTGATGTGCTTCTGATGTGCTTCTCGGCCCTTTATAACCCACCAGAGGAGCAGTTATCGCCATTCGAGAAGAGCAAAGCAGCTGTTCCAGCTCCAAACCCAATGGCAGCCGTGGCTCCAGCAGGCCAGACCAGCCCCGCTTCTCTGCACTTGGGGCTGCTCCAGATTGGAGCAAAAGTCTCTTTCCTGAAGGGCAGCAAGATCAGGAGTGAGCGGTCTCCCATTGACCTGATCCCTGGAAGCCAGAGCGAAGAAGCCGAGACGGGGAGCAGGGGACAATTGTTCTGAGCAGAAATGGCTCCTGGGGTCCTGCTTTTTCCACCTTCCCAAGGCCACGCTGCTCTCCTTCAGCTCATAAACATGTTTGCTGAACAAATGGAGTTTACTGCAACAGGGTTTTAAGGCTTATGCACTGTTGATATGCGCTATAGAAGCATGGAACTACACAAAAACGTTGCAAGAGTTGCAAAAAATCGTGATTCAAAAATATGTACATTCTCGCCTCCTGCTCTGTATATTCCTTCCTCTGCTCTAGGAAGAAACACCCTCCCTCCCCTCCTTCGAAACGGCTTCCAAGGGGAAGACCTCCGGTTGGGGGCAGTCTGGGGCCGGCCAGGCGCTCAGAGCTGGAAGCCTCCCTGAATGTGTGAACTGGAAGGCCTTTTCGTTCTCAAGAGTTTCTTTCTGAAATAAACCTGAACATTTAGGCACATTTAAGAAAAAGGAGCCACGGCCACCTGACGCGATGATTCCTGCAGCCGGTGGTGCCTGGCTTCCGCGGAGCCTTGACTCCCGGCCACTAAGGCTGGCTGGCATCCTTCCTGGCTTTGCCGTCACTGTGCCTGAAGGGCTTCAACCCCAAGGGGGCATCGAGAAGGCTCTCCCCATCAGTGCTGAAGTCGTCATCCTCGAAGTCCAAGTCGCTCAGCAGCTTACTGGAAGTCTTCTGGCGTCTGTGGAAGGAAAGGTTCCCCCGCCCACTGAGACACGGCCCGCGACCTTCTGGGCCACGCGGGGAGTTTGGTCTAATTGGCAAAGCGGATAAAGCTGTGGCGGATGCAGCCAAAGGGCGCAGAGTCTTTCAAGGACCCGCAGAGCACATCTGCTGTGGGGCAGGTGTATTTTCTCCTAGGGAAGAAGACGGTCCTGGCAGCCCAGCCCCATTTCTGGGCATTCAAGCACAAACTGGCCCGCGTGTTGGGAGAATCCAGGCTGAGGGGCTCAGGGGGAGACCGGCTGCCAAGGCAACACGCTCCTCTTCAGGAGAGGAAGACGAAGAAAAAGGGAGCAGGGAGCCCTGCTGCGTGTGAGCCGGGGCACAAGGTCAGCTGGCAGCTCTCGAGGCTGGCCGGGCCCCCCTTCCCACCTGAGATCCTGCCGGATGGTGGTCAGCTGTCCTTGCAGCTGGTCGTTGAGGTCCACTTGGTCTTCCAGCTCCCTCTGAAGCTTCTTCTTGGTGTTCTCCAGCCTGTCTATTTCTTCCTCTGCTTCCTCCACCTGCCGCTTCATGGCCTTCAGGCGCAGGCTGAGCTGTGGAATGAGGAGAGGGCCCTCCTGGGATCAGGCGGAGCCTCCTTGGGGCCACAAGAAGCAATGTGTCCCCCGGGGCCCGTCCCTGCTTACCTGGTCCTTCTGGTCAGTCAAGGAGAGGTGCTCATCATCCACCTGCATCAGCAGCTCCTTCACAGTCCTCTCCAGTCGGCGGTTGCTCAACTGGAGGTGAGCTCGGTCCCTAGGAAGGGGCACCAGTGAAGGCCCCTCTGGCCCCCCCAGGTGCTTCCCGGCTCTCCTCATCCAGGCCTCCCCCCCAATGGCCGCCTGCTCTCTTTGTACACTGGGGCCTCAGCAGCCCAGCAGGCTGGGCCAGATGGGAAGGGAAGGGTAGGGAGGGGCTCATGTTTCCATACCGCCTCGCTCACCCGCCCCCCACCAGCCTGGGCTTTGGGGAAAGATGCTGTGACTGAACCAGGGGCTGATGGGTGCAGCAACAGGCCCTCCAAATGGCCTTTCCCACTTCAACCTGTCTCCCTCCAGAGCACTGCTGGCTATTTTTTTCAATTTAACTTGGTTTTATTTAATGGGCCCATTCCTAAAGCTCTGGCTAATCAAGCTATTTCCTGGGTGGGAGGACACAAGGAAACCCCAGCATCAGCCTCCCATCTGTGGGCAAGAATCCCGGAATCACCCACGGAGCAAAGCAGCATTCCAAGCCCGGGGGGGGAGGGGGGAGGAGAGGGGCAGTGCAGAAGAGCCCCGGCGGGTCGTTGGGAGGGCCCTGCTCGTACCTCTCCTCACTCTCCAGCTGCTCCTCCAGCTCCAGGAGGCGGGCTTCCATCTGGGCCACGAGGCCTTCCTTGCTGGGCTTGTGAGAGGCTTCCAGGTGCAGGATCCGGCCTCTTAGCTCTTTGTTCTGGAGGAGGAATCGCCCCCGTCCGTCAGCAGGGGCACCTGGCAGCCCAGGAGGTTGGAAAACTGGCCAGTCCCAAGCAAGGACCCCTGCCCCAAGCTGTGAGACGTGAGCGGAGGGCAGAGGAGCCGCCTTTCCAGTCCAGCCCAGAGGAGGAGCTGCTGCCCCAGAAGGGAGGGGAAGCAGCACCCAGGCCAGCTCCCTCCATTGGGCAGCGGCTGCCCGAGCAGCCTTGGGACGTTGCTGAGACCATTAAGTGGCTGGCACCTGCCTGGTGGGTTGGAAGGCCAAAGGGAGCCTGAAGGCTTGGAGGAGGAAGGGGTGGGTGCTGGGGTGCAGGCAGCCTGCCTGGGCACAAACCTCAGGGAAACTCTCAGCGTGCTGGACTCTGGGGCTGGGGTCCAAGGCAGGGGACTCAGGACAAGGCTGGCCATGGACACGGAGGGTGCCAGGCGAGGCTTGGGGCTGGGGCTGAAGGGGTATTGCAGTCTCAGGGCAGAGCAAAGCAGAGATCAGGCTGTCTCCTGACCTGCCTTTCCAGGGTGGTCTTGTCGCCCTCCAGTTCTTGCCTGGCTGTCCTTTCCTGAAGGAGTTCGCTCCTCATTTGCTCAATCTGCAGCAGAAGAGGAAAAGGAGAGAGGAGAGGAGGGAGAGGGCAGAAACAGGCACAGTCGAACCAGGGAAGAAACATGGCTACCTGCAGTCCAGCCTGAGGACCCAGGCGGTAAAATGGCACATGGAAAGGCAAGAGAGGCAGCCTAAGCCAGGCTGCATCTGTGGCAACATCTGCAGTTACGTGAGATGCAACAAGCCTTGGGCTCCCATCCAGGCCCCGAGGAAAGCTGGGCTGGGCTGCCCTCCTTGTTCCTGGCTGGTTGGCAGCTTATTCAGCAGTGACAGTGACCAATAACAGAGCTATTATTCCACTGTTTTGAGTCTTCAGGAAGCCCTGCATCCAAGCCCGGACCAAGGACAAGCCAGGCTTTGTCCCATGTGTAGGAAATTGGGAGTGCCCAAGCCTCGAAAAGAAAGACGTATTTTGCCTAATTGAGGCCATTGGCTGGTTAGTCAGCTGAGGTTTATGGTGTTTCCAGCCTACAAAGGAAACCTCTGCCAGACCTTGCCAGGAAGAGAAGGTCCCTGCTGGTCTCACACAGGCTGCGGGGGGAAAGAGGCCACCTTAAGCCACAAGGGCCACTGCAGGGGCCGGACCACCTCCAGGAACCCAACTGGGCTAGCTGCTGGGGGTGTGTGTGCGCACGAAGGCCCTGATTGTGGGGAGGGCCAAGCCTGCTTTCCAGTGCTGCTCCTGAGGCGGCCGCTGGAGGCAGGTCAGACCCAGCTGGGGCTTCCTGAAGCTCCTTCCTTCCCCAATCATGCACCCGGCCCCTGAGTGAAGCATAGGCCTACCTGCTCTCTGCCCCTGCCAATCCTCCCAGACAGGATATCAGAATTGCTCTGCTCTTCTTCCAGCTCCAGCTGCAGCTGGGATATCTTGTCCTGAGGAGAAGAACATTGGCCCCCTGCAACATCCGTGGCATGTACAACGCAAGAAGGACCCCTTGAAGTGGGACCCGGCCAAAGGGAAGGAAGGAGAGAACAGGAGCAGCTGCTCAGCCTGCCGAGGGCTCTCCAGGGAGATGTCTCAGCCTGGCAGCCACAAAGGCAACTCAGAGCCCCTGGGAAGAGGCCCTCTCCGGCAGGCGGCTCTGGGCGGAAACTCTCTCAAGCACCCTTCTCAGCACCCCCACTTCTGGTTGGCTGTCACTAGAGTCCCCTTCACCTAAAGGGCCATGGGAAACCACACTTTCCCCAGGTGAGCACATGGGCTCCTTTTTGTGCCAGCTGCAGATGGAGAGGAGGAGGCCTCGGTTGGCTCAGAGCCCCCCAGGCTTCATCTGCAAGCACACGGGGGGAGGGGCAGTTTAGTGGGTTTTACTTCAAGGATCTTGCAAGACAAGGACCTGCCTTGCAACCGCCGGCCAGGTCGGCTGGCCATCCTGTGCCAAGTCCTGCCCCCTCTGAAGCGGGATCCAGGGGTGGCCCAGAGCCAACGGGGCTCAGAGACCAAGGGAACCAAGAGAAGAGGCCTCAGGTGCCCTTCAGGATTTTGCAGGTGGGATGCTGAGTGGACGGGCGTCTTTGCACAGCAAAAGACGATTAATTTCTCTGCTTCCATCTGCCTCCCCAAATACGGTTCATTTCTACCTCCAGTATCTTGGCCTGTCTTGCCCGATCTTCTTTCAAGTGGCTTTTAGTTTCCAGTTCATATTCCAAGTTCTTCACCGTGTCTTCCAGAAGCCGAGTCTTTGTGAGGATTTCTTTTTGGGCTTTTTTGTGACCCTGTAATTCTTCCTCCATAAAACGTACCTGAAAGTCAAAGGAATGTGTCCCATAAACCTCTCACCTGTATGCTCTGTAGACACCTGCTTGACAGGTGGATCTAGAGGCAAGGAGACATTTCTGCATTTTGCAGATCTAGATCCTACATTTCTTCCATCTCAGCTAGCCTGAAGTCTGTAGAAGGTGCACAGGTGCCACAGGAAGCCAACACTTAATTCTGTATGCAGACTGGCTCGCTAGCCCTGATCTTAACCTTAACCCCAACCCATTTCCTGAAAGAGAAGCAAGTGATAAACGGAAACATCTCATGCTCACAGCACGAAAGGCTTCGAGGGTTCTGCAATCCTTTCCCATAGAAACACCAGGGAGACTGCCCCTTTTGCTGGCTGGGCCTGTCCAGATCCCATTCCAGATCAGCTCCAGAAAGGGTGCAACAGCTGGCAGACTGTGCAGCACATATACCCAGTCTTCACGTGCCTCGAGATGCGGTGCTGGTTCCCAGCTTGGCTGGTTTAAAGAACAGGTTGACCTATCTAGGACAGTCCTGAGGATCAAGGGCTCTTAGCCGTGATGGCAGCATGGCTGCCTCCACAGGGCAATAGCTGGCAGACTGGGGTCTTCTGTGAGCAGTTGGTGGCCATCCTGAGGACAGACGCCTCCTCCAGCCGGTCAGCCCATTCCTCAGAGCACAAGTTCGCTAAGTGTTGTTAACCTAATCTTACGTAGCTTTTTCTCTGGTAATATTACACTAATAACTAGAGCATACAAAACATTTGCTAGACCAATATTCGAATACAGCTTATCAGTCTAGAACCCACATTATGTATCTGCTATTAATACAGTTGAGAAAGTCCAGAAATATTTCACAAGCAGAATTCTCCACTCCTCTACTCGTTGCAGAATACCTTATGCCACCAAACTCGAAATTCTAGACCTTGAAAACCTAGAACTACGCCGCCTTTGGTCCGTCTAAGTATAGTATATAAAATCATACATTGCAATGTCCTACCTGTCAATGAATACTTCAGCTTCAACCATAACAACACAAGAGCAAACAATAGATACAAACTCAAGGTTAATCGCACCAAACTTGATTGCAGGAAATACGACTTCAGCAACAGAGTGGTCAATGCCTGGAATAATCTACCTGACTCTGTAGTTTCTTCCCCAAATCCCAAAAACTTTAACCTTAAGACTGTCTACTATTGACCTCACCCCTTTCCTAAGAGGTCTGTAGGGGGCCTGCATAAGCGCACCAACGTGCCTACCATCCCTGTCCTATTGTTTCTTTTAAATTTTATTTTTCTTATATGTATCCATGTATTCATAACTATGTTTTACTTATACTTAATTATCTTGTAAGCAATTGATAAACAAATAAATAAAAAAATAAAAAAATTGGGAGCATGTGCAATCTTCTTCCGGACACAAGGGGGCAGCCATGCAACACGAGGCTGCCAGAGTCGGGACAAAGAGACCTGAAGTCCTTGGCCCCTCACCCAGCTGGTGGCAGAGCCTCAAAAGAAATGGCCCCACTTTATTTGCTTTGTATAATCTGCTTCCTGATATTTCCATTTTCAGCTGACATTTCTTAAGAGCCGCCTGTTTGCTTTAATAGCCAGCCTATCCCTCCTTCTGGCTTGTTCCATGCTTAGTCCCAGTGCCAGCAGAAGCTTGTCCCGGCACTGGGAATGCAACCCAGACAGACTATTCCCAAACATTGGCTGGGCTGATCTCCGGCAAGGACAGCTGGACCTTAGGCTCACAGGCCCTGGCGTGGTTTTTGCCAGTACCCGACTTGGTCAAGGGTGTCCCCTCAGGGGGACAAGTGGGGCGAGGAATGCTTGCTGATGTTGTAGCAACACAATTGGGAGTCAGCCTCACTTGGGTATTATTAGCTGTTTATCATCTGTTTTGCCTACAACTAGTTCCTGCTGGGCTGTCTTGTTTCAGTCCCTTCTAGTTTGGGTGGAGTTTAATTGATGCTTTTGGTTACATGGTCCAATTGATGCTTGGTGGCAGGCAGGCAGGAAGGCAGGTTGACGAATGCGAGAAGGCCAGGGGTCAGTACCTGCTCTTGCATTCTGAGGATGGTCTGGGAGGCCTTTTCTAGCTCCAGGGTTTTGTCCTGCAGCTGCTGCTGTGAATCTCTCAACTGCTGCTGGTTCTTCTCCTTGTACTCATTAAGTTGCTTCTGGAGTTTCTGGGTTGATTCCTGGGACACTTTAACGATTTCCGCCATCTACTCAAGAGAAAAGCACTGCTATGGGGCAGGATAAAAGTTTTCCAAGGAGGGAAGGGTAGCTGCAACATCTCAACTGCCAGGTGGACTCCGGGGCAAAGGCAGGTGCCCCAAACCCCCTGGAAAACCCTCTTCCTGCGAGGTTGGGCTGCCGAGGTCTTAATTAAAAGTAACCATGGTATTTGGATCCTGCCCTTGTTCTTTCCCCTCAGGCTCTACGGACCTTGATGGGGAAGGACATGGATCCAACAGAAAGCCTTTCTGCTGCTGAAATGCCGCACCTGGAGAGCCAGAGAGCTCACTCCGCCATTCGTGTTTTGTAAACACCAGTAAGGGATTCCCAGGCACTTCTGCAGCGACTCTGGTTGACCATTATTTGAAAAGCAGAAGATGCTGCTTCCTTGAGATCTGGTCACCAGGTGTTTTTCTGGGCTGCCTCCTCTGAAATTTTGGTGGCTGGCAGTTGAGACGTAGGGATGCTAATCTCACCCAGAAGCCCCCAACTCTCCGGCCAGGTGGGCCATTTACCTCCTTCTGCAGCATTTCAACAGTTCCGTCCAGCTGCCGCCGTTCTTTCTCCAGTTTGTGCTTCGTCTTCTGTAGCTGATCTTTTTGGGAAGCTTCGTCTTCCAGGCAGCCCATCAGCTGCTGCTGCTCCTGGCTCAGCCGACTGATCTTCCGCTGTGGAGAGAGGGAGACGTGGCTGCGTGGCCCGTCGAGGACTCCAGTGGCCAGGGGCAAAGCAGCCTCCCAGGGAGGGCTGAGGCTTTCCCCACTTAACCAGGGCACAGATCTGTTCTGACTGCCTCCTCTCTCTGCTCTATTCAGCTGACAGCCCCCCCCCACCCCCCAGCACAGGGCGAGACCCCCTCAGGCATCTCGAGGCCGTGAAATGCTACCTGCAGAGCCAGTGCAGTCTAGTAGTGGAGGCATTAGGCTAGAGACTGTGAGTTCAAGTCCCAACTGGGTGACTTTGAGTCATTCCCTCCTCCCCTTCAGCCCAACCCACCTCTCAGGGGAAGGAGGGTTGCTGCTGTGGGGAAAATAGGAGCAGGAAGGGGTGCTGGAGATGTTCACTGCCTTCTTTGTACAAATAATGAAGGAGAGAAATAAATGAGCCCAGATGTTCCACATACATCATAAACCAAATTGCCCCAATCAGAAGAACTAAAAAAATCAACACATCTTTGAAATGAAAAGTGAGATCCAAATTCTGCAGCAGTCACGGGACGTTTGCCAGCTGGGGGAAGGCCAAGGCCCTGGGGAGCAGAACACACTCAGGCTGCCCACCGGGGCTCCAGCCGTCACAGGAGGAACCAGGAGGTCAAGGCCCAAGGAAGCGGGGAAAGAAGGGCAGGCAAGCCTCTTGGCCTCCGCTGCAGCCTACAGGTTGACAGCAATTGAGAGGAAGAGGAGAACGCTCAAGACAAACAGGCCCGGGAGCAGCACCTCTGCAGAGGACATGACATGCAGACCCAGCAACAACAGCCACCATCTAGAAAACTCCCCAGCATTGAAAGCTGTCGAGATGACATTGTGCACAGCTGCTACTTCTTGTTAATACTCTGCTCCGTACAACTCTGGGATGCCCCCTTTAAATGTTGCTTCTTTCTCACCTGGGCGTCCTCCAGCTGGGCTTCCAAGGACACCTTGGCCGAGACCAGCTGGCGGGCTTCCTCCTTGGCTTGACTCAAGGACTGCATCTCTCTCTGCCAGGACGAGAGATTGACTCATTGGCTTGCACATCTTAAGCAAATCTGGGCAGCTCACAGTAACAATGAAACCAATATATTGTCAAACAGTCAAACAAAAATTCTGACTTGGCTCTATTTGAACCTCAGCAGCTGCCGCCGCCTGCACCCACCCTACCACACCTGGGTTTCGAGACGTCGAGCCCCTCTAGAACCCCAGCCATGGGCCTGATTTACAAAGGTTAAGAACTGCGAAGCTGCCCAGAGGAGGCCCGCTGACCCCCAGGCCCTCCTCCAAGGCCCACAGCTAATGCCAGGAGAAGGCGGCCCTGGAGGGTCCCTTTCAGGAATGGGCACTGGTGGGATTGGGACACTTGGCAGGTGCCTGACCTCTCTGGGAGGGAGGCGGTGGCGGCAGCTCTGCCTTCTGCTGGTGACGCCTCTCAACAGGGGAAGGGACTTTTTCACTGGTTCCTGCAGTTTTCAGGTGAAGCTCAATCGTAGTTTGGCTAACAATGATGCCATGAAGGCAAGAACAGCCAAGCCTCCATCCTCCCCTGCTCCCTCTGAGACTCACCATGCAGCTTCTCAGCCTTTCCTCGGCTTCCTCCTTGCCTCCCCTCAAGTCCTCAAGTTCCAGCTGCAGGTCTTGCTGCTGCTTCTCCTGCTGCCCCAGGGCCCTCCTCAGCCGGCCATTTTGCTCGGCCATCCCAGCCACCCGGCCTTCTTGGCTCCTTTGCTGCTTCTCAGCTTCAGCCTTTGCGCTGGACAGGGCACCGATTTTCTAGGGAGACAAGCCGTCCCTTGGATCAGAGCGGTGCAGTGCTGAGACAATTGACCCTCCTCCTTCCTCGCCCTGGGATGCCAGCAAGGCTGGGGAGGGAGCAGTCAAGGGAGCCTGGTCTGCATCCCTGCCTGGGGTCTTGACGCCTGGAAAGACTTTCTCTGACTGCGAAGAAAGAGGATGACCGCTGAAAAGCTTGTTTGGGGTCTGGAGGAGAAGGAGGAGAGGCAGAGAAGAGGGAACCGTCCCCTCTCAGCTGCCTGCTTCCAGACATCCACAAGCCCTTCCTTTTGAGGAGGAAGGTTTAAGACTACAGAGCAATGAAGCTAAACAGAAGCAACACCTTTTCTGGCTAGCAATGAAGCGCTCCCTGAAAATGAGGGAAGGTGGACCTGGAATTCATTAGCAAGTAATATGGCACTTTTCACGTGTTATTAAGGGCTGCAGTTCTCACTGCTAAAGTAGAGCAGGGCACGGTTTCCCCAACCCAGGGAGCAGCCCTGACCAGAGGGCAACAATGCACCTGGTTCAGGATGTCCTGAGCACATTGAAAGGCGGAGCAGAACCCAGCAGTTTTATGCGCCTCTTTTCATGGAACTTGCTCACGGCAGTGCAGTTCTCTGCGACTCTTCCAAGGGTTAAGCTGCGATTAGTCTTGTCAACACACAGCCACCTAACTGGCTGGGTGAGATTCCTACAAACCAAGGCCAGGATCACCTGTTTCCTGAGCCAGATATGCACATAGAATATCAGGAACCCAGAAGACGCAAACAAGGCGCTTTGAGAGCCAGTCTAACTGGCCTTGAACTTCCGGAGTTGTGCCTCCGAGTAATTCCTTGCAAGGTTGTGCAATGAGGAGGAATGGCTCTCTCAGCCTTGGCGGGGGGTGGGGGGGCGGGGGGGGCAGGGACAACTAGCGCTCTTTTGTGACGTCCGCTGCTGCTGCTCTAGAGTTGTGACATCTCCAACGTCAGGGGACGGGAGGTCTGGCTGAATCCCGAGAGGTCGAAATTTGGGGAAATCTGGGGGTGAATTCCCCGCCCAAAGCCATTCACCAGGACAAGGAGCGTGGTGGGCATAATCCCTGCTGCTAGTGACATTGCCCAGGTTCAAGGGCACAGCCTTGGCTCTGTGGAGCTGACAGGGCTTGCTACTTCAGTGAGGGACCAGCTCATGGCATCTGCCCCCTTTCAAACTTCAAATGCCGAAAGCAAAAAACTTGGCTGGCCCAGGAGGTACCTCCTGCATTGCTTAATCTTGAAGTTTTTTTTAAAACCTGCTTGCATGTTTATATCCTGATGCCCGTTTCTGAATTGTTATTTCCTTTGGCATTCTAGATCAGGACACAGCTCTGACGCTTTTGCACGGAAAACCTAGTGGTGAACGTTTAAATAAAGGATAGAAGGAAGAGCATCACACGGCAGAGACGGGGGCGGCCGCACTGTGGGCCCTGCTCAGAAGTCAGGCTGTTCCTGCTCCCTTTCGGTGTCCAGACAGGAAAGGGGCACCCGGGATGGTCAGTCGTCCAGGGAAAGAACCTCCCCTCCTCCTCCTCCTCTTGTCCTGGCTCTCAGGTGGGCAGAAGCAGAACTGAGCTGCTTCAACTCCTCCTTCCCCACAAGCAAATCCACCTCCTGCTCCCTGCGGTTAATGAGCTGCATCATTAGCAGCGGCTGCCACCTTTTAATTTTCTCCCTGAAAAGTGCCACTCAGGCATGGGCAGATTGGCAGCCTCTCCCTCCTTGCAATGGAATTCCTTAAGGGAGTTCAATTTCTACCCCTGCCTCCTACTCGAATGAGCACCACAAAGAGATTTTGTGCCAGGAGAGAGAAATCGAGCTTTGCCTGCTGGCCAGAAGAGCCAAGCTCTCCAAGTATATCTGACGCCCAACCAAGTGACCGGTGGCCCTGGAAAACAGCAGCATCCCAAAACAGAGCTGCAAGAGGGGGGAGGGAATAGCAGCTGGCTGGCCTTGTGGGCGTCTCACAGTTCTTCTGGGCAACCGAGGTCAGCTGTCAGGCACACATTAACTGCCGTTTCCAGCGAGGGCCAGGCGAATTCCCTGCCCCAGGGCCTTGGTCCGAGAGGCCTCTCTTGCCTGGCCTCCAGTGACACATTTCCTCTTCAGCTGCAGAAAGCAAATCCAGGCAGCCCAGAATCAGAGCAAAATGCAAGAGACCTGGGGTGGGTGGCCTGCTGGACAGGTGGGGGTACAAACCAAGTCCACCAGAAACTGGGCACCAGGACTTTTTTTTGCCTGGTCCCTTGCCACCCAACCCTCACCAAGCGGTCTGCAAAAGGTCCCCAGATGAGGGGAGGCGCAGCCTGGTGGGCCAGCCTGACTCCTTTCCTTGCCTGGTCCCCAAGACTGGGAGGGTGGGGGGGCTGTTCCTGCTTGTATCGTGGGGCAGAGCGAGGAGAAAGGAGGAAGGTGTCCCAGGCAGGAGACCCCAGGCAGACTTTTGGCTGGCTGAAGTAAAGAGCACATGCAATGGGGCGGATCCGAAGGAGCAACTTTGACTGTTCAAAGTGAGGATTTTTAAAAATAACAACAAGCAATTACATTTTTTAAAGTATAACTTACCCAATTAAAAACAATTACAGATTGTCTCAAGATCTGTTTGGGAAATGGGGAAATATCTGTCTTCCAAACAAGCCAAAAATGGGTGGGAGCGTAAAAGAGCGAGTGCTGAAGAACGCTCCCCATCTTTTATTTCCGATGGGCAATCCTAACACGGAGGCCTCTCGGTGCCAGGACTGGGATGGCGGCCATAATCACCACAGCAGCCAAGAGTCTGGGCTTCTGTCAGAGCAGAAGCCTTGGGCAGCCCTGGCGCCTCTCCCGCCGGGTGAGGGAGAAGGTTCAGGCGGAGGGCAGGGGCTGGGGGCTGGTGGGCACCGGGGCCGAGTGGCACTTTTGCTCTGAGAGCCGCAGACTCTGCTGGGTAGCCCACTGACCTCTGTGGCTTTGGCCAGGCTGTCGCTCAGGCTCTGGAGCTCCCGGGCGTGCTGCTCCTTGAGGTGGCCCATCTCCCGGTCCTGGCTGGCCATCTCTTCCTTCAAGGCGCCCTTCAGGGCTGTCAGCTCCCGCTCGCGTTTCTTCAGGGTCTTTTCTTGCTGCTCTTGGAACGCCAGCAGCTCCTGTAGCTCCTGCTTCATTTGCATCAGCTCCTAAACTCAGGAACGGAGAAGGAGAAAGTGGGGCGGCCCTGTTCAGAAGGCTCCAAACTCCTGGCTTCCTGCCTGCCACATTTTCCTGCTTCAGCTCAGGGTCCTCTCAGTAGAAGAAGCGCCTCACCTCCATGAGTTGCTCCTTCTCACTGCCCTCCGTGTGCTTCGTGCTGTCCAGTTCATCGTGCATCTCGGACAGTTGATCCTGCAAGTCCCGGATCTCCCTCTGGTGCTGCTCCCGCTCCATTTTCACTTGGAAAAGCCTCAAAGGGGAGGAGGAAAACAGCATTTTTGAGATGCCTTCTTTGGTTCACCAGGTCAGTCATCAAAAGCCCTCAAAAGCTTCGGGAAAGCCCAGTTTGGTGGCAAGAGTTAACAGTGGCCAAAAGGGTAAAAGATGAGTTGCAAGAGAAGTGAATGAGTGGAAAGAAAAAATAAACGGTGCAAGATAAAAGAAAAGAGAGAAGAAAGAAAAAAAATTCAAATATAATAAAGGAAGAAAAATATACAAAGAAATAACTTTCATCACAAGTATAAACACATTTAGTCACTCTCCAACCCCTCCAAGGTTACAAACATTTATCTCTTCATCCCATATCTGGTCCCATCTCCAGGGACAAATCCATAAATCCTCATCTTTTCAGTCCTAGTCTCAGCAGAAAGTCTTATAATGGGCTGCCAGAAATAGCAATATATTTTAATTTTGATCAAATAAACCAACTTTTATATTCCTTCCTTTTACTTGTAACAGTCACAATCTTGAGTCCAACCTGTAATCTGTGGATTGGAACCGCTACCAGCAATCGGTCTGCGCAAAGGAGTGAAGCTCCATCCAAGGGAAGAAGGCAGCCTGTGGAACCAGGCCCCCTCCAGTCCATGGATAAACCTCTCTCCCTGGTGCCTCAAAGGTTGGGGAAGGGGGCGGCGGCATTAATTCATTCCAATATTGTTGTAGGAAGAACAATATTTTTTTTTCTTTCTCCTTAGTTTGTATTGGATTTTATTAGTATAGTCAACACTCATAGCGAAACTCACTCCTCCAGGTTTTCTCTCAGGTCGTTCTCACTTTCCTTCAGCTGCCTTCTGAGCGTGTCTTTCTCCTCCCTGTTTTCTTCAAGCTGTTGTCGAAGCCTCTGACACTCTGCTTCCATTGTCTGCCTTTCAGCTTTGAAGTTTTGCTGATTCTAAAATAGCACATTTTGGAAAAGATAAAAAGTATCTATTAAATCTCTTTGCACCTTTCTAAAGACTCCAGTATTTCTGAGAATTGGCAAATGGGCCACGCATCTATGCAAGAGAACTTGCTTTGTTCCTTCTGAAGGCTGCAGGGTGAAGCAAAGACTAGGGGCCGTCTGGGGTAAGGAGCACAGCCCATCTTCAGCATGCAATGGGCCTGGACCTGTCGACTGGCCCCAACACAACCGGCTCTAAGGGCCAGCCCTCCTCTGCAAGCTGAATTGTGCTCCTGCACCTCTGTGGCTGAGCCGCTCTGAAAAGACCCGCATTCTCTGTTCACGTGTGAAGGATCAGGGATCGACAGGAAGTTGGAGGAGGGGCTACCTTGACTTCCAAGTCCAGCTTCCTCTGTAGCTCAGACACCTCCTTTGTCAATCGCTTCTTCTCTTCCACCAACATGTCAACTTCCACTGAAGCCCCAGGCGTCTGCAATAAAACAAGATTCCTTTGTTCTCAACATCTGAACTCCCCAGGAGGCAATGAAAGAAACGGCCCCAGAAGGCCTTCACCAGGGACCTTGGGGGACTTTTCCAAAGACAGCAGCAAAAGGGAGTTGTGTGAGAGAAGCCATGAAACACCTTTGTTACTCGAGGGGAAGGGAAGAGCCTACTGGCACCACTGCTTGCAAAAAACAACCCTGCCTCTCACGATGGCAAAGATACTTCACCAGCTGCGGGCAAGGGCGTCCCTCCCAGAACAGGCAGCCATGGGAGACCAAAGGCTCTTTTCTTGGTGCCATTCACCTGGGGACTGCTGGCTGCTCTGGACTTCAGCGTCTGGATTTTCTCAAATACCAAGTTGACTTTCCTCTTGGTAGCATCCTCGTTTTCACGAGTACTAAAATGTGAAAAAAGTTCGTTCAAATGGTTAGAAAGCAAAGACCCTGGAGCCTCCAGCCACCTGCAGGATCTACCTGCCTGCAGCAGGGCTTTGGCTGTAGGGAGTTCTAGTGCGAATTAATCAGAGTGGAATTTCACCTTGGGGAACCCAGAAACGGAGCCCCAAGCAAGACTAGGTACAAAATACTATGCCACTATCAAGGTGTTTCGCAAGCCCACTGACCCTTCCTTGAGATAGTTGTAGAGAATCTGCTTGGCCGTCTCTTCATTGCTTTGTTGGGCAAGTTCTTGCTGGCCCTTGAGCAGGTCAGGTGTTACCTGAAACACAAAACTCAGGATGAAAAGGATGCCTTAGAAGGAAAGACTCTCGTTTCCAATTGGGCCGACACAAGTTGTGCTGCCCTTCAGCTCAGCAGTTGCTGCAAGCAGCTCGGAAGGGTCAGAGGCCTGGAAACCAACCCTCGGATGCGGGAGGCAACTCTGCCCCCTTTGAGACAAAAGTCTGAATGGGACCACCTCCCACTTTTTGAGCTATTTCTGAGAAAACAGGCCAAGTGGTTGAGAGAATGCTGCGTGTGAAGATCGGGGACAAAAATGATCTATTTTAAAAATTTGCAACATGGAGCTGTTCATTCCAAAATACCCAACTGCCTTGAAGGCAGAAGCCTTTCCACTCAGCTCTGCCCATTTCTCCACCCAGCAGCCTCCCTTCCCCTGGCATCGCTGTCCCCTCCCTTCCCCTGGCATCACTGTCCCCTTCCGTCCCGAATAGCCTCCGATTGGCTCACACTGAAGCAGACTCAGTTGCCACAAGTTACCTGAGCACTTTTTGAACCAGAAGCAAAAGTTTCCATCTTTGAGTGAGTCTGACTCATGGTGCTTTCTGGGAACAAGAGAGTGGAGGCCAGATTTTTATGGTCTCTTTTTTTACGCTGCCTTGGAAGAGTAGAAGACTTTGAAGGCAAACTCTCTGAGTTCAGTTGATCTTGTCTCAGATACTGCAAGGAACCAAAGTGGCTGCTGGGAGACGCTCTCATTTCTGGGGTTGTCTGGAGCTTGCCTGCTGCCCGAGGGGCCACCTGCTTCCCAAGAGGTGCTGCCTTCTTCTCTGGAGACAGTGGCTTCTGCAGGCAAACTTGGGAGGACTGGACCAAATGCTCCGACGATCTTCCTATGCTTCTGGTGAAGTCACCGATGCGCCCAGAATGCGGCCCGTGAGACCACGCGCTGTCTACGCTCTTGGACCGCTTAGGGTTCCCTGGGAGAGTTCGAGTCCTAAACCCTAATCTTCCCCTCCTTTGGGGACAAACTTTCCTGTCAAACTTTTCAATCAGCTCTTCAACTGCAGGAATGGAGCCAGTATCAATATCACGGCCGGTTCCAGGCAAAAATGGGATATAACGCCGGTTTTCATGCCGGTTGACGTGGTCGGCATAGATGGCGTATTCTTGGTCATCTAGGAAAAACCTGGACACAGAGGCAGCAGACGTTGGAGTAGTGGACGGAGAGGAAGATTTCTGGGAACCATTCAGGGCTGCTCCTGCCGAGTCCGGCTGACGGAAAGGGAGAAGGTCCGGCCTGCATCTCTTAGAATCCGGGCAGGCAGAGGAACCCGCAGCAGATGAAGGTCCTGCCCCAGAAGTGAGCCATTCAGGCCTTCTGCCAAGGTGGTCAGCCTCACTGGGGTTTCCCTGCTGCTGCTGCTTGTTTTGGTTAGACCTGGTCAAGTCCACCGTTTTCGGTTTTGATTTAGCCAGTTCTGCAAATTGGGGGGTGGAGTCACCTAATGTTGCCACCCTCAAAGATGGGTTCCAAGGCCTGGAACCCGATTTCCCTTCATCCTCAAGAGATTGGGATTTGCTCAGCAGGCGAGGCTGAAGGTCCTTCAGATTCAAGATACCGTTTGCAGGATTATAGGGTTGAAGCAGCTCTGGATATTTCTGAAAGTTCAGCAAATTAGAGGCCTGGGAAATCTCAGCTTGGAAAGGTGAGGCAGCTTCCTTTCCCTCCGCCCTGCTGACTTGCTCCAGGCTTTTGATCCAACTGGGTGGCACATTATCCCAAAGCCTGCCAAAGGGCCTTCCTTCATGGCTCTTCCGGATGAGTTCAAGGGCAGGAGGAGCAGAATCTGGCGCCGGCTGATCAGCTGCAACCTGTTGGCCATTTTCAGGTCCCAAGAGATTTGCTGACAAGCCTCCCTCAGTGTTGTTGAGCACGAGATACGGATGGCCATCGATTCCTCGGACCCGGATGGTGACGCCATAAGACCCGGCCTTGGCATTTGGAGGGCTCTTCGGGCTCTCCCGTGTTGCCAACTCAGGGTTGTTCACACGGTCCCGCTGCCAGAAACCATTGGGAGAGGACTTCATCATCCACCCAGAGTAAAGCTACGAAGAAAGCAGAGAAGGAAAAGTGAGGTGGTGATCTTGCCCAGGGAGAAAGAGGCCTTCCTGAACTTCCTAGCTGTCTGAGGGTGCCCTGACGAATTGCCCTGCGATGCAGGTGGAGCTCAGTGGCACCCCAGCTTTGTCAGGCCCCCTCTTCCTATAGGCCCTGGCAGTAGTGCCTGCCCTCCCTCCCTTCCTCCCTCCGCATAGCCAGGGGGCTCCCCGCTTCCTGAGCCTCCGGCTACAGGAAGCACCGGAGGAGGAGAGCTGCCCCGCTCTGGAATGCTCTCCTACAGGGTGCCCGGCTGGTACAGCCGCCTCCGCCGCCTAAGTGCTGTTTGTGCCAGCCGGGCACCAGGCAAAGCGCAGGATGTGCTGTGCTTCCTACTCTCTTCAGCTCTGGGCCTGTTTTTCATGGTGTTTTGCATCAGTTACTCCACCGCCTTTCATTAACATTTCAGTTCATCTGTTGCAATGAATACTTTGCTTTGGACGGTCTCCTGTCAGAAGAGGCTGCAACCTTCCGGAAGCCCCCATTTTGATGAATACGGTTGGTTCCTAAGTGCAGACAAATGTTAATCTGGCCTTCTTTCTGCTGTCTCAGCTTCCACTCAGAGCCAGGAAACTTCCCTTTGGCTCCCTTGATTTCCCGAAGGCACCCAAGTCCTAATGCTGAAATTTTGCACCTCTAACATGCCTTTTCTGGAGAACTCCTCTGGGGTGTCAGGCTGAGCCTGCCGGCCTTGCAAAAAATGGGCAAGAGATCCAGGCTAGGTCCCAGCTTTGACAGTCCGCCATGCCCTCCCAAGCCTTAAGCAGCCAAAAGAGCTGGGCCACCTGCCCCGTGCCCCTTCCCCAGCTGCTGCCTACCCAGGTCAGGAATTCGGCTTTTCTGCCCCACCTCAATTCCCAAAGAGCAGCTCTGTTTCCTGCCCCAGTTTCCCAACCCCAAAGCCTGGTTCCCCTCCTGGAGTCCAGGCTGGCAAGCCCCATGCGCCCTGGACTGGCTGCTTCCAAGGCTAGCAATGGGCAAAACTGCCCCTGCTCTGTTTGGGGTGCAGCCCAGCCCCACTCCCCATTTCAGGGATTGCCATTGGGAATCCTCTCCCTCTTGTGGGGAGGGTTAGGGACTCCGAGCTTCAGCTGGACGAGGGAGGAGGAGGCCCCGGTGGGCCATCGGCAGGAAAGGAGGCCTGCCGGCTTGTCTCAGCCCTGTGCTTCCTACCGGACCTCCAAGCCACTCTCAGATGAATCCCCTTGGTTTATTCCACCTATTCCCACCTCACTTCAGCTTCTAGGAATTATCAGGAAAGACAGCCAGGAAACAAGGCCTGCATCTAATCACACCGGACCAGGCCTTGCATCCTCTGGAATCCACAGACACTCTAAAGGTGACCAGAACAGATTTTGAAACTGGCTTGTAAGAAACAGCCCATACCTGTGACTGAGGTGGACGGAGTCTAGCAAACAGGCTGGCGGACTCGCCACACAATGTGGGCCTGTAATTTAGGGATGACCAGCTAAATGCAGGCTGAACAGAGTTTACTGATAATATCAGATGATTTGCCGTCTCTTAATATGTTATCATATTAAGTTTGGGAGCTTAATGCTGTTTGATTCTACGCTGTAATTGACATGTCCTTAAAACGGTAACAGTTCTAACGAAACAACATCAGCATATAAACCCAAATCCTTAACTCCATGTCTTAGCTGGGACCCCTGGATCATTCAGGTGCAGCCTGTGACTCAACACCCCCCAAGCTCTTTACACAAGCCGAGTTTTCTCTTCCTTCAGCAACAAGGGTGTCAATCTTGCTTCTGCTGGGTGGGAAGCTTCTCCCAGATGGGTTATGGCTCTCGCAGGCCAGTCTCACGGTATTCGGTGCCCAGCCGGAAGTTACTTATGATCACATTTTTACTGACCTGGAGCTCCTCCAGCCAGGCCCCTTTGCGGTGTCCCTAAAAAGAGGAAAGACGCCGATGCCGGAGACCTCCCCACTTTCTCCCTGCAAGCTGCTGCCCTCCTAAAGAAAGCTGGGGATTGAGGAGGCGTTTCACAGAAGACACACTCCAGTTCTGAGAATGTTTTCAAGTTCAATGATACTTGATCCAAGTATGTCACTTTGAACCCTGTTCTCTAGAGGCTCAAGGCTGCTTTACAGGCTCTTTAGATGCCCGGTTGGAGCCAAAATTCAGAGCAGGATCCTCCCCTGGCCTCTCCGGTCAGCACCACTGTTCTCTCTGGGGCTGCTTTGCATGTCAGAGTGCGGCTGCCTTGCAAAACAGAGCTGGGTCTGCAGAGGCATCCCGCTGCCGCCAGCCCTCGCCTTCCCTGGAGCAACTGGGGGTTCAGCTCTCTCGGCTATGCAATCACTCCCGGGCCTTTGGGCACCCAGGAATTCGGATGCAACAGAGGAAGGAAAAAGGCACCTAAACTCCGGAGCCGCAGCCTGCCTCGCTGGGCAGCCTCCTGCGCTTCAGCCGAGCCCCAGGCACACCAATAAGAGGCCAGAGACAACGCTTATTCGGTTCCAGCGAGTCCCAAGTGCAAATCCTCAGTGGCCTTCAGCGTTGTCATTGGGCTGCCTCACTGGCTTTGCGGCTTGGCCACCCAATGGCATTGCTGGGGCTGAAGCGTCTCCCTGGCTGAACCAGCGTGGCCAGCGGCCAGGCTGCCTGCTCCATGTGTCTCCAAGCTTGGACAATTGCCCTCTTTATCCTCCCTGGTGGGAAGGGACACTCCGGAAGGCAAGCCTTGGCAGGCAGCCACCCACAAGAGGGGACAGTCGCCCAGGGAGGGAGGGCAGACTGGAAGGGAAACCAAAGCAGGGAATTCTTCCTCATTCCCCTCCTGGCACTTCTTACACTACCCCCCAGAACAGCCCTCCCATCAGCAGGGGTAAAGCTGAGGGCAGAGGATTCCCATTGGCTGCTAAAGGGAGGGCTGGTTTTGTGAAGAGAGGAGTTGGGAAAGAGGATCCCTTCCTTGCCTGAAATGGAAGTTCCCAATGCAAGGGGCAAAGGGTGCCTGGGGAGGGGGCTTAGTGGCAAGGTTGGGCGGGGTTGGCTGGTAAGGCTCCCAGACTGGAGCCCAGGGCAACTTTCCTACCACAGCCATGGTGTTGTGGGGAGGGGCTGTCCTGGGGCCGGACACTCTGTAGCCAGAGCCAAGGCCTGCTGGGCACAAACCTGCCTGGTCTGGGGCGGCCCTGCAGGAACTAGATCCGTCTTCTCCCAAAGAAGGGCCGGTCACAGGCTGGCCTTGTGCCGCTTACACAAAAGAGCAGGCCAGAACGACTGCCCAGGCAGGGCCGATTCTCCTCTAGGCCCCATCTGGAGCCGACCGTTCCAGCCTTTCCCTAAAGGAGTCCAGGAGGCAGAGGAGCTGGAGATGCTTTCTGTTCTCCTACAATCCATCCGAGATATCCTCACCTAAAGCAGCCGAGGGGTCTCTGAAATTCACCACAAAAGGGGACCTGGACTCCTCCGTGGAGCGGCAAGAGCTCCCAGCAGACGATCGGTTTGCAGACCTTCCTGGGCTTTGGGCCCAGAATGGAAGCTCCACCTCAGTCCAAGGACCAACAAGCTTCACGCAAAATTCACAGCTGCTTCTTCTCTTCGTTTCCCCTTTAAGTTGGCTGCAAACGTGCCGAAGAGCCTCCAAACCAAATCAGCTCCCAATCCAAGTCGAACTCCTCCCCAAACCAAGAAAAGCAGGCCAGCAGCCTTCGAGAGGAGCAGTGACCAAGCTCGGGCTGAGCTACAACTGGGAGCCACACAGAAATCTCCACAGGCAGCTTCGGTTTTCAAAGACAATCGCTGGTTTGTGTCCAAGCCTGTGAGCTGAGCCAAGCCAAGCCTTCCTCGGCAGGGGCTCCCTTCAGCTCAGGCCCCGTTTTGCAGAGTGCCTGAAATGGATCCCATGCAGAGCAGCTCTCCTCCGGCAGGGGAAAGGCAACCTTGCCTTCCAGGGGCTTCGGGTGCCCTTCTCCCTTGCAGCTCCTCCTGCAGAGGCCTCTAGCCTACCCCCAGCTGTCGTTCCTCTTTCCTCTGCTGTTTTTCTCTCCTCTGCTCTTGCTGCCTCTGCATAGCTCCTGGCATTATAAAAGCCCTTCCTTCCTTTCCTTCCTTCCATTATCTTTCCATTCTCTTGGAAAGATGAGGCAGACCTATGTCCCTTGCAGTGCCCAGCGAGCCCACCCAGTTCCCCCACTGTGTCGTCGCAAACCAGTCACTTCCCCTGCAGTCTTCAGATGAAGTCGACCCAGAGCAAGTTCTCTCCTTTTCCTTCCCTTTCTACACTTTCCCCAATTCCCATCTCCTGTTCTGTCATTTCCTTCCATTGCTCTCTGTGCTGCATTTAGGACAGGGCCCAAATTGTCCCCCTCCCCCGGAGTTTCCTTTTTTTTCACTTAGTCAAAGATTTGGATTTCAAATCTACATAGAACCAGCCACACACATTGTTTTATTGCTTTTTAGAGGTCAATCCTTCTGCTTGTTGAGGGGTCCTGGCTCTCAGAAAGTGTGTTTCCCCACATTTAATTCTACTTTCTATTTTTGCTGTCATCCTCTCTTTTATACCTTCGGAGATCTTGTTGTCCTTTCGGAATTTTATTCATACAAATGTATATCCACTGTAATCCTGGTTTCTGGATAGTTCCACCACAGTTGTACGTGCAGTTGGATTTGCAGGGGAAACAGACTTGCTTGTAAAGAGAGATTAGCCTGCTAGGAAATGAGTGGTGGACACTGGCCGCAGCCCCTTACTTCACAAAGTCCACTGTGGATATTCCATAAATGATTACCTTTTTGGAATCTAACCTCATTTTCTGAGACCGAGCAAATACTTTTTTCCTGCAGAAAAAATATCTAGTCTTTTCAGACCTGGTAACAACTCGGCTGGTTTCCTCAACCGACATTGATTCTCAGTGCCATTTTGCAGGCCTCTCTGAGGTCCATTTGCAAGCATTTTAAAAGGAGGACCATGCCTCTGGTGGGAATGTGAGGGGCATGCCGGATTGATGTGAACAGGTATGCCAGAAAGTGAGGACTTTGGAAGTTCAGCACTTTCTTTGCGATTCTTCTCTCTCGTCACAAGCAAATGATCTGTTGTGTGTTCCTTTTCTTTTCAACTAACGGATCCTCCCCTTAAAATCCCTTCTTTCCAACCTTCCTAGCAGCAGCTCCAGGTTCTCTCCCCATTGTGCACCTCCTTTTCTGACTTCTCCGCCTGCCAGGTCTTGTCAGCTGCTTCTGCTTTTTGGTCAGCTTGCACACTGGTTGCTTCTATGGATCCAGGCATGGAGGGCCCTCAGACTGTTCTCTGCACTTTCACTGCACATGCACCCAGCTCATCTGGCCTTTGGAGGAGGGTCTCCTGGGAAAGTCCCAGCATCTCCTTGAATTACCTTTGGCCTCTTTTTCACAAAAGGTGTAAGAAGGAAGTTCTGCGAGGGAAAGGGGAGACCGAGGGAACCCCAAGGCCTGCCTCCCCCTGCAGCAACTCAGCTGCTTCCAGAAATCTTAGGGCGGTGCTGGAGGTGTGCCAAAACCTACATTGGATTGGCACCGGAGGCGGAAAAGTGCTGGGATTTATAACAAAGACTTAAAACCAAAATTAAACTGGTTGATTCTCCCTTCCTACCATGGCACAACAAACAATCTCAAACAAGTCTTTTTCCCCCAGAAATTTCTTGCAGCATGCAAACCAAGCCAGTTTCGGCCTGCCTTATATTTTTGCCACACAAGATTTGGGGCCTTTAGTGCAGCAATCCCATCAAAACCAACACCCCTGTGGGCCGATGCACCACGTGCACAGCCGGTGCTGTTGAGCCACCCAGCCACGGGCCCCAGAAGGTCCTTCGCCACCCCCAAGGAGGGAGGTACTGGGCTGCAAAGGAGAGAAATGGGTGGCGCAGACACAGGGCACAGCTGAGCCTGCATTCCCAAACCCATCAATTCCAGGGCAGGAGGAGGGAAGCAGCTGGGTCAGATCTGAAAGGAAGCGAGTGAGTGGCTTCCCCTACCCAACCTGGCAGCCCAGCAGCCCTCCCTGCTGAAGGAGAAGCCCCCCCACCTCCCAGAGCCCCCCTCTTTGCCCCAGGTGGAGAGCAGAAGGGCAGGCCCGGCTGTGGGGTGGGGTGGGGACTTCCACGCTCCCACCTGGAGTATTGCCCTAAAATGTGCCTAAGGCTTTGCCGGTCCATTGCAGCCGGGAAGTCCTTTCCCTTCCAAAGGCAGAGGGAGGAAAGGCCGCAGCCACAACGGCTTCTGCTCCTCTCTGGGCGCAGCCACGCAGGGCCGGCCAGGACTCTTCCTTGCAATCGGGGCCCCGCCAGAGACACTCGGCTTCAGGCGCTCCTGCCGCCCCTTCCCGGGCATCGTTCGAAGGCAAAGCCCGTTCTTTTCCAAACGACTCCCTTCTACGACCAAGCCTCCCACGCCCGAGAGGGCAGCCCAACCCCACTGGGGCGCCGAATCTCCCAGGGCCGCAGCGAAGGACCGGCCCATCCTGGGAGAAACGCCCAGCCGCCGTCCCTGCCTGGCGCCGGGCAGAGCGCAGAGCCTCGCCTGGGGCGCCCCGCGCAGCTGACTGGCCCTCCTGCCCGGCGGCGGAGCTCTGGCCAAGGCGCGCCTCCCCGCCGAGTCCTCCGCTCCCCTCGCCAGGGCTGCGCCGGATCCGGGCGGGCTGGGCAGAGCCGGGGCAACGGGGCGCGGGTGCACGCCCACCGGCCCGACCCGAGCTTGGCTTCCCGAGTCCCTCCAGCCCAAGCCCGAAGGGGTCACTGAGAGAGGCCGCCGGAGGCAGCGATAGCGCCCGCCCGTCCACTGACAGGGAGGCGAGGCGCCGGCAGCGCCGCTTCCCCGGCCGGCGGAGGGAGCCCGCGGCCACCCGTCCTTTCCGCCCCTTGCCCAGCGCATCCCGGACCCGCGCACCTCCATCCGGCCCGCGCCGCGTTCTCCTCCTCCTCCGAGCCGAGCCCCGCCGAGCGAGCGCCTCTGCCCGCCGCCGGACCGCCCGCCTCTTCCAGGCCGCCGAGGGAGGGACCTGCGGCGGGCAGCCCGTCAGGCGGGGCGAAGACGCCCGCCCTCTGCACGCGCTCAGGAGTCGCCGGCTTCCGCCCGACTGGGAATCGGGACCGTCCCGCCTCGACCGCCGCCCCCGCGCTGCTGCCGAAACGGGGCGGCCGGAGCCAGGAAGCGAGGAGGCTCCGGGATGTGCCGCGGCGAGGAGGGCAGGGGGCCCGGCCGGTTCTTCGGCGTCTTGTGGGAGCAGCGATTCCTCTCCATGGGTTTGCCCCATTGTTGGGCACCGTGGCCCGAAGGCTCTGCCCCCCGCCCCGCCTTCCTCTGTCAAAGGCCGGATTGCAGCGCCTGCTTCCGAAGGGCTCTTCCCGCCCAAATCCCGGGAAGCCTCCCCCCCCTCCCCCCTCAAATCCACGGGCTCCTCCCGCTCGGCCTCCCTTGGGACCCTCGGAGCTCTGGAGCTTCGCCAAGAGCGCCCCCTGCTGGAGGAACCCCTGGGCATCTCTTGCACTCGGACAGGGGTCTCCGCCTGGGTCCGGCTGACAAGGCCTCCCTTTTCTTGACAAGACTTCGGAAGTGGGTTGCCCTTGTCGCCGCCGCCTCCACCTCCTCCCTGGGCCCCCAGCAGGCATTGTACCCAAGGGGTCCTCTCTAGCCTGCTGCCTTAACCACTCACCCAATGGGCCACTTCTCCATTTAATCTACAGTGTGCCAGCTTCCATGCCCTTTGTAAGGCTACTGGGGCCCAACAGCTTTAGCTTCCTCGCATCTTCCTCAGATTGAAATATTCAAAACAGAAAACCTGAGCTGCTTACGAAGGCTTCTGGCCCAAGAGGGGAGCTCTGGGCTGGATTCTGGAATCCACCTGCTCAAGGGGAGAAGTGAACTGAAGGCCCCTGACACACACCTGGGGCTGCTTTCCTAGGAGAGGCCCTACTGGGACCCTGCTCCTTGGATAACAGACCTGGGTCTTTCAGGGCGACCTTGGGTTGTTGCTGGCCGGCATACACCACCCTACACGAGGCTCTATTTATTCAACCAATTTAACCGCTCAGGGACCCATTCACTGCTACAACCAGTGGCAGATTCTGAAGATGCAGCAAATTATGAAACAGACCCGGTCCACCACAGTCTTCAAAGCAGCCCTTCCCAACTTTAATTTAATTGGGGTGGGGTGGGGGGCTCTTGGGGAAGGAGCGGAAGCAGGAGGCTTAATGGTGCCAAGCAAGGTTCTGGATTATCTCAACAGTGCAAAACAACTTTTTAAACTTAGTCTTTTTAAAACTTACCTAGCTGGAGCATAAGGATTGCCGAGAGGGCAGAGTAAAGGAAGCTTTAGTTGTATGACCCCCATGGTGTTAAGGGCTGGACAGCGCAAGAAAGGCCCCACATTAAGACAGAAAAGGACGCTCAGTTTCACCGAATGGCATCCTTCACACAACATGGTTCAGGGACAACCTCCTGTGGTCCTTGCTCACTGACTGACAGTAAAGACAGACATCATGGCAGCTTCTAAGCCATCGTTTGGATTCCAGTGTTGCTAGGAAAAGAGCTCTAGAATTCTATTTCAAGCTAGCTTTTTCAGTTGTGACTTGATCGGGATTCTCAGCAATTTACTTATGTGATCAACAAACCAAGATGACAGCCAATCTTACCTTCTGTGGGAGTAACCATAAGCCCCCCCCTCCCCCCAAGGCTGATCCATCACAAGCAGGGCACAAAGGGTGAGGTCATTCTGAATGGGGCTCCCTGCAACTCTGGGAGATTTCATGACGCAGCCCAAGGGCCCTGGGTAGTGGTCCACCTACTGCAAATCTCAAACATCTTTAGTTAGTTTGTAACATCTTCAACATCTGTAACATGCAGGGGTATCTCTGCCTTCAACCCTTCCAGGTCAGCAAAGGGTTGGGATGCACCTGCAAAGATGTCCAAGAGTTGCTTCCAGAACTTTGAGCTTTATGCCACAAGGAGTCTGTGTGGCGTTGATGATATGTAAATATATCTTAGTAATAATTAGTGAGTGGCGCCCCTTAGAAGCCCTTGAGGGCAAGTCCCATTCCCTGAGAGGCAGGCTGGATCCCACAGCCATTGTGACTCACCTTCTTTGCAAATGTTCTTGTAAGTTCTTTCTGTTATTTTTGTAATCTTATTTTTGAAGATTTTGTATCTTATATGGATATTGAATATATGGAGTTTTTTGGCTGCTATATACATTTATTTTTTTATATTAAGTTTTAAATTGGTTTTATGATTGTTTGCACCTAGAAACATCTGCCATATAAATTGAATAAATAAACATTGCAATGGCATGGGAAGAGCAATCTGCACGGAAATGAAACCAAGCGGTAGGCAATCTCCACATTTCATCCTCTAGTCTACCTAGTCCCAAACGCAACTTCTGGAAGAATCTTGGGCCATTTTGTCTTGAGGCCCATAGTATCTCCTGCTCTTCTGCCCTTGCACCTCACTTGAGTTGGGTGTAGTGCCCTTGTGGCCAACCTCCCTGGTCCTTCCCATTCCTGGCCCTTGCCTTGCCTTGGCCTGGAAAGCTGAGTCCCTTCGTGAACATTTCCTCTGGTCGCTGCCTGTGGATTTGTCTGAACCAGGCCTGTGTCTTGGGCATGTTCCAGATGGTTTAAACCAGCGCATAGAGGAACAGTGTAAAAATCTAGAGAAACAAATTCAGCATCCTTGTTAATCTTAATTTCAATGGGGAATGGCTTTGCTTCACTTTTTAAACACTTAAATCAATATGGCTTTAAATTACTTGGCATGTCCATTTAAACTTCATCTTTTCTATTCATGTGTAGATAAGAATTTGGCCAACATAGACAAGGGCATAAAAATGGTTAAAGATTGCCTGAAACAATAACTACAAAAGGATGGCACATTTATTGCTACATAAATGTTATATACATAGTGTTTTCTGACAAGACAGAAAAGGTGTTGAATTTGTTGCTGGTCAAAAAGATGCATCTGTAATATCTTGAAATTTGACACAAGGTACAAATTTGCAATAAACCAACATCTGGGAATTGAGTAACAAGATGAGAAGCAATTCATCTTGGACAAATAGCTCTTACAATACTTCATAAGGTACTACACAGGATGCTAGAACCCTACTATGCTCTTACAATGTTATTGTAAATTTCTGATATTAATGAACAGGTTATGATAAACAACCCTACATTTCTTACTACCTAATATAGTAAAATAAAGTAAGAAATTTTTACTGAAAACTTTTGATTTCAAAAATCTAGAAAGAGTAATATTTAGAATTCAAGAAACTTCTTACAAGATTATTGTATAAAAGACTAACTATAGTGAAAAATAAGCCAAATGTTTTCTCTCTTGGTTTCCCAAAGGGAAACATTGGGGCGCACAGCACACACCCTGCACAGCCAGGAAGTCGCCAGCCAGGAGCCAAAGTCCACTGGCTGGAAATACCAAGAAGGGGGCAGAAAAGAGCCACAGAGTCTTGCCCAGGGTCACTTTAAGACAGCCACTCAACAAACCAGCATGTGCTAAGAACCATCTGAAAGGCATGTCCCCTTGTAGAAAGGAAGCCGGTTAGAGCCACAACACCCTCGAAGCTGGAGAAGCAATTCAAATCTTGTGAGAGAAGTTTGCTCAGGATGGCAGGGTAGGGCCATGGCGGGCCTTTCTCTGGGCTGCTACAATGGAAGACAGCATCCACAATGGAAGCTCAGAGGGGGATCATAGGGGGAGCAATTGCCCAGATTGCTTGGCCCTCAGCAAAGGCTACTGACCAGGAAGGGGGGAAGCCGCTGCCTTCTCCAGAGGGAAGCTAGGCATCAGAGCACTCCAGTCGTCTCCCTGCACTGCTCTCACCCCAGGCTGTGCTATGCTTGTTCTTACAGCTCCAGGGCAATTGTGGATGGGCTTCCTCTCAGTCCTGTGAAAAGGCTTCGAAGGGAGTGAGCCGCTTGAGAAAGCCAAAGGCAGAGGGGATCTCGGCTCAAGGAATGCTATGGCTCTATGTGGCTTGTGCCCGTGATGCAAGAGGCCAAGGGCTGTGAGTCAGAGGGCTGCCCATAGGCCGGTGCTTCTCAAGACCAAGGTACCTACCCAGGAAATACATGTCCGATGGCCAGAGAAAGGGGAGCTGGCCCACGCAGGGTGGGAATGTGAAGGGCCAGTGGCCTTGTAGCTTCCTTCTCGGAATGCACTTCTCAAAATCAGTATCTCAACCAAGCTTTAAGCAAATCAGTGTTTCCCTTCATACGGTGGACCTTGACAGTTCCATTACAAATAAATAACGCTTTCTAGTTACAATGCATCTGCCAATTCGGTTTAGGCACAAGGCAGTTTCCTCACCAAGTGGAGAGGAGATCCGAGTTTCTGATTGTGCTGCAGCGACAGGAGAACTGCAAAGAGGAGGATGAGGAGGAGGAGGGGAAGTACCACCGTCTATGGGGCGGAAGTCCTGCTGGAAGAAGAGCCTGCTGCTCGCTCTCTCTCTCTCTCTCTCTCTCACAGGGGCCAGGGTTCTCACAGGGCCACTTCTGGATGGGCTGTTTCTCTGGTAAGATGGTCCTGTTTAATGCTATGTTGAGGGTCCGTGTGAAGAAAAGATTCTCCTTCTTGGTCTCTTCCACATGGCGGTCCAGATTCCAATCTGGACACTGAAAGGCCAATGTTGAAGCACCGACAGTTGCAGGGCACTGTGGGAAAGGCCAAGCGGCCTGGCCTCTGGCCCGCATCCGGTGGAGTCAGTTCTTAGGCGGAGGCACCAGAGCTGCGCAGCCTCACCCACCCCCAACCAAAGCCACACACTTTGTGGAGCGCGACTGTTGCTTTTCATCCATCGTGCTGGTGATCTTGCAAAGGATTCCAACACACAGCCTGGGCTCTGTTATGCCACACTTAAACACAAAGTTTAACTGACAAGTTTTGGGGTCTTGTCATACCCCATGTGCCCCCCCCCCCCACATCGCTGCAGACATAAAACAGGTCACGTCATTAACATTCACATGTGTCCCCTTGGATTGGCTGTTTCACTAAGTGCTGGATGGCTTCCTGGATGGGAGGCTGGGGGCTCTGCTGACACAACAGACCCCTTTCCCTCTTCCCTCCGCTTAAGACAAGCTGCTTTGGGGTTCAGGTTCCTCTCTAGAAGCAATGACAGAAAGAAACGGGAAACATCTCTTAAGCTGAAAGCACCGAAGCACCACTGACATCCGGCCTCTGCCTGGGAGCAGGATTGGCAGAAGAGCCCTTGCATGTTATGCCCCCACCCCATGCAGAGCTCTGTGGGAACTCCTGGCTTCTGCTCCTTGGAATCTCTAGCGAGGTCCAACCTACTCTGGTAGTAAACAAGGAGCCTTTCTATTTAAAAGTCCACTTTCAATAGGACAGATTTAAAACCCATTCTTCCTTCAAAGACCTCCAGGCTTGCTTAAATGCTTCTTAACAGTCCCGTGAGGGAGTCAAGCAAGGGAAGCAACGATTTGAGGGTTCGTACACAAGCCATCACGCCCAATCTCCCAAGAGAAAGGTTCTGAAAAACAGGGACAGACCATGATCTTTTTCGACCGACAGTTCCCAATTCTTACTTCTTTACCAAACTCCTGAGGCACGCAAAGAGGAAAAAAATTAGGTCCATGCTTCTAGCAGAAGGGACAAAGTGAGTGTCAGTGCTTCAGACCCTTGACTAGATACCACTTCTGATACCCTCAGCATCCCATTTATATATACATCCTGGAATTGCCTCAGCTGAGAAAGCACCTCGGGAAGAACCTCAGCCGATCCAGCTGGTGTCCCAGAAGAAAGAGCAAAGCCCCAATGGGATACCCAGGAAGTAGGTGGCTTTGCTGTCAGCTGCATCATTTCTGGAATAAAAAAGCTTGCCTATTGGAGGCCCTCATTTCACTACTACCAAAGGAGGACAGTATAAAAATTTTTACAACATGACCTCTAGAAAGGATTGTTCAAATCTGAAAGGGGCAAAATATGGATTTGCTACTACAGATTAACTTCATTTTCAGCTTCAGCTATTGAAATCAGGCAAATCATGTAAGAATCACAATAGATGAACTTGAAAAAATGTGTGTGTGGGTGTGTGTGGGGGGTTGCCTCTGTTTGCAACACAAGGTTCTGCACCAGATGGCAAATTATGATCTGCCATCTGGTGCAGACAAGTAAAACAACAAAATAAGTAAAGAGAAAAACAGAAGGAGCAAAAGGACAGAAGTCTGGAACTGGCTTCCTCTCTAGATAAGATGAGCTGTGGTGGTGCAATGGTTACAATGTGGCACTGCAGGCTACTTCTGCTGACTGCCGGCTGCCTGCAGTTTGGCAGTTCGATTCTGACCGGCTTAAGGTTGACTCAGCCTTTCCTCATTCCGAGGCTGGTAAAATGAGGAGTCAGATTGCTGGGGGGAAAAGGCTGACTCTGTAAACTGCTTAGAGGGGGCTGTAAAGCACTGTGAAGCGGCATATAAGTGCTATTGCTAGAGGAAGGTGGCTCTGGTTGAGCAAAGTCCTCTTTTCCTGACCACAGACATTACTCCCAGCTTGCCTCCTCACCTTCAGCCTGCAATGGAGAGCAGGCAGTGCTTGCCTTCAGGGGCAAAGGAAGCCTTCACGCCCCCCCCCCACCCCCCTGTGCCCCCTGCCCCAGCTTACCTCGGACCTGCTGCTCCAGACTGAGAATGACTGCCACAGCCTGGTGAAGGATCAGCAGCTTGGTCTGGGGCTTTTCAGTCTTCAGGTGCAGCTGGCACATCCGGCCCAGTTCCTTGAAGGCTTCGTTGATGTCCCGGACACGCAAGCGCTCCCGGGCGTTGTTGGCCATCCGCCGCTCCCGCTCCCGCTCCAGCTTCTGCTCCGGGTTCAGCTCCTCATCTTCATTTGTGCTACTTTTGAAACAAAAACAGGAAAGGTGTGGAGAGACTTTTATTCTTCCACATTTGTTCTGAGTGTTGCCTTGCTTGTAACCAGCCAGCGTTTTTAAAGCAATGCCTACAGCAGGAAGCAGTTCCATGCTTAGATCTGCAGAAAAGCCACTGGGGGTACATTTTCTGTCACAAACACTCCAAGGGAAGAGTGGGTGCAAAGTCATGGCCTGCCTGGTTATACAGGGGAGACAGAGGGGAGAGTTCACTGCCAAGAGGACTCTTCCTCTTGCCCCTTGCTAGTTGTCCATTGTGGTAGCCAAACCTTTTAAGATTTAGCCATGTGCTGCTTTGTTCGAACAGCAAGTGCAGTCAGAAGCCCATGTGACTTGGGTCAGATGGACCAGGAGGGTTCAGAAGTGACAACAGACTGGGCAGGCCACAGCCTACATCCTCTCAATCAGTAATTGTTTAAAGTTATGGTGGCACTAAGACAATGGATGTGCAAGCAGCCCTTGACGTGCTTGTGACCTGGGCCGTCAGTTTACAACGCTGAAGGGAGCTGCGGTCACATGATCACCTATTCCCACCTTCCTTGCCCATTTCTGCAAGCAATGCAGGGAAAGTGGCAAGTAGCTCTAGTGAACCTCTCCTGCTTTTTCTCTCCCCTGACCTTCCCCCGCACCTGCATTGCTCATTACTTGAGACTGCTGCCTCTGCGCTTTTAACAACTTACACACCTTGGAGTTACAACAGCCACCAGAGCTGCTGTCGCTAAGTGATGCGGTTACATAAGCTTAAGAAGGAAACCTGACTGTCACCCCACCCCCCGACAATCTACCTAGATCCAAAAGACGTCCCCACCCCAGCCTGATGCCCAGGCCTCAACCCCAGGGGAACTCCCGCTGTTTCTTGTCCCAAAGGTGCTTTTTTCAGGAGGCAACGTTTCTTTTGAAGATGTTTTGCTTCTGATCCAAGAAGCTTCTTCAGCTCTGACAGACAGAAGCTTCCTGGATGAGAAGTGAAATGTCTTCAAAAGAAAAAGCAAGAAAGTCCAGTTGCCTCCTGAAAAAGCACCGTAGGGGCAAAGCATAACCTGGATGACTGAGCATCTCTACAGACCCTCTTCTGCCTCTTCGGCTCATAGGAGGCGATGGCCAGCCCTCCACACCTGGAAATGGAGAGGATTTCTTACCAGATTCTTTCCTGTTGCATGTTCTGGAAATACAACGGATCCTTGCAATTGGCACATACTGAGAAACTAGTTTTATTATCCTGGAGGGATTCTGATCCACTTGATTTCTGGGATAGCAGGAAAGAAACCAACATACCTCATCCTGCCTCCAGAGGAGATTTTGATATCCTTCTGGGAGGACTCGTCATCAGATTTCATGTCATCGGAGGACGCAGGTTCCTGTGTGTTTTCATCTTTCTCCTTGTGCTCAGACTTGATTTCTAGCGGGTCCAGAGCCACTGAGGGAGTTGGCAGCCCAGTGGGCAGCACTGCAAGGAAAGCCAATAAAAGGCAACATGGCCTATTTTATTTATTTGCTTGTAAGATTTATATGGCTGCCAGTCACTCTCAGTGACTCTGGGCCGCTTACGAACAATAAAAAAACCAATATAGAAGAATAGAGACCAGTAACCCCCACCCCCCTTTAGAAAAGAGAAGCTGAGACCAATCCTCTTAATGGATGGCAGGCAAAATCTAGAGCAAACGGAAAGTGATCATTCCTATGAAATCATGCTAGGGCATATTTGAAGAGTTACAATTTGAAACTTGTTGAAGAAAACAGCAGATTATCAGAGGTGGGTGCAAGCTTTCTGTGGAACGTCCAGATGGGTGTGATTTGATTAGAAACTTCTGGAAAACCCCAGAGGGTTCTCTGTCCAAGGAGGCGGCTCTATGCACACTCAGTGCTAGGACTAAGTCGGAAAGGGATTGGAGACAAAGCTGCCAGTGTAGCAGCATCCTGCCCTCTCTTGCAATTCTTTACACCATTCTGGTCTAAACACCGTACAAAAAGAATATTACTGTTGCACAAAGAGCAATCAAAACAGCTACTGGCTACAAGACCTCTTCCATAAGGAAGATAAAACATTTTAGATTAGAAAACAAGATTGTGTGCATGTGTGTGTGCACATGCATGTGTTGAGGAGACATGTAACTGAGGAATCGGAAGTAATGCAGTTCTTTAGCCAACTTACGGGACCGCCTACTGCCATCGTCAACCTCCCGCCGCCCAGTACGCTCCCACAGAGTTACCCTACTTGGGGTACCGCCACCCGGCCGTTGCCGGCTGACGGCCCCGAGAGTTCGGGCTTTCTCTGTGGGAGCGCCCTCCCTATGGAATGATCTCCCCCCGGAGATACGGGCCATGATGGATATCGTGACCTTCCGGCGCGCAGTGAAAACCCTATTTTTTAGACAGGCTGGCCTGGCCCAGTAATTGTGTTCCGGTTTTAAATTCAATTGGGTTTTATTTGTCATTTTATATTTTTTAATTTTTAATTGAATCCCTTAGATGGGACACAGCCGGACCAATTTTGTTTAATATATTTTTAATTGTATTTATAGTATATTTATTATGTGTTTTTAGTAGGCTGTACACCGCCCCGAGTCCCTTCTTGGGAGAGGGAGCGGTACAAAAGTTTAATTAATAAATAATAAATAAATAAATAAACTCATAAGCAAGCAAAAACCATCTTTGTGGTCAAGGGGAGGAATCCTGCCGATCCATGAAAAGGGCTCACATTTGTTACTCATTTCACAAAGATTCCCATTTAATTTTCTGACTGAAGAAATTGAAATGAGACTCACCTCTATAGTTTTCTTGGGTTTTATGGTTTAGTTCTGTATTCTGAGCAGGACCAGCGCTGCACAGCTCTGAATGATTGCTATTGAGGCCGACACTATTTTCCCGATGTGTGTTGACCTAGGACAAAGGCAGCACAGGCACAGATTGCCATTCAGCCTGGCGTGAGGTCAGCAATGTCCAATCATCCTCACTTTTTTTGCAATTGTTCTGACTGCAACCCTACAGCAGAAATAGCACGTGTATGCCACCTGAGAAAGTTGTGGGAACTGAGTGAGCCCGCGGAGGGGGCTTCAGAGGGTCTCTACTCCTCTGGAGTCACTCATCACACTTTCTGCAGGAGCTTCCCTCTCAGCAGAAGAAAGATTTGTGATTGACTTTTGGGAAGGAAGAGAAAACAAGACTTGTGGCAACAGCTTGTGAGGCAATGGAGTCACAGGCTGCACCTGGAATGAGCTGGAGTGCCCTTCCTGGGAGCATGGCATGGGATGTTCTGTGGACTAGGATACCAATCTCACAATATTTATACTTCAATGGTTGTAGAATGCAAGTTCTTCCATTTTAGCCCTCTGAGTCCATTCTTGTGTTTTTCACTGATAACTCTTCACTGTTTCCTGCCTTGTGTACATTCTGTAAGGATGGTCCTATGTGCTACTTAAAAGCTGCAGAGGTGCTGCGATGCTGTGGTCAAGGATGCGTATGAGAGATGTAACAGTATGAAGAATGGAACGGGGCATGAGAAGATGTAAAAACCAAGCAGAGGTCCTAAAGCTGCTTTTTCAAGAGGACTTTCTTGTTTTTCTTTGAAGACATTTTGCTTCTCATCCAAGAAGCTTCTTCTTCTTGGATGAGAAGTGAAACATCTTCCAAAAAAACCACAGAAGTCCAGTTCCCTCTTGAAGAAGTACAGCTGTGGGACAACTATGATCTGGATGACCAAGAATCTCCACAGATAACCAAGCAGAGGGACCTGCCCTCTTCCAGGCGTCTCATGGGGCCATCTGGACCAAAACCAGGGAAGGAAAGTAGGGTGCTCAGTCACAAGGATCTGCCTAATAAGGAAAGATCGGAAGCTCACCATCCAGGCTTGTCTACTGGCTATGACCAGGCCAGGCGTGCCGTAAGTGGCATTCAAAGTGCTAACAGGCCCACTATGGGATGGCCGCAATAAGCCCTCCATCTCTTCGTGGGCCCCTGCCAGGCTCGTCGAAGGCCCCACGGCGTGGCTTCTCAGCACGTTGATGGCATCATCGAGTCTGTCCAGGCGATCTTCCATCCGTGACTGCTGTTGAGATTGAGAGGGGCAGGAAGGTCATTTATGGCACACAG
This sequence comes from Bungarus multicinctus, assembly GCA_023653725.1. NCBI lineage: Eukaryota > Metazoa > Chordata > Lepidosauria > Squamata > Elapidae > Bungarus > Bungarus multicinctus. The sequence continues at coordinate 22,700,788 of CM042843.1, forward strand.
CGGTTTATTCCATTCAATGCTCAGGTGTTCTACAATGGGAAACAGGAAAGGAGCCAGGGAATGTGGGGATATCAAAAGGACTTCAAAAACAGCCAGAATGCAACCAGCAACTCTGTGAGATGGTAACACTTCTGGCTCCAAAACAAAAGAGAGGGGAACTACAAAACAAATCCTGTTTGGTGTTCTGGAATAAAGCTTAAAAGAAAGAAGCAAAACTCTCAATGGGGATTAAAAAGGAAAAATGTTGTTGTAATTTGACTTTGACAAGATGACTGTTTTCTAGGCAACAAATGACAGCAAGCAGAAATAGCCAGAGGAGATTAGTATGAAAAACAGGTCCCAAGTTCCATCATCACACCCTGCAAACTCTTCCTTCTTCCCTTGGCCACTCCTGAGAGTCGTGAAGAGCCTCTGTGGCCCTGATCTGTTCCCAGCTGAAAGACATGGTGGCTGTGAATGAGCAGCAAGCCACTGGCCCCATCAGGATCCGGCCCTTCTCTTCCCAAAGAGCTTCGATTGGATCATTATTGCCAGGATGCAAAAGGCAGGAAAGGGAGGAGGAGGGGTTTGAGACAGAGTAGTTTGCTTTCAGGTTTGAACTCTCAAATCAGATTTTACTGGTTTCATGCCAGCATTTATCTTGCCATATATTCACTGACTGTTCAAATAAAGTATGCAAAAGAGCATTCAAACATAAAATGCCTATTTACAGTTTAAAGTTGAAGACTGATGGAAGGAAGAGATGCATTGGCTGTGCCATAGTAAATAGGGTGGGCTGTTACTTTTAAAAATCTGTAAGTAAAATTAACCACCACCCTAAAAAAAAAACCCAAAAGGTACCCTCTGAAGAGAAATAGTACCTCACAGACATCTTTTAAGAAGGACATAGCATCTTGCAAATGCTCGTGAAGTTGTTGCTCAACTCGATTTTTCTGGCAAAGTCAAGATAGAACAAGAAACAAAGCACAAGTTAAGTAACGATAAAGAGCTGAGGTAAATAGCTGATGTGCAGGCCAGCCTCAGTGGTTAGTTAAATTAATTCCACAAAGATTGAATTAAAACCGGAACTAAGGGGATAAAAGACTGCTTATGCACATTTGCAATGGAAGGCAGTAGGCAAATTACTGTATTTGTATTACCTTGAGATATCTTAAAATGCTTCATCAATATTGTACACATTATTTTCCTCTTCTGCCTCTGAGGCAGGACTGAGAGTTTTTGCACTAATTCCTATCACTGTCTCTCCTCCACAGAGGCACCCAAGGGATTTAGTGGGGGCCTCCTTCCTCTTCTGCAGAACCCAGAGGCAACGGCCAGGAGCCACCGCTCTGGATTCATACCCCAAAATGCCTTTCAGGCCGATGGTCCCACATCTGGATCCCATTTCACTCCACACACATTCAGGGTTTTTATCCTTAATTTTTCTGTGCTGAAGAGCCCAATGCGATATACCTCCTTTCTCGTTATACCAATTGCCTTTTGGCATATTTTCAAATTCTACAATATCCTTTGAGACCAATGGTCCATGAACAAGAGTGATGCTGACATAGTAATGTAAGTGGCAAGCAGAATCACACTGTTTTCAACTCAATGTAAGAATCTCCCAAAGATAAACTTATTTTGATGTTAGTTTTAATTATTGCTGAATTTGTTTTAAAAAAAGGAAACATGATTTTAATGCACTGTACATTTCCCCAAGAAAATTATTTTGAAAGGCAACCTACATTAAAATAAGTATCTTGGTTCTGTTAAGATTTCAGCAAGGCATTCGACAAAGTAGACCACAGCCTACTTCTTAGTAAGCTAGAAAAAAGTGGAATAGATAGCACCACCACTAGATGGACTCGCAACTGGTTGGCAAACCGTACTCAATGAGTAGTCCTTAATGGGTCTAAGTCTACATGGAGGGAAGTAAGCAGTGGTGGGCCACAAGGTTCCGTCTTAGGCCAAATACTCTTCAATATCTACATTAATGACTTAGATGAGGGAATAGAAGGGGAACTTACCAAATTTGCAGATGATACTAAGTTGGCAGGAATAGCTAACACCCAAGAAGATAGGCTCAAGATCCAGATGGATCTTGACAGATTAGAACACTGGGCCGTATCTAACAAAATGAAATTCAATGTAGAGAAAAGTAAAATCCTACACTTAGGCAAGAAAAACCAAAAGTACACATCTAGATTGGGTGAAACCAGGCTCAATAGTAGTAACTGTGAGAGGAATCTTGAAGTCTTAATGGACAACCAGCTAAATGTGAGCCAGCAGTGTGCAGCAGCAGCCAAAAAAGCTAATGCAATCCTAAGTTGTATTAACAGAGGGATACAATCAAGATCAAGGGAAGTACTAATACCACTCTATAAAGCCTTAGTAAGACCACACCTAGAGCACTGCATCCAGTTTTGCTCACCACATTATAAAAAAGATGTTGAGACTCTAGAAAAAGTACAGAGAAGAGCAACCAGGATGATTAGGGGATTGGAGGCTAAAACATACAATGAACGGTTGCAGGAACTGGGCTTGGCTAGTCTAGTAAAGAGAAGGACCAGGGGAGACAGGAGAGCAGCATTCCAATATTTGAGGGGCTGCCACAGGGAGGAAGGGGTCAAACTATTTTCCAAAGCACCTTTAGGCCAGACAAGGAATAATAGATGGAAACTGAACAAGGAGAGATTTAACCTGGAAATAAGGAGAAACTTTCTGGCAGTGAGAACAATCAACCCATGGAATAAAAGTTGCCTTCAGAAGTTGTGGGAGCGCCATCCCTTGAGACTTTCAAGAAGAGATTGGACTGCCATTTGTCAGAAATGGTGTAGGGACTCCCACTTGGGAGGGGGGTTGGACTAGATGACCTACAAGGTCCCTTCCAACTCTGATTATCTGAAATGAACGTATAAGTAAGATTTGTATCAATAAAAACAGAAAGCCATTTCTTGACCAGAGTCACCCAGCAATTCTTACCAATGAATGTAAAGAGTTTTCATAGCTTGGAGACGACGGGGCTTGTCCTCCAGGTCTTGACCATTGACCAGCACCTGTCAAAAACAACACTGAAGCATGGCACGTGCAGGAGAAGCATATCCTACGGCTGCCACATCTTCTGATTGATAAAGAGCTTTCTATTATTTGTATACGCAATGTGGAATGGTTTTCTTTGTGGAGCCCAGCAAGGACCAAGCACAGTAGGCTGACTGAAAGCTGGGTGTGGGGTGGAGATAACCATCCCAGAAAAGTAATGACTGATTCCCAAACTCCTGAATGGGAGCACCTTAAATAACAAATTTTGGTCGAAGGGGCATTCACAGGTTGTCTGCACATGTTCAGCAGCTCTTCAATGTTTACTGGAGAGCAGAGAGCCAACAAAACAGCAGCACAATTGTCAGAGTCCATCTCTATGCTAGAAAACCAGGTCTTACAAGACTTCAAAAAGGAAAAGGAGGAGGAGGAGATGGGTACTACCTGTGAGAGAGGATGGTGATCCAACAGGTGTTGAAGGATTTGAAGGGAAGCTACTACTAGTGTGTTCAGGAGAATAAATCTGGAAAAAAAGAAATATCACAATATAAATTTAGCCATTTGAACTATTTGATCTACTAGAATCTACACATTAAAAAAATTCAGCAACTATTGAAGAAAATGAAATGTCTAGAAATGTTCAACCTGGTAACTGAGAGCAAACCACACTAAGACTGATGATATTACCTAGTTTGGTAATTAAATGCCTGCAACAAAACAGCCAGGCTCAAAGAATACCAAGGACCCCAGTTCAACCCCAAGGGACAAATATTCCCTTCTATCAATAATTGTAATTTCTTGTGATTCTCTCCCCAATGCAGTTCCTATAGTTCTTATATAATAGTTCCCAACTGTTTACCTTAAATGCACATCTGACTAGGAACAAAATATGAGGAATTTAAACTCCATCAGGATTGCCAAAGGCCAAGTCACCAAGGCTGCAGCTGTAGGCTCTAAGCTGTTAACGGAGGGACTTAAAATACCCATGTCCTCATCCTACTGGGCCTCAAGCAATACAAGCCATTCAAGGATTACTTGGAAAAGTCAACTTCCCAATGTTTCCCTCTATTTGTTCAGAGACTGTGGAGCCCTAAGCTACCCAAGTTACACAAAGGCTGCTCTCTGAAGTGGAAGTAGGAAGCAAAACGTAGATTTGGACAAAGAGATTTGATATAGCCGACAACTTTAAAGAAAAACCTGATTTGATCTTCCTTAAATTAAAAACCAAGTGTTTTACTTTTGCATTAAACACTGGCATAAACCAGATGGTTCTCTTGCCATGTAACTCCCTATGGGCACCATCTATGGAATTATTGTTTGGCAAATATTCAGGGAGGCACATTAGATATGGTAGACATGCCCAGATTTTCTTTGCTTTCTATCTACATGTTTATTATCCAAGCCCAAGTAGAATCCATTAGGCTTTCAGAGCTTTGGGCAAATACTTTCATGTCTAATTCTCTTTCTTTCCAGCTCTAAGACTAAGACTGCAATTATCCAGGCTTAAATCTAAAATAAAAGGACCTTTGCAAATGTATTAACTGACCTTTCTTTTTTAACCATGGAGTATTTTGAAAGGAATTTGGTATTTAGATTTAGAAACAAACAATGTTGCATCCTGTTATTTTTTTAAAAAAGCACCACATCAGATGCAATCTTATTTCTACTATTAATGACAACATTTAAAAGGGAGAGAAAGGCAGCAGCTTTACAATTTCAGGATAGTTTTTTATTGCTTCATCGGACAGGTTTAAAGCCGATGGACAAAGTATGGGGATTCCTTTACACACATGCCTCCTTTCTCAAGAGTAGCAGAGGGCAATGAACACACCCATCTCCAGGTGAGGGAAAACCCAGGACTGCTCTGCTGTAGCAGGGCTGAGAGGCGGACAATCGGCCCCAATTTGTGAACTGATTTGCTAGCTCATGTCAAGCAGCCCCAAGAAGGCGAAGAGCTTCCTTACCTTCCAATTGTGCAAACTGCTTGTTTCCCTGCACACACTAAAGTCCTCTCTTCTGCCCCCAACAGTGCCTCTTCATACTAGGCCCTTAGTAAACTGTGGCTGCATGCAATATTACTATCTCCGTCCCATTTCTAACAGAACTGACTCTTCCTCTGTGGAGTGAGCCAACCCCAGGAGGAAGCTTCGGGGAGGAAACTCTAGGGCAAAACTGCTACAGGCAAGGTAGCTGCAACACTGAACCCACTGCCTATGCCATGCAGTTAATTGTAGAATGGACTTTACATGATGAAAGTATTTCTTAACTTCTGGACAATCAACAGCTTTCCTATGTGCTATGCCATGCTACTCCATTTTATTAGCCGCCCTGTTGTAAATCTGTAGAGGAATATTTCAAGGGTCACGGCTTGAAATACAAATGGCATTAAAGAAACTATTCTGTATAGGAGAGCTCTTCAGAAAGTCTTGGGAAATGTAAAGCCTTCAGCAATGCAGTTTTACAGCACATAATTATTTAATCAGTTTGTCTTCTGCTTTGGGTTTTGCGCCTTGTTTTCTATGGTTCCACATGCACACTCCCTTCCGCCTGCCTAGGGTGTGTGTGTGTGTGTTGGGTTTGCTGCCATGCCTGCAGGTAATGTGCCTGAAAGGAGCTTTAGGTGTAAACAAATTTTAGAACATCAATCACAGATTCATGGGAACGCCACTCTCAAATCCAAGCCACCCTGGGATTGCTTGGCCATAGACACTTCCAGATGCATTCTGTGTTTGCTCATTGAAATCTATTTGAGGCAATCTGAAGGGCAAGAATTTGTATATGGAGTTTGGGTCCTTCACGGAATTGCTCCACATACAATTACTTACAGAGGCCAAAGCTTTTCCAAGGGCATCCCCAGTCTGTGAACCTCCAGCAGGATTCCCTCTATGAACTGTAAAGAGAAAGGCAACACAACATTTATGTGGTGCAGATGGTGAGAACACCTGGATGTACTTAAGAGAGAGATCAAGAAGGGAAACCGGGAATTACCTCTGAGCTGCTGTTCTCAAAGGGGAAAGTACATTCTCTTAACTACAGACAAGCTTAGTTTGCAAAGAAGCTAAGAGAAAGAAAGGGCTTCCTTCAAAGAGTGCTGGAAAGCAAACTTTGCCAACTTACAGTCAACTGCAGAGCCCCAAAGCACCCCCTGAATCGCTTTATACAGGGTTGTCCTCCCATCCCCTGGAATTCCAGAACTTGCAGCAAGGAGAGGCAATTGCCTCCATTTGGAGCAGTGCCATGGATCATTCTCCACTTTAGGGACCTAGGTAAACGGGCTGCCCTATCCTGGTCTTATTATGGTCAAGAATTAAAATGCAAATCCAAACATTTTTTTCCATCCGTGCTACAAAGGTAAGAAAATATTCACACCTGGCATTTAAAATACACGTCTCTACAATAGGCCTTACTCGTGCTCATCTGCAACCTTTCCAAAGGCAGCATTATCATGCTTTAAAAATGTATGTCAATGTACCAAGGCCTTACAGCCCATTGAATGCAATCCCCAATCAACGCAGGAGGCCTCAATCTAAAACATCCTGAATTTCCCTGACAGAGTAACTAAGATGGTTACATGCTATGCAGAATGGACTTGGATATCCTTTAGAGAAGCCTTACCCCTGGCCCGGAAGGGGTAAGACCTTGAGGCGTTCTCCCTCTGAGCCCCCTGGCAATGGCAGAAGCAGAAACTCTGACCTCGGTGAGGACATCAAACTTTGCAGTTTCTCTGTGAACCTTAGTTCTGCCTATAAAGAAGCCAAGGGCCCTTCAAACGTTGTACCCTTCAGGTGAGGGAGATTAGAAGAATGGTAGTGGCATGTCCAAAATCTATGGAAAACAGAAGTAACTTTAGGTCTGAATGCCAGATCCAACTGCAGCATTTAATCTTCATGAAAGAGAAGGTTGATTCCCTTAGGCAAATTCAGGATCCTTCCTAACTAATGGCCACTGTGGGAGGAGAATCCTAGGCTAGACAAATATGTTCCTATTTTCAAAGATCTTCAGGCAAAACATCTTGATCTTCTAAATTGTCTGTTCAGCCACTTGGACATAGGGATCCAATGACAAGAGACAGGTTCCACCTTTATTGCTGATGTCTTTCTGAGAAGGTGAGCCACCACTTTCATGCTTCCTTGTGTATGTGAATTTATACTTTTCTGTCTACGGACCCAGTTTTGCTGCCTGCAAGCCCATCAGTACCAATCAGAATGAAAATGAAGCTGCTGAGGCGATCTGATCCTCAAGGAGTATTGTTCAAGCTAGGGAAACTCATTGGCCTAACCAACTATTTAGTTCTGGATTACCACATTGGTCCCATCATGCTGGGCAAGCATCATACAGCTTTTCAGGATCACATTTGCACAAATAAATAATTTAGTGGCTTGGAACACTTCAGTTAAATAGCCCAAAGCACGCTGCTTAAGACAACAGACTGAATCCTCGTCTTCTTTTTTAAATGCATATCTTTATAAGAAATTACGAAAAGGACTTTAGAATCACCAATCAGAGTGCACAAAACACACCAAATGTATGAATAAGCTGAAATGTCACCTCAATTAAGATCTATAAATCTGGGATTTGGGGGAAAACTGAAGCTCATTCGTTAGGTAAACGTATGTTCTTCCTGAATAGAAGTTATAACCATATTTGAACTACTATCAAAGACAAATAATTCCTGGTCCATCACTTTTTCAAAAAAATTGCCTGCCACACATTTTGGAGCAGTGCACAAATAATATCCAGATTGACATACAATGCCATCTAAGATCCATCACACCAGCTTGGTGAATAGATCCACAAGTATGAAAAATGTTTTCTAGGCAGTGATCAAATTAACAGAGATGTGAAAATATTCCAACCCTGAAAATACCAACATTGTAAGTCTTGCCAGCTGACAAACCTTTTTTACAGTTTTAGCAGATAATTATACTATCAGGACTTAACTGTAACTAAATCAGCTATAATTTTTATGGACAATTTTAGGACCCAGAGATCTTACCAAGCAGACTGGTCTCTGATCCGTTGACTGGCGGAGTATGAGAGGTGGCGGCAGCATATAATGAGTTACTGCTACTGCCCCGGTGGAAGCTGGACATTGGTGGAAGGCTAGTGCTTCCATCTGTTGGGGCAGCTGAATGAGGAGGACAACTCTAGGAAAAAGCAGAAATGTAATCCCAGGGCAAGGAGGGAACAAGAGCGGCCATTTCCTATTAGCAAAACTCAAAGTAACCCTAAACTCTCGGTTAAAAAGAGCACAATGGTCATCCGAACTAAACCAGAATTCATGAAGTAAGCAAAGGGCAGAATGATACTTTGCCTCAATAATCCACAATCATCTTTGAATGTGAGGTTTTATTTTTAGGCATTAAAGTCAATGCTGACTGAATGAAGGAGGTGGGGCTGTTTGGAGATAATGGGAAACTCTTTCTCCATCATCTGGAAATAAAAACTAGGGCCACATCATTCTGCAGATGCTGCCACAGGTACTGATTAAAAATGAAATTCGTAACACTTCAGCAAAGTAAAGCCTGAATTCTGGTAACAAACTCTAAAACTTAGTTTTACAATTCTTAGGGTTAGCGGGCTCAAATGCAACGGGCAACTGGATGAATGAAAGGCGTGTAGCAGCTCAGTTCTCATCCCATCTCATTTGTGAAACAGGAAGCCAAGGTCCCATTAGGCCCAAAGTGACCCTTCTCAGACCTCTTCACAGCAAGAACTGTGCTTTATTCATTTTTTGATGTAAGCATACTGCAGATATAATGAGGCAGATTATATATACTGTTTTATTTTCAATCCTCGACAGTGCATTGCCTTCTAAACATGGAATATTGTTCAGTGTGATAAAAAGGAGTTCCTTTTTAAAATCTATTTGAATTGTGCAACTACAGGACAAATAGGCAACTCTAGATTTTTTTCATTCTTGTGGCTATCATGTTGTGTTTCTGCAAAAATTGTTTCTGCTGCTGATTCACAATTTTAGAAAGCTCCTTGTGATTGCTGTTGTTGGTAAATTTGACTGGCATGGAAAATATAAATAGCATCAAACACCATATATACAATACATTCTAACAAGTCTTCACTTTTCATATCCATACATTATTAAACTGAGGTGCCAAGCAGCACCATGTATAGAGACAAGCAAGCTCTGAAGCAATTTTCTCCCTACAAATCTGAATTGCTGCACAGCCGGATCAGGCCACTCCAAGGACGAGTGCTGGGCCAGGCCTGAAGACTAGAAGCTCTTCTGGTTGAGAAGACGAATTTTCTGAAATCCCCATTCCAGAGACCAGCAATGAGTTTGCTCTGATCCACAGTTTGCACCGGAAAAGTTGACTGATGTTCCCATGGCCTCTACTTCAGCTGATTATGCAGGGACACATGGCACCCTCTTACCTGGCGCTCGTGGGGATGTTGGCTGCCGTAACTACTGGAGGGCGACAAGTGAGAAGGACTTTCCAGCATTCCACCATAACTTGACTGTCTCATTCCGCGGGAGGGGCTCCAAAGTTCAGAAGTGACATGGGTCCCATCTTTATTGTTGGATGAAAATCAGGCACAGTTATCAATGTCTACTCTTCAGAAACTCAGCCCTGCATTTAGGAACAGGCAAAGAGCAGGGCCTGCAGCCCAGGCTTGAGGATGGGGGAGGGGTGAGCAGCTCAGAAAGGACGAGCTGCCTGCCCCACAGATCAAGCCTTTCCTCCCACTCTTTCAACTCAGAGACGTCTAACCATCTGAAGTTTGACTTGTTTTATAACTTTACTTTCTTGGTTTCTGAGTCTTGCACAGCAAAATAGCACTTCCCAGAGAAAGTCAAACAGAAATCAGAAGAACAAGTATTTTGAGTGAATGGCCTATTCACTAGCCAAGGACAACACAATCCCAACCACACAAAAGTGGTGCAGAAGAACAGCCTATTAATTGTGAGAACTTAGTTTCTTAAAGGAGAACTGAAAAAATAAGAGACGGACCTGACACTGACATGTGTCCTGGCAAACATATCTTCAGAATCTTGGATTGGCCTTTTCAGCTTGGTCTGCGTTGACAAAGAGATTCTGCATAACTAAATAACCTCCCTGCTTTAAGGTGTAGAGTAATGACCATTTTACTGCAGTAAAAGAAGCAACTTTTTCTAGAGGATATGTAACTGGCACAAGAAGTCTACTTGAGTCAGGGAGAACCAAATAACCACTGTAAACTTCATTGGTACAGATGCAATTGTTGCTTGCCAGTTTTATTTTACCTAACAATCTTCTGTATTTTATGCTCACCTCTTTGGGAACCTTGTGACTAAGAAGCAGGCTAAACATCTAAGAATCCAGAAAAAGTCAAGACTGCTAAGATTACCTCCTTTAGCCCCTGGGAACAATTATGCTGTTGCAGTTATTCTATAAAGGACAGAGATGTCATAAAATGAAAGCCCAACTGTCTATTTTAAATGCCCAAACCATAAGAAAAAATACTAATTAGATCTACTTTAAGATATGCCCTTAAACTGCTATTACCAATTCATATCCTATGAATATCATGATACTCCTGACTTCAGACAGCATAAACATAATGAATTGTACTCTCATTTATTTGGTTACTAATGCTATTTATTCCTTTTCTCTTGTATCTACTTTGAAAATGTCAGCAAAAACTTTCTTACCTTGTAACAGGAAAGTGCTAGCAAACATACTGCTTGGTGGTTTAGGAGATGAATAACTTGGAGATTCTCTATTAAAGTCATCTGAATCGGGAGAAGGTGCATAGACCTAAATCCGTGAAGTGAAAGGGAGAAAAGGAGAAAGCTACAGCAGCAGAAAGGGTCCAGTCATAATCAGTCAGAGCACAGTCTGAATATGAAGCCCCTTAAGGGCTTTGGGGGGAATTCACATCTGGTATAGATGGTCGGCTTACAACCACACCTGAGCCCAAAGCTTCTGTTGTTAAGCAAGACATTGAAATGAATTTCGCCCAGTTTTACTTTCTGGTCACAGTTACTGACTCACCACAGGGGTTAAATAAGTAACATGGTTATTAAGTGAAGCTGGCTTCTCCACTGACTTTGTCTGCCAGGAGGCCACAAAAGGGGATCACAAGACCCCAGGACACTGCACAGGTCATCAGTTCGAGCCAGTTGTCCAGGGTCCAAATTTTGATCACCACCATGGGGATGCTGCAACAGCCGTAAACATGAACAAGGGTCGTAAGCTGCTCTTTTCAGTGCTGTGGTATCCTCAAATGGTCACTAAATGAATGTTTGTAAGTCAAGAGCTGCCTGTGCCCACACACAGTATATCCTACCTGAGGTTTTAACTGAAAGAAACCTCCCTTCTAGTCATGGCCGGCACAGCGGGAGAAATGGGGAGAGGAAGAGGAAGGGAGAAAGAGAGAGGACGATTCACTACCCTGAGATTCCTTTGCTATGTTTTGAACAAGGAAGAAGGGAAAACTGCACAACAAAATTCTGACAGCTCCATGTTTTTACAGATAGAAAAGAGCAGCAGAATAGGCTCCGGTGGAGCATAAAAGTTGAGAGTTGCACCTTGTTTTTAAGCAGTTTCAAACCCTTCCCCTCAAGCAGCAATATCCAACTGCACTTTTTTCAGTCTGGATTTTGATCAAAGAATTTTTGTAGCAAAACACAACTGATGTGGTCTCAGACTTCATTCAGTCCAGATGTTGGGAAACAGTCTGCCAATTCTAAAACAAAAAGCAAGTTTCATCTGTTACAGTGAGAACCACACACAAATTAAAACCAGTTCTCAAGTCACCTGAAGACGACTGTCAATTTTTCCTTCCACCCTGGTTAATCACAGGTTTTATTCTATTGTGTTCTTACACACAAAAATGTAAAAGCAGAAGAAAAGGCTGACTGAGATGGTAAAATTAAGCAGTCCGTAAATAGCCAGTGCCACAAGTTGACCAAGACATTATTTTGGATTTTCAGCATGGAGAAATATTTGCCAGCACATTTCAGGCCCAGGCTGAGCAGAAACCCAAATCCAGTACAAAGCAACCTTCCTTCTCCTCACTAACCACCAAGGAATGCAACTGCCTGCTTGGTTTAGCTAGAATCTTTCAAGAGGCCTACAGAAAATTCCCTGGACATCCAGATGCCATACCACTATAGATAGGCAAGAACCAGGGCAATCATGCCCTTGGTAAATTTATTGTGTTTCTACATGCATTTGTGCATGTATCCTATGTTCAGCAATTTTTAAAAAACTATGCATATTTCTTTTCATATCTGAAACAATTCAGAGGTGTGAAGAGATGAAGATCTGCTGGAAGAATGGGCAGGGGTGGGTCCTTCTGGCCTCCCCAAACCCACCAGGCTCCACATCGCATATCTGGCCCAGCTCTTCTCAGACACAGAGAGCTGAGTCCCCTTTAGCTACTGAGGGTAAAGGTGGAGTCAAGGTGGGACCTCAAGCAACTGAGCCATCACCCGGAAAATGGGCTTCTAACCAGGGGTGGGATGCTACTGGTTCTGCTCGGCTCTATAGAACCAGTAGCTCTGAAGAGCAGCAAACTCGAACTGGTTCTGTGTTTGCTGCTGTTTGGCCCATCTGCCCGCCTGGGTTTTTACCTGTCCTTTATTTCCTGCTTTTTCAACCTCACCTGCTTTGCGCGGCACGGCTAAGGTTGAAAAAGCAGGGGAAAAGAGGCAAAACGTAGTCACCGAACTGGTAGTAACACTGGTTGAATTCCAGCCCTGCTTCTAACTGTTGGCTGTCAGGAGGCTATTTTTGCTCTGTGTTGTTTAAACTTGATAACAAATACTTGAATTCTTATAGTTGTAGCTCTGACTTTTATCTAGTTGCTCACCATATGATCAGTTTAATTGAGATGCCATGAAATCTCTGCTATATAGGAAATGCGGTTCTTTTTCTTCCCCAGAGGCCTGTTGTGGTGATGCCGAGCAAAAGAGCTTAAAGCCTTTACATGCTTAGTTCAAAATGCATGTTGCCAAAAACCACACTTAAAAAGGCATTATTGCGCTGTCTTGGGCTCAGCCCAGCTGGGCAGCTGGTCCCAAAGCTTCCAACTTCAGTGAGGGAGCAACCCTGAACTGAGCTAGGGCTCAGGCTGCAGGGCTCTGGTATCAGTCCAAAGGATGGCAGGGAGGAAACCATCGCCCAAGGAGGCACTGAGTGATGCACTGGATGCCTGTTTACCTGGATGCCACAAAAGTGTAAGGCTTTTAACATATTGTGCCATACACTTTAAAGATAGAAGTTTTACGAGTATGCACCCTTTAGTAAAATGTATAATACTGTTTGCATGGAGTTTAATGAAATGGGGACTTCTCGTTCAATTTTCTTCCAGTTCACAAGTCACTCTTGAAAAGCAACAAGCAGATGCTTTGAAGTCTCTAGCCCCGCCAGCTTTTAGGATCACTTCCCTCCTCCGCTATATGCCTGGAAATACTTAATAAAAGCAAAACCATCCCTTCCCCCCAGAACAAAGGGGAACGGCCTGGGCTCAAGGAAGAGTAAAATCAATATTTCACCCAAGCAGTTATGTTACGATTGACTACCCAGCTCAGCTTCCAAATGATTTTAGCAGAGGAGGGAAGAAAACAAAATCACAACTGCAGGTGTTCACTTTTCACTGGAGAAACCACTAAAAAGAACAAGCAATTTCTCTCCAGTCCTGACACCAACCTGCATTTCTTAGTCTGAGCTGTCAGATTATTTGTCAATCCAGAACTATTCAGTGTTTGCTAAAATGGCTTCAAATAAAAAGTTAGTCACCTAACTCCAGTATCCAAGGAGATTTCACAATCCCCATCAATGAGTAGAAAAGATTCGACAATAACTATAGATTATTTGTACCGTAGATGTAACTGAGCCTCAACATGGCTTATTTACATAATTTATCAGGGCATAAAGATTAAAAGCTGAAATATTTTGCATCTAAAACAAATTCTGCCCAAAACATTGCAAATGAAACTGGATTGAATCTCTGCTTTGTCTGAAGCAAATGTTGGTATCAGAACCTGGAAACAAGCTTATGTCTCCCATAAAATGTGCACGCTTTATTATATGATATGCAATAATGATGCATGCAATTTACTTCATACTAACTAGCAAAAAATCCCTATTTTAGAGTCTTAGGTTTCTGAACCGGGAGCATAATCATTATGCAATGGATAATTTTTGATATAAATGTTAATTTAAATTTTTGAACAATATTACATACACTAACCCCTCCCCCAAATCATTTGGTAGCCAATCCTGAGAGTATCTGAAACTCCAGATTGGAAAGAGTAGCCCAGCAGTCTTAGAAATCATTCAGAGACAACTCTGACTACACTGCTTACCTCTTGAAACATGCAGTACTGAACTGGCATCAGAATGGCACCTCTGAATCAACGGCAGACCTGTCAGAAAATCCACCCTACCCTAAAGAACAGGGCTGAAAGGGCTCCAGTTCATGCCAGCAGATGCACCGCCTGGCTGGCTGAGGCGACCCTCTGAGTGACCCGGGCGATTGTGGAGACTCTCTGATCAAAAGAAAGAAAACCTCACCCTTTTCCCAGAGTAATAGTACATCCAAGAGGTGCTGCTCATTCCAGGTATTGGGTATGCGCAGTACACTGCCTGCCTGGGAAAGTGCACTGCTACAGTCCCAGGCCTGGTGCCCATCCGTGATGTCAAATGCACCCGATGAAATACAGCGGCTCTTGGCGCACCGGGGGGGGGGGGGGGGGGAAGGGGAAGAGGAAGAGAGGAAGGGAAAGAGCGGGCAGCAGCGAAGGAAGCACATATGGATGCACTTTGGAACAAATGTATGCAAAGCAGGACTGAACCATCTCAGGCAGCAAAATAGGGTGAGTGCATATTAAGACAGCCAGGCTCCTCTGAATGGCCTTTCAGATTTACCCCAAGGTGGTTTTGTCATGATAACGCAACAAGGAATTAATTTAAAAGGACACTAGACTCCAGCTAATCCAAACCCCCTGTGTTGTTGTTTTTTTTTTTTTTTTGGGGGGGGGGGGGTTGAACTCCAAAGCACCTTGGACACCCCTGAGCCAACTAAACCCTTTGCTTTAATAAAAGGAGACAAGAGACCTGCTGGCTGGCTGCACTTCTCCCACTGGCTCTCCCTAAAGCTGCTGCAACTTTTTCCAATCTGGTCCCTTTGCCCAAGGCTGAATCGCAGGAGGGAGGGAGGGAGGGAGGACCCAGACAGAAAGAAACGTACTCAGTTTTCTTATTTAAATTAGTCAAATATTTGAGTATTTTAAAATTCATTTAAACTCTGTTTTATACATAGCACTAATACTCTATTTACTAATGTTGGGAGGAAAATGCCTCCTGATGAGGATTCTTCCAGCCGGGAAACAACGCTTTGAAGAATAAATGGAATAACGAAGCAGAGTTTCCGGAAAGAGGTCTTTTAATGGCAAGAAACCAAGAGGAGTGACATTCAGCAAAGTTTCTTGGCTAGCTAGAAAGATTGATATTCAAACATGATTGTTATATACCCTTTGACTTTTTGTCTAAAATTGGTTTTTTGTGACATTTAATCCTGTGTTTATTGATGGGATAATTTTCCCTATTCAACTTTGTCTGGAAAGGAGGAAGGTTAATCTCTGTTCCTGAAAGGAAGCAAGGTTGAGAAATCTAAGTCTTGTGTCTATTTGTTCTGGTAATTGGTCTAACAAGCAACAGCTACTATGTTTGCTCTTTTGCTACATTCTAGTGCTAATTGTGTTTTTTGCAGTTAGATTTATTTCAAGTATTTAAACTTGAGCTTGCCTGAGGTGTGAGTTCTGCCAATGGGCCAGGCAGAATTTTTCTTCCGTTTATGATTTAATTATTTGTATTGTGTTTGGATTATTTGCTGTCTCCTGGTTTCTTCTTCTATCTGGGGATCGGGGGGGGGGGGGGGGTGTTCCTTCACTAATAATAAAGTCAACTTTTAAAAATCACCTCTCACTGTATATTCGGAGCATAATACTTTATTTCATTTATAGGTTGCAGCTCACTGTAAAATTCAAGAAGTTACCAGCAAGTTTTTTTAATTTAACCAATGGTTTTATTTTTTATTTGTTACTTGCAACATGAACTTTCCAAAATTAAACTCTGGAAATGAGGGATATAGAGAGGCACAGTGCTTCAGGAGCAGGAGGCCCGGGGCCCAGTCTCCCATTGACCACCCTCTGAGCCCAGCCCAGCCTTTTCTTGTTTGGGAGAAAAATGGGAGGAAGAAGACAATGTTCACTGAAGGACAGGTGAGTGTACAAATAAAATAAAAATGATCAGTGCGGGAGAATTATGCATTATAAACAGCTTCCTAGCAGCTGGAATCCTTAGCCACATCCATGTTCCTGGGGAATTTTGTTGGCCCACAAAGAGAGCAACAGAGGGCAGACTACTCTGTCAAACAAGGAGAAGCTGGGCTGAGGGTAGGAAGACTGTGAAAAAACTCCATCCTTTGTTTGTTTCCAGTGCTGCTGAAGAGAGGATGACAGAATTCTGGACCAGATTCTGCTCCATGCAGGCATCCAAACATCCTGGAAGTTATCCACCCAGGTGGAAGTATATGTCTTGAATTGCCCACTAGCAAAGATGACTAGCAAAGTTTTCTACAGGTTGAGAAAGGGTAGTTTATGGGAAATAAACACATTCCTAAATACAGAAAGTCTTTGAAGCCAGTGTAAGTTTTTTGTCTACTCTGTCCTGAGAAGAGCTCAAAATGTCTGGTTCACACATGCTGGAACTCATATAGAGTATATACATACATGCTCCCCACAGATCTATTCTAATATGCAACAGCAATTATACTCTGTCCCACAAATGTGTTGCACACCAGTAGAGGGCAATGGTTAAAGTAGGAAAGCGGACCATCAGCTAAGCAAGTTCATAACTTTGAGCCAGTCCTTGTCTCAAGAGAGTTCCAGCAATTTAAGCTATTCAGCTCAATTCCTTTAACAAGTATTTCACCAATTCAGATTAAATTACAACTTGGCCTATCACAGGCAGATGCAGTTTTGACTGATTCCCGTAGATGGCTGTATAATCTAACCCTATTTTCTTGTGAGAATCTTTTAATGCCTAATGAATGCACAGGAACAACTAGAAGCAAATTGCCACATTCTAATGCTAACTTCTATGGCAAAGGGGTCTTGGCATAGAGTAATACCTGAATGAATGTTAAAAAGACACCTGGCAGTGGAACCAATCCTGCCAAAAGAGCAGGGCCAGCTTTCTTGGGTGTCTTCAAGCAGAAGTTGGAACTGTCATCCAGCAGGGAGGTTGGATGCCTGCACGGAACAGAAGATCCAACTCCATCTGATCAGTGGCTCCTACCCACCTGGATTCTCTTTTAGAAACATGCCCTGCACAGAGCTTTGCAGCAGGCAATTCTACGTAGAGAGCCACAAATACAATTGGCTTAACCAAAGTTCTCAAAAGCAATAGCATCATTAACACAAATGCTTCTTAGGACTTTAAGCCACCTTTAATAGATCAGCACAGAAAGTTATTTGAGGAACAGATTAAATGTCCCATAATATTCTATTGGATTTTCATTTATATGTCCTAGAATAAGGACATATAGATTGCTGCAAAACCAAGAGAGCAAATGATTACTCTTACATTTTAGCACCACTTATAACAGAATAAGAACATTTGTACGGTATGAAAAGAAAGCAGTCAAGCAAAATCTTTAAGAACCTCCCTTTCATCCCTATTAGCTCCATGAACTGATAAATTGCCCTAGTTGTTTTCTGAACAGTTAGTGTTTCTCCAATAAGGAAAGGAAAAAAGATACATTCACGTTTACCCATTCATTATTATTATTATTATTATTATTTATCGTATTTTTATACCGCTCCATCTCCCAAAAGGGACTCGGGGCGGTGTACAGTCTAAACATATAAAGATACAGTCAACAGCAATTAATTCAGAATTGAAATAAATAGATGAAAATAGGATGAGTAAAATAAGTAAGTAAGTAAATGACTGAGTCCCGTCAAATAGAATTAAAAGTCTTATTAGAATTTAAAATTTAAAAATCTCAGAAAACCTTTAATTGGCTAGGCCGGCCTGCTTAAAACTTGACTGCACGCCGGAAGGTTAGGATGTCCGATGTGTCTCGTATCTCCGGGGGGAGATAGTTCCAAAGGAAGGGGGCTCCCACAGAGAAAGCACGTAATCTCGGGGTCGCCAGCTGACAACGATCAGGTGGTGGTACCCCAAGCAGGGCGACCCTGTGGGAGCGTACTGGGCGGCGGGAGGTTGTTTGTGGCAGAAGGCGGTCCCGTAAGTAGCCATGTCCCGAGCCATGGAGCACTTTAAATACTAACAGTACCACCTTGAATCGAATCCGGAAGGCCACAGGAAGCCAGTGCAGTCTGCGGAGAAGTGGTGTTATGTGGGCGTCCCTGGGGGCGCCCATAATCATCCGTGCGGCTGCATTCTGGACTAACTGTAACCTCCGGAGACTCTTCAAGGGGAGCCCCATGTAGAGAGCGTTGCAGTAGTCCAAGCGGGAGATAACGAGGGCGGAAGTGACTGTGCGAAGTGCGTCCAGATCCAGAAAGGGCCGCAACTGGTAGATCAAACGAATCTTATAAAAAGCCCCCCTGGCGACGGCTGCAATATGTTCTTCCAAAGACAGCCGTACATCCAGGAGGACACCCAAATTGCGCGCTCTTTCCACAGGGGTCAGTACCTCTCCCCCTATGGTCAGCGAAGGAACAAGCTGACTGTATCTGGGAGCAGGAAACCACAGCCACTCGGTTTTGGTCGGGTTGAGACGAAGCCTGTTATGACCCATCCAATCCCGCACGGCCTCCAGACATCGGGTCATCACTTCGACGGCTTCGTTGGGGTGGTCTGGGGTGGAGATGTATAGCTGAGTATCATCAGCGTATTGATGGAATTCCACCCCAAAGTCACGGATGATCTCACCTAGCGGCTTCACATAAATGTTGAACAATAGGGGCGAGAGTACCGATCCCTGAGGCACCCCACAAAGCAGGGGCCTTGGGGTCGATCTCTGTCCCCCTATCAACACAAATTGCGAACGGTCGGAGAGGAAGGAGGAGAACCATCGTAGGACGGTGCCTCTAATCCCCAACCCCTCCAATCGCTGCAATAAGATACTGTGGTCAAGCCAGCCTCCGATAAAGTAGTGAGAAGTGAGACAGCCCCATTTCTCTTAACCAACTCAGCCTCTCTGGAGGATTCTGGGTCTTGCATTCCGAATGTAAACGGTGAATTCTTTCTAAGATATATATGCAGCTTATTCCCCCTACCCCCTTTTTAATATGTCAGATTCACTCTTGCAGCTTATCAAAACACCCTGCATAGAACATACAGCAACAAAACAAATACGGCCAGTTTTGGTTTCTTATTCAAAGTCTCCTATGTTCTTTCAAGCACAGACTCACTACTCAATGGAAAAGAGAACACACAGCCTCCCAGTGCTGGATAAAACCCTTTCCAACAGGTAGCTGGGCAAAGGAGCAGAACACCTTTGGATGGAGCTCCAACTGTTCACCTGCCTCTACTTGCCCCTTCCCCAATTACAGACAGGAGAGCTTGGTCCAACCAAGACATCCACATTCAACATTTCATAAAGAAGTGGGAATTATTTCCTCCGAGCTATGGAGGATGGAACTTGAAACACTTCTGCCCTGGGTTTAAATATGCTTATGCATTAGTTTCATGCGAGCCTGAATGGTTCAGAAATTGATATAGCAATAGCATTTAGACTTATATACCGCTTTATAATGCTTTACAGCCCTCTCAAGGCAGTTTACAGTGTCAGCCTCTTGCCCCCAACAATTTGGGTCCTCATTTTGCCCACCTCGGAAGGATGGAAGGCTGAGTCAACCTTGAGCCTGGTGGGGTCCGATCTGCCAAATTGCAGTAAGAGTAGCTTGCAGTACTGCAGTCTAACCACTGCGCCACCGAGGCTCCTTATGCAACAGCTTAGCATTATCTGTTGATGCAGAGATGGCCGTTACTATCTTTTGTGTCCATGATTATTAGTTCAGGTGTTAACTATCTATGGTAGACTTTCTTTTCCAAGTTACTACATGGGGTGTGTCATTCAAATGTAGTAGTTAGAAATATCATAAAGGTAACTTGGAGTAGCTTTAAACTTCTGTTGGGAACAGAAGAGGAGGGGAAGGTTCCTATATTTAGGAATAATGGCTTTGGCTCTCTGCTCCTGAGTTTATCAGGAAGCTTGTCATGCCAGATGCTTATACAGAAGAAGCTTTTCTGAGGGTGTCCAGCATTAAGCCTGGCTTAATGCAGCAACTTGCATCTGGGGGGAGGAGGAGCAGCTGATGAGGGAAAAGAGAAGCAAACGGCAGCTCCATCTTCCACTCTGAGGAGGCCCCACTGCCTTTGCTCCTGCCCTCAGCAGCAGCAGCAGGGCATCTAATTCACCCTGCACAATTCCTGAGTTACAACTCATCCCAGCATACCTGCACCATGTGCCAAGTGCTGCTGAATAAAAGCCCAATACCTCCATTTGCACAACAAAGAAGTGAGTTCTTGTGTGTTCTGAAAGGGAGGCAGGGAGGATGAAGGGCCCTGCTTTCATCTGATATGGATTTTAAATGCAGATTCATTTAACAAGTTTCTTACTTTATTGAATGAAACATGGTTAATATTTCAAACTCCCAAAGCATAAGATTATCATAATTGATAATGATTTTTCTACCAAGCCTCTTCAAACCTTTTTTCATCCGTCTTTTATTCTCAAAGGATTAAAAACATTGTGCAAGAGGATCAACAAACCGGCTGCTTGAAAGCCTTTCTGATGCTCAGCTCAAGTTAGAAAAGGCTTAATGAAGGCTTGGAAATCCACCAGGGCTTCACAATAATCAGACTTGGTGATTTATGCCTATTAATAATCTCAGTCCTATTGAAGCAAGCTGAGCAGTACATGTCCTACCAATCAAATCTTAAGGTTTTTAAGACAACTAGGATCATCAGCAATGTAAATTTTACCATTCTCTGCTATTAATCTCTGTCCTCCTGTTCAGCAACATAATGACTAATTAAACATCAATAGATGTGTATCAAGAGATAGTTCCTGGGACACTCCTTTCCCCTTGGATTACAGGAATTAGCAGGTAAAACTGATTCCACAAATTGCTGCTGGCAGCTCTAAAAACCAGATTTAATGGGAGGACTAGACCAGGGATCTGCCTTCTGCTCTGTCTCAGTATTACCACCTCAAAACCTTTTAATGCTGAATGAGCTCATTGCATGTGCCCCTCCCCCTCCTCTGCATACTCAAAGGTCTCTCTGGAATCCTCTTTATCTGCTCAAATCTAAGGCAAGGTATGCACAACCCTTTTTCTTTCTGCATAAAACAGCCACAAGATTGCATTCCAATTTTATTTTTTAATTTGTCTCCTTCCTCAGTAACAAGCTTGAATCTTTATGACTAAGAAAGTTAACAAATAGCTAGATACATCAGTGTGTGCTTCTAATTAAAAGGTTAAAAACCTCTAGGACTTACAGAAGATGGCAAACCAGGAGGCACCTTCCTTACTTGTTTTGTCTGCAGAGAATCTGCACAGAAAAAAAACCATGCTTTAATTAACAGGAAAATGTAGTGGTATTGAAGTAAAATGACACAACACAGTGCAAAAGGAACTCAGAAGATCAGAAGCTTATATAGTTCAACTTCTATTTGAAGCCACTGGGTGAGGTCTTTCAATAGCTATCATCAGAATAGTCCTGGATTTGTAATATGAAGGACATTGCAACTGTGCTTTCTCATTATAAATCACAATACATTCTTCAAAAAATAACATTGAATTAAAAGATAATTAAATCAAAGCGTTAAATCTGATGAAGTAAGCAATTTATACTATTATCCAGGCTAGAAAATACACCTGTCTCTTTTACACACACACACACAATATTCTGTGTGAATGGGGGGAGGGAGCCAAGGGAGGAACTTGGAGCAATTACCACTGAATTCTACCCTCCAGGCTATTCAAGTGCAGTTCCTTTCTGCAGCCTCCTTCTCTCCCTTGCTCCCATTTCTAACTCAAGGATTTTGTGAAATGCATCTTATCCAAGAAATGAAGTCAATAATCGGATGTGTTCCTTGGGGGAAAAGGAGCACAACATGACTGACTCACCAAGGACAGATGAATCACGAAGGGGCCTTCGTCGTGGATTTGCAGAGGAAAATGGATAATATGGTGTTCCCGTTTTTCCTAAGAAAGCCAGGGGGCCTGTGCTTCCAACACCCAGGTTAGACCGAAGACTTGTCTGTAAACAAAACAAGTAATACCTGACTCTATATAATGGGAGATGATTATCACCATCAGTGTAAATCTAGCTGTGCAGGTTGGCAGAGTTTGCCCATCTTAAGACAAAAGAAAAAAATCCTTATCAAAATTCAGAAGACTTTTTGGAAACAAAGATTTAATGCAAGGCACTCATCTGTAAACTATGTTTTGTAACTCATGATGGCTAAGTTCACAGAATAATAAAGCATATTATGATTTAATGTGCTCTATTAAACCAGTTTTAGATAACTTTCTAGTTCTGTAACAATAAAGAAGTGTCTGGTGGTGCAAAGGTTAGAATGCAGAATTATTGCAGGCTGACTCTGCCAACTGCCAGCAGTTTGATCTAGACTAATTCAAGGTTGACTCAACCTTCCATCCTTCCGAGGCCAGTAAAATGAGGACCCAGATTGTTGGGGTCAAGATGCTGACTCTGAAAACTGTTTAGAGTGCTGTAGAACACTGTGGACCAGTATACAAGTCTAATTGCTCTTTCTAAAAAGGACTTTACTCAAAGAAATAAGGTTTCTTTTCTACTCCTGCAGATTCCTGGGGGGAAAAACACCAAGTTTATATGAATTACTACTAGTTGCCAAATTAAAAATCAATATAGATGTAATTAACTGATCTTGCTTTTACTGTCTTGCAAAAAATAAAAGCAATATTAAGATCAATTCCACCCGGAGGTTACATATTCAGACAGAATACTTTCCTCCTAAGAGTAATACTGATATCAGTAAAGAAACGTGGTGTTATCAAGATCTCACTTCCTCTTGATCACTTGTAATTGCTGCAGCTCTCTCCATGAAGTTTGGTTCAGTGAGATGTTATGCAGACCAACAGAAATCCTCCAGCCAACCGAAACCTCGTTTTCTGTACTTACAACCAAAACTGGAGGGGGGGGGAAGGGTCCCCTTCAAAAGTTAAAAGGAGATATTTCGCATATGCTGCTCTTCATTCCAAAGCACTTCAAATGCTATTTCCAGCCTAGTTACCTGATGCTCCTCACAGGCCCACTTGATCTCCAAGGCCTTCCGCCCTCTTCCATCAAGCTGGGTGGTAGGGCATGGTCAGAGGGGTTGAGGATGGTCTTCAAAGGCAAAGCCTAAGTCCAGGGCTAAGTTCTATCAGCACTGGAGGCCTCATGATCTTTTGCTTCAATGCATTGTACACTTCCTCCTTAGGTTTCCAAGCAAGGTTCACTCTTTTTCTGTCCCTTCTCAGGAGCTTCTCATACCTTGCTCAAGAATTTCTGATCTTTCCCAATGGAGCAGAAATTCTCCGATCAATCCTTTCACCACCCTCTCCAAAGAGGATCAGAGAAGATGACTTTACTGCTTGGTCAAATGCAGATTAGCACAAGATGCCTTCATTCTACATGCTGCTTGAAATTTCCGTGTTTCCTGACAGGTTCCCATGAAATCCCTGTTCAAGAGATTACTTAGTTTGGGATTTTGCTTTATAGGAAAAAAAATTGAAGAACAAAATATAGCAGCTTCTTAATAGACTAAATTATGCAATCAATGGCAACTAAATAGTGAAATGCTGACATTTGCTGATACTTTTCCATTTTATTTATTTGAAAGTTGGGTAAAAAGAAGCCTAGTAATCTTTGAATAAAAACATATACCATAATATTGGGGATGTCTGGTTCCTCTGCCGTGAAAGCAGATCACAGCTATTGAGGAAAAGTAATTTGTCTCAGGGGAGACTCAGATTCTGGTCATTTTCCTTCAGAGCAATCTGTTCCACAAAATTATATTTGTGAGAAAAAGTAGGAGTGCCGTGTACACTGTCTGGAGCTTCTGGAGGAAGGATAAAGCAGAAATCTAATAAATAATACAGAAAACTTTGTTCTGCCACAACTTCAACAGCCTTGAAATATAAAGATAATGTGTTAATATATAACTACTATATTGTAAAAGTGTAGGTGTTTGTGTGTATATAATTTGTATTAAGAATTTCAGAGAGAAAAAAACCTAATGGCAACTCTTTAAATGGCAGATCTACCTGACAGCCTGAGAGCCCGGCATCTCGACCAAACATTGGAAACTGACTCCTCTCAGAGGCTTTTCCTAGAAAGCAAACAAACTTAAAAATGAATGTCCATTATAGACATACTGAGAACTTCCTAATGACAGCATTTTACATTTTAAAAAGGAATATAAATAAAAACCAACACAATGTTTCTTTTAACAAAAGCAGTAAATAATTTGGAGGAAGATAAAAAGATTTAAGAATACTTCCAACTGTTTGACACACCTTGATAGCATACAAAGCACAACACGCTGATATTTCTCAGGATTAAGGGCCCTTTCCTGTGTGAAGTGAATTCCATTTGATTGTTGCCCCCTCCCTACATATTCAAAATAGACTGTGATTAGTGTATGTATATGTGTGTGTGTGCATAAACACACACACTTTCTTTTGAGAGCAGGCATCAGAATTTCATTTTTCATGTGTGCCATACACAAAGTGATGATGAAGGTTATCTTATCTACCATACACTTTATCATGCCATCACCTTCTAAAATAATAAACAAATGTGTGCATTTCTCCTGCCCAAGGTATAGGTTGTGTCTTGGTCTCATAACCCTCTGCATCCTTTGCAACACACAATCCAAATGTCTCCTGATGAGGTTCATCAAACACATCGAACAAACTGCCTTGCCAACAAAAACATTTGTGAAACTGCAAATTGAGGACCCTTCAATTTCTATTATGGGTTTTGGATGCAACTAACCCAATTTCTAGCTCTGTTTTCTTCATAAGAGTAAATTCATATCCATGTTCAAAAACAAAATCAGTAACAGTTGCCCAGTCAAGCAATTAAGTGCTCCAAAAACTGCCAGACGCTAACCAAGGAAAATAATACCCAGCAGGCCTTTTTTTTCTCAAGCAATATTAAACCTGCTGTTCATGTTAACCGGTTTGAGCATTTTCTGTCCCATTAATCAAAAAGTCCTGCACCAACTGATAAACAACCCTTAAGTTATGTCATATTTAGGCAGGGTTTAAAATAACATTTTAGCAAAATAGTAAAATACTAATATTGGGAAAAAAAACTGTGAGGCAGCAGGAAAACTTTATATCTGTCTTACTGAACTCCTGCGGGAGGGGGCATGGATCCCTTTAAGAGCACCCAAGAGAACCACTGGCTTTCAAGCATCTCTGCTGAGGGCCAGCAGTCAGCCTTTCTACACTGACTGCAAGTCTACAATAGATCCCCGCAGGACAGGGCTGTTGTAGAATAGGCAGGCTAGAAACCATAAAGGCTAAAATATTTTTAATCAATTTTTATTTTTTATAGTTAAAATTTAAATTTAAAAAATGGTGATAAAATATATTAATCTGTGTATTTTAAGTAAGTTTAGCTAGTTGGGGAGGGGAGAGATATTATTTCATGCCCAACAGCTACAGAGAAGCAGGGCATGCAAAACTGACCTTTTGGGGAAGGTTGATGACTTACTTATGCCAGCAATTTTCTTACCGCAGGGAGCACGGAGATGCCTGCTCCATTAATGAAAAACGATGATTCAGAATTTTTTTAAACAAGGTACAACCTCTTTCAAGTCAAGCTACATTCCACAAACTCTGCTTGGCAGTAAGAGTAGGAAGGAGTTTGCCACTCAAAGCCCCATCAGGGCCTTTTTCAAAGTTAACTGAGGTTCTAGATCTGCCATCAATTAAAGAAAAATCCATAGCACAGGTGAACGTATTATTAAACGTGTATTCATTACAAATAATGCTCAAGGCCCTAGATAACACTGATAAAGCAAATCCATTTAGATCACTAAAAATCAATCAGTTGTTAGAAAAACAACTGCATAATTACAATTAGACCATTAGCCATCCTGGTGGCATTTCAGAGAAGTAACTCTGGCAAAGCCAAGAAGCTTATTTGGTGGTGAGGTCACCACCATATTCCTCCCAACTGCCTTCTGCCAAATACTGTGCAAAGGAGCACTGAATTAGTCTTGCTGTGAATGAACAGGAAAAACTACAAAATATTTTGCTAAACAGAAACAGTGATTTAAACAAGGAATTGCACATGCCCTAAACAGTTTAATTAGTGTATTATTTATTTCATTAATATGTTTAATTGAATTGATTTTTAACAGCAGAGATCAGTATATTTTATCTTTCCTGAAAAATTAGTCCTTGATAAACAGATCTTTGGAGTGCTGCAGTTTTCTTCTGTATAAAATGCACAAAATCATGCAAATCCAATTGTATCTAAAATAAGGAACGAATAAGCTTCATCGCCTTTTGATTTTTCACATATTACTTTACAGTATTACATGTACTCCTTTGTCGTTAACCCCTTCTGACACCATAGTTGGCAAGGATGGATGGTTTGCTCACACTTCAAGAACTGGGGGGGGGGGGGGGGGAATAGTGGGATTCCCTGAACTCTAGGCAGAAAAGCCATCCCAGTTGAACGTTCATCAAATCACTGCAATGGCACTTCTAGTCCTGCACTTTGGATAACGTGGAATGAACTGCATTCTCACTCCCAGCTGTAACTCCTATGCAACCAAGGTAAGGTGATTAAAAACAGAAACCGAAACCAGGTTCTGCACAAATCTGAGCATTTCATTTAGTTTTAACTGCTGGAAATCAGGCAATGTGCATCCAAAGCACCTCATTTCTAGCTAAGCTAAACAAGAGGCTGAGGCCACCAACTACAGTAGAGGAGCTGATCAGAAGGCAACTGTTTATTAGAGAAACACCATTCGGAATAACAGAGTTGGAAAGGACACAGTTCCGTTTACCACAAATAAAACTGATTGATTAAAGCAATTGCTTCATGCAAGAATATTTCAAGAAATGTATTGTGCTGTTTACACTTTGAGGCTTCTGCTAACAGATATCCTTCCCTTAGACGAAATGAGCCAAAACCGCTCTTCCCGTGGCCTATTATCATTTTAATTACATTCTCCTCCCAGGCGGTCTTCATCCTGGATTGCCAGTTTAGAAGCAGTTACTAAGAACACAGAGAATATTGACTCACAACTAACGTATAATTATTTTTCAGTTTAATAAAATTATGGTGGTAAGCACATTGTTACTTCAATAGCCTCTTTTTGCTGACCTTTTGAGTTGCCTGCTAGAGAACTAAAAATGGAGAACTAGCATTTCACTTTGTTTACAGTTTAGAAGTCCAAATTTCACTTCCTCTTTGTATGCAGACAAACCAAGCAAATTTGCCACATATAATTTACTGAAACAACTGAGGGGTTTTGTGTTTGTGTTTGTACTTGGCATTTATACAATGCTCCAATGTGCTCTTCATTCAATTTATACAGCTGCCCACTTACCATGTGATTTGGGCACGATAGCAAAATCTCACCAAAACAAAAATGAAAGCTACATCACTCAGAGTATAGAAAAAAACCCAGCTCCTTGGGGTCACTAAGGGGCCACAGGAGAGGTGCAGAGGCACTTCCAGGTCCCACCACCTAATGTTGTTTTAACCAAGGGGATGTGGAACATGCCAATCCTTGCACGTGGGATCTTGTGGAAAGTGGAAGTAGCTGGAGACAGATAGCCCCACAAATAACAGCCTTCTGCCTTAAATGGCTTTCAAGGTGATAACCAGTATCTGAAATGGAACCTTAAACAACCATACATAAACATTTTGGAGAAAGCAGGGAATGGGACAGATGGAAGTAGCTCATGAACCGGGATATTTTGCAGAAAATAGAAGAGACAGGCGCTAGTCTTGCTTTCTCCCAAGTCTATCACAAAACTCAAAGTGTGGGGAGGTTCAGGACTGGTTAATGGAAGGGCTTCTTGCACAAGACAGAAGAATCGGGATGGTTTTAAGAAGAAATTCAAGGGGCCCACAGAGATGGATGCCAGGGCAGCTCATTCCGATGCTCATTTCCCACCACCAGAGCCAGAAAGCCCTGGATCCAAGATGCCCGTGAGCGACAGAGAAAAGGGGCCATCGCTTGCTTGCCCAGGTTCCACTGTGAGTTTCCACTCAGCATGTTGTGCTTGAGGGGCCACTACCCTCTATCAGTGATCTTTATTATGACCTTGTGTTGTGAACTGATTATAGTTTTCATAAAAATATTCACTCAAAATAAACTGAAAGCACCAAAACGCTCTCTCTCTCTCTCTCTTTCTCTCTCTCACTGCTACGTTACTGTAATGTGATTCACAGAAGAATGTTGATTAAAAACAAATATTATTCTATTCTCATATTCATTTCTTTAATATAGGTGTTGCATAACTCAGAAATACAACAGTGCATCATTAGAGTTAAATTTATTTAAGGCAAGTATTTTTATAGGCCTATTTGAGTAGTCACAGATAAACCTTCCAAGCCTCCAGTTCTTGGCATGACCTGGTGACCCAGGCAGAGAAGATGCTCAAAGAGTAGAACTCCAGTTCTGGCCTCCAGAAGAACAATAAATCGCTAAGAAAATACACCATCAAACCCTAAACATAGCATCGATTTCATTTAATTACAGCCTTGTCAGCAATACGATTATTCAAACAGCTCATGCAAATGTTAATGAGTCTTATTTGCATATTTTTTTTTTCTTTGTTGAAATGTCATTATTACATTCTACAGTGATGAATAGTGCTGATGAAGTGGCCTGATATGTAATTAGTCATAAGGTGGAATGAATAGATCAATTATGGAAAAAATGAGATTAAGAAATAATCAAACAAGAACACCCAATTTAAAAAATTAAAATGTCCAGATAATGATTTATCATTTTGATTTCAAAACTCGTTCACAATAAAGCATTTTTTAAATAAGTGAGTTTGTAAGAATAGATTAATAAGCTATCCAAAATGATAAATATGTTCTGCAAAAACAGAGCTGGATCAATATTTTTCAGACATTACCAAAAGTCTATTTCACAGAGATTTTCATAAAGGATTTGTCATCCTTCTATAGTTGAAACATGCACATTTTTAGCTTTGTAAAACATATGGAAATGGGGGAAAGCATGGCTTAAAATACTGCTTTATTTTTTAAAAGCAACATTTCCTTTAGTCTTTTCCATTGCTTGTTTGTTATTTGCTGGGGAACACATTACTAAAGACCAGATGGGACATTCCACATGACTAAACCAATCCATCACCTCTGTGGGGCGCAGGTGCAATACAGCCGTAGAGCAACACTCCATTTCACAGTCTATTGGACACAAACACATGATCGGCAATCAATGGCACCCCAAGGACTTCAGATGGGGGAAGACTCTCGAGTCTTCCTGGTCCACGCCTGATGACTTCATAATCACACATCATTACATTCACTGAAGGATACAAACTAGCATTTTAATAACCTCCACTGGAAGTGCTTCACAGCGTACATGTTAATAAGAGCATTCTTTGTAAAGGGTTCGCTGATTTAAAATGGCATAAGCCTGAATTATACGAAGTTGGAAACTACTATCTTAAAAGTGTTTCTGTTCAGCCCAAGAGCCCTAAAACTCCATTCATTTTGACTAAAAGACTACATATTTAATCTTCGCACAGAGAAATAATGATGTATCAAGCTAACATAGTAGAAATTTTAAATAATGTAAACATTTGCTACAGAAAACTACACTGCAGTCAATAGGGTCCCTTCAAATTTTATTCAGAACTATTTTCTGAAGTGATGGCTATGTCCATTTTAACCGTGTGCCAGGACAATCAATCCAAACTCCAGCAAGGTTTCTATAGTCTCCATGGAGAACTATTGGCCAACGGGTGTTTTTCCTCTCTGGGGCCTTCTGGACCAAGATTTTTCAGACCATCCATACCCCGTTCTAAAACTCACTGGGCACTGGAAGGGGCAGCAGAAAAGCCATTCCATTCCTCAGCTGGGAGAGAGGGAAACTATATTAAGCAGGTTACCTGCAACTGCTTGGGCAGTAGCAGGAGAGCGAGCGCACATACGTGGCTTCCTTTTCCAACTTTTGACAGACATGCAGTGGGATCTATGGGTACATCTCAGGTCTGCTTCTCCAAATTGCTATTCTGAAAAGAAGAGTAATTCTAACAGATTCCCCAGGCTGGCAAGTGGGACCCAAGTGAGATGCTTTGCTCTTATAATGACTTCGTTATGATTTAGCTCCTGCTTTCTTTTTCTTTCAATTTATTTATTCAACATTTCAACATTAAAAAAAAAAACAATTTCCACTTTTTACAACGGTTCCGTAATGGTGTACACACTAATTAATAAAGTCTAAAACTATATCAATTACATCTCCATTCTTATTCACTTATATTTTTATTTCTCAATCTAACTTATAAAACTATTAACATATATATACATGATCAGGAGGAGAACCAGTGGTCTAATGGCAATTACAACTGCCTCACATATAACACTTCCCTGGTTCGAATCCCAGTAAGGGTATGGCTAGCTGACGAGAGCTAAATAGCTCGAAATAGATCTATCCTAGTCTCCCTTGTTTAATTATTTATCAGCTCAAAAACCTAACACATATATATACATGTATATACATATATACATCATTAATTAACTTTCTCATTTTTGTTGTCGATTGATGCCTTTGCGTCTTCTTTCTAACCACTCCTACCAAACATTCCATATCTTCTACTACTTTTTCTCTTCTTTATCTTCTAATATCATTGTTAGCCTGTCCATTTCAGCGCATCTGAGGATTTTTATTATTGCTGTCTCGGAGGGGATAGTGTCCTTTTTCCAATTTTGAGCAAATGAGATTCTGGCAGCATTTACTATATATGGAGTATAATATATTGGAAGTTCCTACTAACTTTTGATCCTATTATACCTAATGAAAACAATTCAGGTCTTAATTCAATTCTTTGCCTCGTTATTTCTTCCAATCATGTTTAAATTTTGAGCCAATACTTCCAGGCTTGGGGACAGGTCCACCACATTTGAATAGATGTTCCTTGGCTGTAATTACACCTCCAACACTTTGCTGATATATTGGGAAACACCTTGGATTTAGCACCTGATTTCTAAAGCCCAAGAAGAATGTGTGGCAGAAGCAAGAGCAACACCTGGGTTGGTAGAGCTATCTTTCATGGTGGAAGGTTTCTGAGTGGGACAGCAAATTCAAAAGCAGAGGAAGTGGACAGGAACCCCTGTGCTCCTTGACCTGGGATGGCCTCTGTTCCCAGCTTCATGACCTCTGTGTTTGGACAACAGCAACCAGGACTCATAAGGTCTCAGTTAAACTATTCAATATTTTCCTTTGTGTAGCAGGAGTTCAAACTCACTTTCTTTTATTTACTAAAGCCTGAGCATAATTGTATGGACAGTAAACTTTACGAATCAACGTTATTCCTGATTGTTCATTGATTGGTTTCATGGACCAAATATAATTACTTCCTCAGTTATTTCTGCTCTGCATAAACCCTAATTTGAAAACCTGCATAATTAAAATAAAATAAAATAAAACAAAAACTGCAGAAAGCTGCACATCTAAAAATGTCTGGACAAAGTGAATTGTTTCTGAAACCATCACCTATATTTCACATGATTCTGAAAAAGGAAGTAAGCCAAAAGCAAGTTTTAATTATAATTTAAATCATTAATATAAAAATATTTTCAAGGCATGGTAATTAGAGCACTTAGAGAAGATAATTTGCTTCCCCAGAGAGAGGCACATAACAACACCTCTTCTAAGTTGCATCATGAACACACTAACCAAGAAGCATTCTGTTTTTTCCTTCTTTCCTCAATTTATTTATAATTGAAATCTATGAATACTGATAGTTACTATTGTTCCATTGCAATTATTTACCAAATTAACAATATACAACCAGAGAATGCAGATACATATGAATTATTCAGAGACTTTTCTTTAATAACCACTTAAAGTTACCGTCAAAGTAAAATGTATAATTCTTTACATGTTGTCATCCTAACAAAATTAGAATTAGGAAGAAACAAATCAGTTCCACATAATAATTTCCTCTGTCAAAAAACACTACAGAATGTCTAAACCAATTTTAAAATTCATCATCTAAAGCATAATGTTTATTTCTGAATAATTATCCCTTTCTACTCTTCAGCATTTTTTGCTCTTGTAATGTAGTACTGCAGAAGATCATTAAGGTGTTTAAAACCTCCATTGGTCAAGCCACTAGCAATTAATATTTCACTATCTTTCCTGGCAAACATGCCTGTGGCTGAACATAATATAATATAAAATAATAAAATAAAATACCATTCTGCTAACAAATAACTATTTTTAATGATGTACTGACAGGACTTTTGAAAAGCTTATGAAATTACACCATTTTAAATACTGTGAAGATTAATCTGCTAGACGATCAACGGGGAAACTTGAGTAAGCTAGTTTAAAGCAAGTACACAAGGATCAGCTTCTCCCTCTCTCAAAAAGCAAGACACACCTTGGTAAAGAAACACATGGAGTTTCAAGATCTGTTTATGAATGGCATCAGACATCACCCAAGGCACAATGGGGTTTAACACATGTTGTTATATCAGTCACTGTAGTTTGTAAGTCACAAGTTGTATTGCCAACTCAAAAACCTAATTGGTTAAATAAGCCATGTTGAGGTAACATACAGCACAAGTCCCTGGAACCTGCGCCCGTCTCCTGTGGCCTCAAGGCACACAACATGGTTGCTGAAAGCTAATATACACTTACACAGGTAGCTGCAGACTCAAAGAATTAAAAGATTAGCATGAAATTTGTTATCACTGTAGTGGCAGTCTGTCTCTTCCACGGAATTGAAAGCACCAATAATGGCAGTGATTTTTTCCAAATACACTTGAGTAAAGTACTGCAATCTCTGCCTTTATTTAGCAAGTCCAAACACTGCAAACTAAAACCAGACATTAAAGCAACCAAAAGCCAATTGTGGCTGTACTTGCAGGCCCCTTCTTTGCCTTGCCAGCAGCACTGACCCAAACCACAGCCCCACAACTCCTCTATTCTGTGGATCTGCCACAGCTTCCCTTGTTCTCTGTTACTCCCAATTGAGACAGTAACAGAATTGGAAGGGACCATGGAGGTCTTCTAATCCAACCCTCTCCTCTGTACTCTTTCTAGAGTCTCAACAACTTTTTTATATCGTGGATGTAAAATTCCAAGGGTGGCCTTATACCAAGGCCTTATAAAGCAATTCTAACATTCATGTGATCGTGATTCGATCCCTCTGCTAATGCAGCCTAGAGCTGTGTTGGCTTTTGGGGCAACATGTTCAAGCGATTGTCCATTAGGACTCCAAGATCCCTCTTGGAAACCCATGAAATAGATGCTTGGAATCCTGGTACAGACCAACTTCTAATGCCCCAGTCTTGGCACTGACTGCTTGCTCTTGCCTGATCATACCAATGGCATTAATTTAGAAAAAAGGGAGAAAAAAACCATTTTGTAGGGAGCTACACAAAAATTAATATCAACTTACCTATCAGATTTGAATTCAGGAAAGGAGTTGGAGATAATCTTTCACTGGGTCCTAATCGTTCATCACTCAACTGATCACCATAGGAAGGAGTATCTATAAAACCCTGTGCATAAAGAACAGTATTTAAGGAGTTATTATTTTGCAGCTCCACTTACTAAGTTCAAGTAAACTGAAAAGAAAACATGGATTTACAGTGGGTCATTTTTCATGAAATTGAATTTTAAATGTTGGTGTCACAGAATATATGTAAGCTAACCATTTTAAAACTTCCATCACACTATAAATACTATATTACCTTTCTCATAAATGAATGTCAAGTGATGAGACTTCGATATCTTTTATAAAATAAATGCAAATGTATGATCTTTAATTACACCATTGAGCATTTGCTGCCCCTTGTGCTGAATGTCAATTCTGGGTGGGTCAGGGTCTTGATTGGTGGATACATGCATGCAGAAGCAGTTCAAAGATTTCTGGTTATGGCCACAATGATACTAAGCTACAGTATATAACATTCTCCCCAGTTCTTCTAACAGCAATTCCAGGAAGACACAATCAAAGTCTTTGTCACAATATATGTAACATATTTTTCACAATCATTTGTTAACTGTACCCTTCTTTTGTCCTCTCTCCTTCCAATACAGCAAAACTCCACATATACAATCCAGTATGTTCCATACAATGATGCCTGTGAACCCAGAAGCATTTGACTAAGACTCTGTGCCACCATAGTTTATGAAATTAGGGCTCCTTGCTGTAAAACTGGGTAACAAGGTCATTTGTTGGTTTTTATCCACTTGAGACAGACTCAAGCAATATGTTTGAGAAATGTTTAATTAAAGGCTCTTGTGACTATGGTGACAATATTTTTAAAAATCGTTTTAGTTTGTTGTGAGTTCTCACTGGAATACCAGCAAGTAAGGATAAATGCCCATGAACAAGTGCACAACTTCCTTCTTCACATTTACCTTTTCGGGGGCATGAAGATTCTTCCACTTTATTCACTTCAAAATCATCAATACACACATGACAGGCACTCAGGAAAAATCTTAATGACACTGATAACTTGCTTATGATCATAAGGGTGTCCTCTAGCAACTCTGATCTGTTCTCATTTGACAGGCAGCATGAAGTAACAGCTGCCCAGAAAACATGATGTTGCTAACCAAGATCAAAATAGAGTCTGTTTTATATTCAAATCCAGCACAAAGTTTTAAGAAAGTATTTTGCATAGAACACATCTATAATTTGCAGTCTTTCAGTGGCTTCCTATACAACTAATGTGGCAATTTTGAGTAACAGAGCACATCCCTGATTGGATGGTTATATATATAGACTTTGGAGGTTTGGTAGTATGATGTTACCACTTTTATTAGTAGTAATCCTTTATTAGTAACATTATCAGTAATTAATAGCACTAGAAGTATGCATACTTATGTAAATTACTTAAGTTTACTCCATCTGGTGTTTATCCTATACTGTATTTTTATGTTGGAAGTTTGTAGAGATTCTCAGTCCTCCAGGTTCTGGTTGTCCCAAAAGTGCTTTTTCAGGAGGCAACTGGACTTCCTTATTTTTTCTTTTGAAGACATTTTGCTTCTCATCCAAGAAGCTTCTTCAGCTCTGACCATTCTCGACCATCCTGTCAGAGCTGAAGAAGCTTCTTGGGTGAGAAGTGAAATGTCTTCAAAAGAAAAAACAAGGAAGTCCAATTGTCTCCTGAAAAAGCACCTTTGGGACATTTTATGTTGGAAGTTTTAAATTGTTGATTCTATATTGTAGATATTTTGCTTTCGATAAAAATACTGTTAGACTATAATTGAAGATGTGTCCTATAATGGAATCAATCAGTCAATAAATAAATATAAATATAAAAATGGGATAATTAGGATTGACCCATCTCTAAAAGCTGGAATCTGATATTTCTGGAATCTGACTGTTACCTCTTCCCTCCTCAGACAGCAAGACTTCCCCAGATTCATCTTGGTCACCCAAATACTGCAAGGCCAGATGGTCTGCATGTCAAGTTAATGCACCATGCCTGAATTGTAGCCTTTCCCCTGTGCCAACCCTATCTGAGTCTATTCCATCCCTTGACTTAAACATAAGTTTTCTCCGTAATCTGGTCCAGCTAGTCAATGGAAGGCAAAAAGAGAAGCCAGGGCAGCAGCCACAACAGGTTTCATCTCTGCCAGCGTTAGTCCCCACCCCCACCCCAAAAAAAGAGAAACCACCATGATTCTCTCACATGCAGACTATTCCTGGAATGTTATTTCTTCATTCTGTGATTTATTGGGCAATCTGTAGAGTCAGGAAAGTTTCCTGTTTGGCATTACAGGGAGACTGTGTGTAAAAATATAAAAGAGATAAAGAGAAGATAAATTCTACAAAGAGTGTCAATACATTCAAGAAGTGAATCCTACCTCCTCATGTTTCAGCTTCTCCAGAGCTGTTGAAATATCTGAGCTTTTTCCAAGAAGGCTGCCATTTTCCTATAAGAGAAAAAACATTTCGCACAATCTACCAACCTTTTCTAAATAAACAAACCAGAATTAAGAAAACTGATGATTTCAGTTTTTATGAAATTGATGAGGCTGATTAGTGGTCTATTTGGACAGCAGTTTATATCATGAATAACTGTACAAATTATATGTACATACATACATACACTTGGTGCTCTTGGAGAGATTAGTAACATGAAGCACACATGCCACATCAGAACCATGCTGTCCTGGTACACTTTTAGTTCCTTATAGAACTAAGGAGATGGTGACATGTTTATAATCCACTTATCTCCAAGAGCACTTGCCAACCTTTAGGAAAAGAGTTTACGAATTTTCATAAAAAATAAAAGAACTATAATCAGGGTTTGATGCTGTAGTGTTAGCCACAGTGACCTAAGTGCTGCTGGGATTGTGTTAGCTAGCTAGAGAAACATTACAATTCTAGTTATCAAGTACTCTTCAAGTAACTTATGGTTGTTGTTTTTTACTGTAACATTCTATATTCTACTAGAGGGGTGAACCTCTAGTCCAAAACATGTCATTAAATTAAATAATATTCCTGGTAATTACTGTAATCAAAACAATTGAACTGATTAGAAATTGTATTTAAACAACATCTAGAGGCAAACAGATTATATATTTTTTTAAATCCCACCTTTATTATTTTATAAATAACTCAAGGTGGCAAACATACACAATGTTCCTTCTTTCCCCACAACAACCATCTTGTGAGGTGGGTTTAGGCTGAGCTTGACTGACTGGCCCAAAGTCACCCAGCCGGCTTTCAGACCTAAGCAAGATTAGAACCTGAGTCTTCTGGTTTCTAGGCCATAGGCTGGTGCTTCAACTAACAATTTAAAACCATTGAATTCTAGTAGTAAAAAATATTTTCTTCAACATGACCCAAACTATTTCAAACAAGCATGCTATATTACTGATTCTATAGGTAAAAATTACTTCAATTGCTTTACTAGACATGCATAAATAGAACACGATGATAATAAACAAATTTATAATGAAACCTAACATCCACATTTTGGCTAGGGGTACCAATATTTGCTGGAAGGCTTTCATGAGGAAACTGCAGTCAGGAAAACTGTGGGAAACATGAGGCCCTCTCCTGACAGTAATTAACTCGATTCAAACCTCGCACTCCCAAACCTGGACAGCTGCTGTACAATATGTTCAGATATGTTCACAATTCTTCCTAGCTCGCATCTTATCTTTTGATTAGTTAATTTGTGTTAGGAAATAATTCAGAGTTGCTCATTAAAAGCACTCCAAGGCAAATACATGTTCAGGAAAGTGCTCAGATATTGGATATTTCTGTAATCAGCTTTAACTACAGTTAAGTTATACTCTTACCCTTGTAGGTTCATAGGAAGGACTTGACTGACTGCTTGTTTCCCAAGATATCGCCCCTGCTTGTTCCTCCATACCTACCAGCAGAAAGAAAATGCATGTTTTGTAATAAACTGCAAAGACTCAAAGAAATTATGAGTTTAAATTATGCTCAACTTTCAATCTCCTGAAAGCATTCAGAAGATACCCCAGGGCAGCTTTCTCTTGACTACTCACACCCAAATTAGATGGCAGCTTATATTAAGTGAGAATATATTCTGAAAAAATGCTTTAAACTTAGTTACACTGAATCACATTTGCCTGTTGAAGATAATTAAAGCAATTCGGGAAGCTCTTCTTTGTATTTCCTTTCAATCTGTTTGCCACGTAGTAATATTAATCTATGATCTTACATACTGCAGGGTCAAACTTGATTGCAAGTCCTTCATAAATGTTATGAAATTCAGTATTTCCTTGCTCTATTCTCTTATCAAATGCTTTTTGGAAATTCACAAAGTTTGGCAAGGGAAAAAGTTTAATGGTATGACCATGCTGATTCATCTCTAGATGGTTGTTTTGCACGCTTCCTGGGGCTCTGGATCAACTCTGAACTCAATTCCAAAGAGATGCCTCAGAACACTGAGGATGTGAATGAAATTTCTTCAATTAAGGTATTCTTTCTAGCATGTGAGGTAGTTGCAGAAACCTGGGAAAAGGCGTGACTTCTTTAAAAAGTTGGAGACAAGGGCTCTATGTGAGCTCTGATGTAACATTTTGCAAAAATATCCAAAGTGCCACCTAGTTCTACAATATGCCAAGAAGAAAAGCGTCAAGACAGTAATTCTCTGGATCTACATCCATAATTTATTTTAAATCAGTGTTGAATTGCTTTACTTTTAAGCTCCATAAAGGAGATTGCTTTTACTACTGGTAGTAAATTTTAATAACTTTTATTTTTCCTCTTAATTTCTTGGATTCACAACTGAAGACTTTTGAGTAAAAAGGATGTAACAACTGCTAAACCTAATGCAAAATGGCACAAAATCTTACATGAATACATTGCATGGACAAACAATTTGTTTTTGAGAATAATCTTTCTAACAGTAATGCTATTTGAGGACTAACTCAAAAAGCACAAAGAAATAACATTTGTTAAGTGAGAAATACAATTCCATAAAACTTACAAAAGCAATAAATCTCATCATGATAGGTACATTATCATTATACAATGGCAATTTTCTAGAGCATTTCCCAGAGCCACAACCCACTATGTCTTTGCCACATTTTACAGCTGACAATGATGTAATAATTTTATAGTACTTGGTCCAAGAACTGAGGAAGTGTGGTGGCTGGCACCAACAAAGGCAGAAGTCACCCTTGGCATATCATTCTTTTCTCCATAAGAGAAGGCAAAATGACCACCACAGCAAATGGAAACATAAAGATCTTTCGTATTCCGATGCAAAAAAAGAAAATAATGTCTATGGAGATTCTCAGTCAGCCAAGACATGATTGTCCCAAAGGTGCTTTTTCAGGAGGCAACTGGACTTCCAGTTGCCTCCTGAAAAAACACCTTTGGGGCAAAGAACACAATACATTTAAAAGTCTTGCAAAATCTACAGTATACATAGACTGAAATATACTGTATACAGCTTACATAGATGCAACTAAGATTCCACTTCCATGAAAAATTATGTCAAACTTGCTTCTAATACCAAATTAGTAGGACTATCTTTCTTCCTCTTGTGATCAAAATGCAAAACAAAAAATACCAAGTTCTTGGATAGGGAAATCACCAGAGACAAAAAATTATAAGGACAGGAATCAGATAGTCAGATGTTCCCTGGTTTACTTAACAACTTTCACAAACAGGAGAAAATAAGCCAAAGAAATCATTTCACACTCACACAATTCTCATAATCACATTTAAAGATTCAAACGGGGTCAGTACGTACTGTAGTTTTCTCCCTAAACTCAATAGCTGGTTTATTAAGTGATCATCACTTAATATCAGACTATGGAAAACATCACTTAAACATCAGATTATGGAAAAATGAAAAGCACTGTCTATACATTTTTGTTGCGTAGAATGAAACATTACTTTACTGTAAAAATCTTCAGGTGATTGTTCTTTTTTATATCTTTAAATATATTATGATTATGCAATCTGTTGAGAATAATTTGAAACTAGTTTTTTGGTATCATGCAAATGATGATAATGTCAAAGTAACACTTTTATTGAGTTGCTTTCTTATTATTGTATAGCCAACCAGATTCAAAGGTGTAATGCCAAAGAAGTCACTGGCTTTGCTATCCAATCAACTGCACTGGACTCAACACTTCCCAAAGAACATTCCATCGAGGCCCCCCAAGATTTTCTAGGAAAGCTATGAAATCCCACTGACTTCCTTATTATTTTTCATTTTCATTGGACTGTTCCTGAGTTTTGTCTTTACAATAAACCAGATTTACTTATGCAAGCTACCTGGATTTGGTTTTTTGCCTTTGTAAGCAAGCCAAGTACTTTAAATCAGGGGTCGTCAACCTTTTGGACCTCAGGGACCACCAAACTCATAATTTTAAATCCCGCAGACCACTAGTATGAATTTTGACTGACTGTGGCTTGCTGACATTTTCCCAGGGTCTTAGCAGAAAGCAGAGAAACCCTGGGAACATCCCCAAAAAATTCTGCAGGAAAGGTCCCCACCCTATTTTCCTACTGATCAATTATTCTTTATTTGGGATCACAGGATACCATTAGTATCCTTTGGGGGAGAGAAAGAAATCCTTTTGCTGCTTTCCTTGCGTGCAGGGAAAAGCAGAAGAAAGAAGTGGAAAGAAGCAGCCCAGTGGCCAGGCGAGGCACTTGGGGTGAGTGGGGCAAGTTCCTCCCCTCTGCCCTTTCCCCCTCCCCTCACTACTTTGTGTTGTTCACATTGCAAGCGACGCACGACTTGTGTTCCCGTGCAGCTGGGATTAATTGCTTTGGGGGATGTTTTGGGGTGACATTTCTCTGCGGACCACCAAAATTTTCTCACAGACCCCCAAGGGTCCCCAGCGCACTGGTCAGCGAGCACTGCCTTAAATGGATGCTTGTAACAGAAATCTTTTAACTGCTAAATGATCTTTGGCAGAAACAGGAACAAAAAGTGTGACCCCAGCAAAAAGTAGTCCATTAAGTTTACTTAACATTTCAAAATTCCACCATTCCGATGAGAATTCTTTTAACTAAAGCAAATAAATTAACAGGAAAAAGTATGCAGAGCAATAATAGTATTAACAAAATAATGTTTCAAAAATGGGAAAAAAGAAAAAAGGCTATGCAAAATTATTTCATAAACAAAACATTCCCCAAAACTGACCCAAAGGCTCACATCCTTTTGTTCCTGGGCCACCCACTCCAAGCAAGACTCCAGACAGTGACAATGACCACCTATCAGCAATCCTCTGCTGCAAGTCAGGTACAGATTTAGTCATTGTTCATTGCTTTATCATCCCTATGAATGAAACTCTTCAGTCTTCAAAGGTTTTCAACATTAAGGATGTAATATTTGAACATCTTTATTCCCAACCATCAATTCAAAGTCTTTTTAGCAATTCTTTTGGGTTTTAGCTCAAAATACAATAACACCAAGTTAGGAGTGTGATGCCTGGACTTTATTTTTATTGAACATTCTTTGAAGTTTCAGATATACCCGAAACAAAATTTTCCATTGTACTGATTATAAAATCAAAAATTTATATTGTTCAAGGCCAACTTCCATTGCTTTACAAAAGCACAATATCCATGCTCATTACCCCAAAGCCTAAATGAAATTCATGTTATGTTATCAACTTTCTTCAATTTCTTATAAAAATAATTTGCATAGGAGCTTCAATTATTTCAAAGCTTTTAGCAACTGCAGAATATCAAAATGGCAACTGAACTGATTCCTAATCACCAAATAGTCGAAAGAAGCTGAATGAACTGCCGAAATAGTAAACCACAGCCATTAAAAAAAAAAACAACCCTTCACCTGAATTTTATCTGACGTAATGTAAAAAATTTAGCAGCCATTTAATTTTCCCATTGGTTGTATGTGGCTAAAATGGTCAACATTCTACCTGCAACCTATTATTGTCCATATGATCTTGCCAAATTAATTCCAGTCCA
This sequence comes from Bungarus multicinctus, assembly GCA_023653725.1. Lineage (NCBI taxonomy): Eukaryota > Metazoa > Chordata > Lepidosauria > Squamata > Elapidae > Bungarus > Bungarus multicinctus. The sequence continues at coordinate 22,742,462 of CM042843.1, forward strand.
AGTTAAGAGAAATGTGCAGGGGTTGAGACCAGCATTCCTTGTTTCATCCCAAGATCTTAATGAAGCATCTGAGTTCCTATGGAGGAAATCCTCAACTTATGAACAGAAGTGAGTCTGGAATTTTGGTCATACATTGTTGTGGTAAGTTGAGTCATACGACTGGACTCGATTTTACAAATGTTTACATGACAATCGCTAAGTAAGTCACCATAATTAAATGAATCACCTGGTTTTTAAGTCTGAATCCAGGTTCTCCAATGGGCGTTTTTGGCTGGAAATTGGCAAAAAACCTTGCAAAATGTGATCTTGTGGTCACAGGACCTCTGCAACTGATTGTAAATGCGAGCCATTTGCCAAGTGCCCAAAATGCCATTGCAGGACTGTAGAGGTGGTGAGGCAGATGTATCATCAAAGATGAATCGTGATTTTTTTGAGTCCCTCGTAACTGAATGGGTAACTAACATTTGCAAGTGTAGGACTAATTGTATGCTACAAGTGTTTTATAGATGTAATTATCCACCATGCTGACAGGCTTCCTTGAAGAATGTAAAACTATCTCACACCAAGATAGAGCCAGGAGACATACAATAGAAATACAAAAGAATGTGATTTGATCAGAAGTCAAAACATTCTTAATTTTCTTTTTCTTGCTAGTCATCAGACTTTGTTTTTTTGACATTCTCTCCAATTTCAAACGTAGTTTGTTACATTCGAGGGTGAGAAGGTAATGAAACTAAGGTCATGGGTAGTTTCCCTTGCTTTTGATTTTTTTTAATCAGAATCTTACTCCCAACATTAATGAAACATTTTTTTAAGATCATAGGATCCAATGTTAAATTTTCTATTCTTTTTCACAAGTCTCTCTCCTTAGAAGCCATTCTGCACTTTCCAGTTCTATTGCTTCTATATTAGAGGTGAGGTGGGTTATATCTTACTTGCTTATTCTGTTTCATGGAGTTCTTCTATATCCTCCAAGACGCTTGGGTACAGTTGTTCCCTGCAAGCAGATGGAGACAGCAACAAATACAATTTTTTAATGGCAACATCCCCACATGAGGGGAATTTACAGGCTCAAAATCCTAAATCTTCCAAGAAAAGCAAACAAACCCACTATCAGACATGATGTTAGCTGTTAATTGCTTAAATCTCAGATGATGTCAAAATAATTGTATTGATGTTAAAATTACAATTTAGGTCAGCCCTACACTAGATAATATATTCATTACTAAATTTATATGAGCCTCTGAAGGAAGGAGGGAGCACTGGGCAATTCCCACGGAACTCAGGTCAAAGGACTCTTTCTCCATAACCTGTTTCTCAACAGGTCTTAAGCTTCCTAGCCAGTCTGGCTAAAAAGCCCAGCAGATGGAATCCAGGAAAGTCCACTCCCAAATATCCAATGAGCGCCAGGCCAGGGAAGGCTGGATTAAAGTCCCCTCTCAGAAAACAATACACCTTTGCAACCACACTTAATTCCATATGAAATACTCAGAGCAAATAATGGGGCCTGGATTATTTTCTTAAATACAGTTCCTTTTAAGCAACTAGTTTCCACCTGGTACATTAATTACTGTTAAAGTCTTAAGCATGTTAATGTCTGTGTTTCTTTGGAATACAGTATTTCTGTTCTAGTGTAAATGAGAGAAGCAGCCATCAATTAATTACAGTGTACTTCCAATATTAAAAGTGGCACCAAAATCAATACCGTAACATGGCTTTGAAATTCAATCCTCAACACATTCTTTGGAAGTCAAAGATTGTGATTGTTTTAAAAACTAAAATTATACCCATACCACCCACTCACACTGAATCTCACAACGTTAAACTCTGAATGACAGAAAACAAGGAATTAACTTTGGTTGCTAATGAATCCACACTTGCCTTTATTTGGAGGTTTGTAATAGAAAAAGCAGAACATTGTTCTTACAACGAAGGGTCTATGCCAGATCTTTAGCATCACAAAACAACAAAGTTGTAAATGTGTTCTATTTATGGCAACTTTTCCAATTTAATACAATATCCAATCAAAGTTCAATGGATTCAACACAGCTACATTAGCTATATCTCAAGGCAATACATTTGCAAGAGAAACTCAGAAGCTGCCTGGTGGATCATTACTAATTAGCAACTATGCTGGCTACAGAAGAGGATTTACTATCAATTCTGCTTTCATCTACCCAACAAGTTATCCAGACAGATTGATCCTTGCTATCAATTCAGACAAGACTGATCAACCACTTTATCCAAAACTGCTTAAATGTTCATCATTGAATTTTAACAGATCAACCTGAACAATCAAACTTCAACGATCAGTAAAATCCCATAGTACCATCAAAGCTAAAACAAATTTTGTATACCATAATTTACTTTGGTAAGTATTTATTTCAGAGATGTAAAACTAATTAAAAATGTTTTCCTATTTTAATAATTAGAATTTGCATCAAACACTGATAAATCTGACTTAGTTCTCAGTAATCAAGATACCTGAAAACGTTTTCTTTCATTTCAAAAGCCTTTTAATGTCAAAACTTTTAAAGCAAAGGAACATTTCCCCTTTTAATTGATTTTTTGATTAAATATTTTCCAATAACAAAAACTGGGACACACGCACACACATATCTTTCCTATCTTGATATAGAAAAGACCTCCACTTATATACGCTAAATTTAACTGAATGTTTTTTTCTAAAATTAGCAGCATCAAATAACTAGATAATCAACTACATATCATCATAAAGTAGTTCTGCTAAAGAAAATTCCTAGGGGAACAAAAAACAAATAATAAGTTTAAAATAAGGTAAATTTGGTTCACAAATAATAAGTTTAAAATAAGGTAAATTTGGTTCACTTAAGTCATTTTTTAATCTGGTTTAGTTGGGATGGCTGACAAGGTCAGAATTCAAATAAATAAAAATTTACTCTAAGAATAAATTAAGCATTTGTTTCTTGCAGGTACTGCTGCTAGAGAAAAAAATGATACTGCTTTTTTCTGTGTTTTTTATAGTTTAAAAAAACCCTGCCAATAGCAGCTAACATGGCCTTCCTCAGATCCCTGTTGAGAAGCAGGTTATTCCCCAGCCCACCAAGTTTATTATTTTTATTGCGTAAATGAATGCTAGATTTTTTTTAAAGTGGTGCATAACACTTAGAGGGACAATAACTAATTTTATGATGTAAATTATATGCAAACATAAATAAATATAAATAGCATTATACACACACACACACACACACATTTGTACCTTAATTTCTTTGGCTTATTATATCTTGCTCCCTTTTTGCACTTTAAATGGCGTTAAAGCAATGCATGTATCTATATACGAGGGGAATGATAATACTTCATTTTTAGTTTCTTATTTCATTGTTTATCAGAGTAAAACTGTTTTTTCAGGAAACTATAATCCATTGCTTGGAGTGGCATTTCTGGCTTCCACAATAATATATTCAAAAATTACATTTAATTTTTTTTAAAAGTCTGCTAACTTAAGTGAAACAAAATACACTGCACAATTGGAAAGAAAATTCTTTGATCACTATTTCACTGCATGAGAAACAAAGTCATACACGTAAGGCTGAAAACTATCTAAATGCAACAAGCCATATATAGAAACCATATACAAAATTTCTGAATATAATTATTTTTAGTCACCCTGAGTAGGAAAACCAGGAATGTTAAGTGTTACACAACACTACACAGCCAAATATATTATAGTTTTAATGACATGGACGGTATTAATTTAGAAGCCTAAGAATCCTAATTTGAAATTTTACCAGTATAATTCAGTATGTAGCCTTCATGATTTTGTTTACCCAACTGTAATATAGTGGTGATTGGTAATATTTTCAAGGAAGGATTGAAAATGGATGCAATTTTTCCCAAGGAATTGCTGACAAATACATATCTTACATAATTGATATGAACAGCTTTTGTATAGAAATTAGCATCATAAGGTACAAAGAGCTAACAGATCTCTGAGAGATAAAGCCTGGATTCCTTGGAAGAGGGCAGGGCTGTTCACTGGATTAAATACACATAATCTAAGACCTAACTAACCTTATTATCCTTCCCTTTTCAATCCTACTAGCTCATATCATCATCTTCTTGCCTTCTCTTTATCCAGGTTTGTTCATCATTTCACTAGTTGCAACAGCTTCCATTTCTTGAAAGTGGCTGGTTTGTTTTTGAAAGAGGCTGACTGAAACTTGCAGATGGGGGTCAACTGATTTTGTAGACGGATATGCTTTGAGAGGCAAATCATTTTATTTAATTGGTTATTATTGATAGGATTTCAAGTGAAATAACATACTAAGCATATTATATTACATGTGGAAATAAAAATCCAGAGTTCATTTTATTTTCAAGCTTTTTAAAAAACATATTTCCCCATGATGTCACAGTCAGTAGGCAAATGCTCATGATTATTTTGCTATATGTTTAATTGAAAGGAATTAAGCCATTAAGAAAACAATTTCACAAATCTATGGCTGCTTAAATTTTTGACACAGTAACTTCTGTGAACATAACTTTAGTATTTAGGGAACTAAAGCACTGCTATGCTGTAAATGTAGCTTTAATAAATCCAATTACCCCATCTTCAGATGATCAAACTTTCTGCATTTTTCCACAATTGCAATCAAAGAAAAAAACATGAAATTCAGTAGCTGTTGTCCATCAAATTTTCAGAAGCACTTGCCTTTTTGTTTTAAAATTAAAAGTTGAAGTTAAAATTACAAAGATTCTGCAAGGGAGTGGATCAGTGGCGAGATTCAAATTTTACTACCTGTTCTATGGACGTGGCATTGGTGGGCATGGCATGACAGGGGAAGGATACTGCAAAATCTCCATTCCCTCCTCACTCCTGGGGGAAGGGTTATTGCAAAATCCCATTCCCTCCCCATCCCACTAACCTGCTTTCCAGCTCCATTCTCCTATGTAGGGCAACCAAAGACCCAGCCAATCAGCTGGGACTCGGGAGGCAAAGAATAGATGGGGGCGGGACCAGTCAGAGGTGGTATTTGCCGGTTCTCTGAACTACTCAAAATGTCTGCTACCGGTTCTCCAGAACTGGTCAGAACCTGCTGAATACCACCTCTGGAGTGGATATGACAAAATACAAGTAAAATTTTCAGGGAGATAAAGGGTAGCCAACTTTATTCAGGACCACAACAATATCCTACAGTGCTCTCCATTGTAGGAAGTCGGGAGAGGATCAAAAGTGCCTGTGGTAGATAGATAACAGAAAGCTAATGTGGTTAATTTTATTGGATAAGAAATAAAAAGTGCATGGTTCTGTAACAAAATATAACACATGCAAAATATAACACATGCTTAAGAACAGATTCATCCAACTCTTAAAATTTCAATTATCTGTTCTTCTCTGGGAACATTTTTATCTCCTGAAGTTCTGATTTGTTAAAATGTACTTCATACATTAACTTTAAAAGATTAACTCCAGACAGAACTGTTTTTCACATAAAATTGATTTGGGAATATTTTCCCCATCTGACAGAAGTAGTTTGTTGTACCTACTTAGTTGCAAAGAATTTAACATGTCAAATACAGGTAGCTCCATTTTGGCTATTGTCTTCTTAGGGTAAGTGAAGCAAGAATGCCCCATACAAATGAGTTGGCCTGCGATTGTGGTAAATGAATGCAGCTACTGTATACTGGACAGACAACTGTGTTGGCCCAGACTCCACAATCTAAACCAGGGGTCTTCAAACTTGACAGCTTTAAGATTTTGGACTTCAATTCCCAGAATTCCTCCTCCAGTCATGTTAGCTCTGGAATTCTGGGAGTTGAAGTCCACAAGTCTTAAGCTTGCCAAGTTTGAAGACCCTTGATCTAAACACTTCCAACAGACTCAAGGGATTGTTATTTATGACTTCATTATCTACAGGTTTACACTGGCACAGAACTGCAACTAATGCTGCTGGTATTGAAATGAGTTTATAAGCTCTAATTGAGAATTTACTTTTGGGATGTTATAGCCTGATAAGAATTTCTCTGGACATAAGAATTACGTGTAAGACTACTTAATTGCTTTGCTAATCTATTGTCTAATGCAAACTGACCATAGTTCTTGACTTACAACAGTTTGTTTAGTGACCATCTGAAGTTTCCATGGCACTGAAAAAACTTATCACTTTTTCACACTTTTGACCATTGCAGGATCCTGATGGTCATGTGATCCAAAATTCATTTGGACACTTGGCAACTGGAATGCATTCATGATGGTGGAATGTCCTGGGATCGTGTGATCACCCTTTGCAACTTTTGGACAAGCAGTGGGGAAGCCAGATTCACTTAACAACTGTAATAATTCACTTAACAACTGTGACAAGAAAGATTGTAAAATGAGGCTAAACTCATTTAACAATTCTTGCTTAGCAACAGAATTTTTGGGCTCAATTGTGGTAGTAAGTCAAGATTACCTGCGTTTTACTACTCAAGTCGAGTAAATTACTCAGCCCCCAAGATCATTCCCAAATACCTTCACATATGCTAAAGTTAGTGCTCTTAAAATTTTGAAGCACAATATGAAAAGCAGAACTGCACACTTTATTAAGCCCTATAAGCCACAGCAACAATGACTATAATGGTAGTTGAAAATTATAGTCTTCACAGGAGCCACATAATATAACCAAGAGAATTCTCCAGGCACCTGTGGAAAAAATGGAATCAGTCCAGGTAGCATATTTATTCTATATGCCCAGCATAGGGGCAAAAAAAAATATATAGAAATGCAGATTATGGTATGAAAGTGTAAGAAATTTTGAAGTTTTCTCCAAAGAATTTCTTTCGGAATCTGTTTTACACTCCCCTCTTCTGAGGAAATGCTGAAAGATTCTGGCATGTCTTCACATTTAGCCCACCAAATTAGATAGCTCATCATATAGACTGTGTGATACAGGATGTATATTAATATTAAGCATAATATAGCAAAAATGTAGATATTAAATTAAATATCACTTAAGACTCAAATTGTAATAAGACTAATAATATTGAAAGCATTAAGAGATAAACACATTTTATATCAAAGCTGGCAAATCCCAAACACAAGATATTCAAATCATACCTAAAAATGCAATTGCAAAGTGCTGTCAGAACCATAATATGTTAAAAGGAAACAATTTGGCCAACCAAATTTGCAATATCCTTTATAGAGAATTATTAATAGAGAATAAGAGAAACACCCTAAGGAGAATTACTGGAAATACTTAAGTCAATATTGTGCTCATTTCACTTTGTTAAATTGTCAGAAGAATAAGCAAATAACATGTAAGAAACAAATACAATTTAAATTACTTAATATTAAAGTATTAGTGAACAATACTATTAGATTTAATAGTAGAATTAAATGCAAGTTTACATAACACCAGACACGAGTAACCAGTAAATCTGTTGTGGACGACAACATAACCTTAAATATTGGCCATGAAGCACCTGCCACAAAAAACTGAAGCATGCTCTTCAATGAGCAGAAAACTTGGTTTTCTAATTTTGCTAAATAACAAAGACATCCTAACATTACAAGGATAAGAAACAGAGAGACAAGTTGATTCAGCAAAAATACAACTTCTCCCTTCAGAAGCAAAGAATCTTTGAACTACAAATCAGTTGGCAATTACCTGACATAAACAAACCAGACTTCAGGACCCAAACTAAGTCAATTGAGTTCTATAACTATATACACAATTGCAAATAAAATTATTTAATTTTCAGGAAATAATTACAATAATTCATTCATGATATGAAAGACGCTGGAGACAATGGCCTGAAAAAATAAAGATAAGAGGGATAGAAAAAAAGTTGTGCTAATTTTAAAATTATACAAATACAATTAAAAGCTTTGAGGCAAATTACACTGTATAGATGCACTGCTAGCATAGTGCTGAAAGAATTTTTTTCATGTTTAAAATAGAAATGAGTTTTTGATTCCATGTAAGCATTGTATTAATATTTAACACGTGCTCCTAAAACTGAATACTGACATTTGATATTATCAAATTCAGTTTTTAGATTATAAAATTTTTGAAGTCACAAAATCCATCAATTATCCAAAATGTTAAAAATAATTTGTATGTAGTACGGTAGGAAACATTGACATGCAACTTTCCAAGTTAATATTCAGCATACAGAACATATGTGCAAAGTTTACCATATGAAAAATCAAGATCTGGCAAGGAAGTCATTAAATCAACTCCAACAAGGTATACTGTATTACAATTAAATCAGAAACATAATTTCTTGAAATACACTCCCTTCTACATTTATATAAAAGGATGATTATGGACTTTAATAGAATATTAAATGTTAAAATTTATGCACATATTGATGCAACAGAAGCATTTTCTCTTTTGTAGAAAGTAAACGAAGGGACTGAAAGAGAAAACTAAGGATATCACTCAACACACGCAAGTTTGCAGCTTTGTTAATTTTCACTGCAATTTCTAGACAGATAATACTTTCTTCAGCGTCAAGAAAACCCGAAAATCCTAATTATCAATTATTTCTGCTTCTTATGCTAACGATTAAATTTACCTCAACATATTACCAAGTAGATAAGTAAAGAAGCACGTTTAGCAACCCCCACTTGGGATAAGATGATGAGCTTTACTAACGTTACAGTACGAAGACCGTTCGTGCCCCACAGGACCAACCTTTTCTGCTTCAGTTGTCCTGGGCTGCACACCTAGGCAGGGTCCCCTCCCTCCCCGGTGGGTCACAAGCAAGTGCGGAGATGCACCCCCTTTGGAAGAGAGAGGCCTGCCAAAGCGGAGGGAGGCGCTGTGCTTGGCTGCCCCGTGTGGCCCGCGTGCCGAAGGAGCAAGTGCCGACAGCAGCACGCCCGGCCCTCCCTCGGCTTACGGCTCTCATTCTGCCGGCAGTTCCACGTTCCGCGGTATCTCTCTCCTGGCCCAGCCCAAGCGGCGCTTTTCTTCCTTGGGAAAGCGCCGGAAAGCCTTCCCGCCATCTTTGGGGGATTGTGCTACTGCCAAGTCGGGGAGTCCTGGGCTAAGCCCTCCCCCCGCGGGCCGCCGCATCCTTGCAGCGCCAGAAAGCGAAGGCCGCCTCGGAAAGGACCCAGCACGCCCAGCGCCTCGCGGGGCCAGGGGGGACCGTGGGGAGGAACGGAGCGCTGGAAAAGGCTCTCCTCGAGGCCGACGGGCAGGAGGCAACTGGGAAGCTCCGCTCAGCCGTTGAACCGTCTGTTGGGTGGAACCGGGGCCCCAGAAGACGCTCGCCCGAAGGAAAGACCCGGCGGAAAACCCGAGCGGAGCCACCGGAGCAGCTCTCGGGAAAGACGCGCCGAGGATTTTCCCGCCCCGCTCGCCTGTGCCCGCACCCCCCGGGGCCTCGGCGCAGAGCCTCCCTGGGCCGCCGACGCCCCACCCTCCGCCCGCAGGCTCCTTCCCGCACGGCCTCACCTGCCCCGCCGAACCGGCTGCTCCCCAGCGTGGTGGGCCGGGCCTTCCCGCTGTTCACGGGCGGCGAGAACATCTGCAGGGGAGACAGAAAGAGAGAGACGCGGCTCCTCAGCGGGGGCGCGGCGGGTTTCGAGGGGAGCCGCCCCCGCCGCCCGCGCAGGGCCTACCGCGCTGAAGTCCAGCAGGTCGCTCAGCTCCTTGTCGGTGCCGATGGCGGCCAAGCGCTGCTGCTGCTGCTGCGGGTTCATCTTGGCTTCCGCCACCTGCGGAACGGGTACCGGCCGTCAGCGGAGAGGCCGCTCTCGCCCCGCCGCCCGCTCCGAGGGCTCCGCGGCCTGTCTGTCCCAACCGGGCCGCCACCACCCCCCCCCCCGGTGGAAAGCGCGGCCTCCCCCGGGCGAGTTCTGGGGAGCCGCAGCACGTCGCGCCGCCTTCCCGGGATCCCTCCGCACGGGGTGGGGCTTGGCCTTGCCTCGCCCACCCGAGCTCCACCCGCCGCCGACCCGTCGCGGCAACAGCGCCGGAGAAGGGCCAGAGCGCCGCTGGCGGCGTAGAAGCCGCGGCCGAAAGGCGGCGCCACCGGAGTCGTGGTGGGCGGGACCCATTCGGCCGGAGCCGAAGTCATATCTTCGGACGCTTCGGCGGTGCAGCCGTGACCACCCACGCTCTCCACCTCCTCCCCCACAGGCCATCCCGCTTGCATTACGCTCTGATCCCGGCGCGGAGCGACGGCGGCCCTCGGACGGGACGGATGTCTTGGGCGCCCGATAGCGGCCCCGCCCCCTTCCCTGACGCGCCTGCGTCGCCCGCCCCGAGAGTCTCGTGGAGGGCGGGGCGCGTGTGGCTCGGCCCACGGCACTCATTGCGGGCAGCGTCTCGCAGGCCAAGCCAGCCGGGGGAGGGGGGGGGGGGGCGCTGTTTCCAGGGACGCCCCTGGGCCGTGCGCGGGAAACAAAGGGCGGCGCACGGCGGTTCCCCTCTGGACCTGCTGGGAGCCTCGCGGGTTTGACGCGCGGGGAGTTGCCGGCCGCGTCACTCTTACCCGCTAGACCGGCCGGCCTCTCTTCCGCGATCTAACGCGGGACGGGCAGGCAGAGCGGCCGGGGGCTGCTACCGCCGGCCACGTGGGGCTCTTGAAAGGAGGGGCCTCCGCGCGTCCCGCCCCCCACCGCGCGTGGACCGGCCGCCACCCTCGCTCGACCGTCCCCTGCGTCCGCCCCCCCACCGGTAAGCCCGCCGCCGCCCCGCGCAGTCCGGTAGGGGAGGCGCCCGGCGGCCCCGCCATCTTGGATGGAGCGCGGCCTCCGAGTGGGCCTGGCAGGCGGGGGCGGCGAAGGTCGGGCGGGAGGCGCTCGTGGCCCCGGAGGCCCGGGGAATGACGGTGGGGGCGAGACCTTTTCTCCGGCAGGCCCGCTGCCGGCATAAACAGGCCTGGGGCGGGAGATCGGCGGGCTCACGTGGCTCCCGGGGCGGGGAAAGCGAGGGTGGCGGGAGGGTCGCCGGACAGCTCACGCGTGGCCCGGCGGCTCCATCTCGTTCAGGCCGGAGTCTGGCTGGGAAGCCCCAGAGAGGGAAGCGGAGAGCGTGGATCTCGGGCGGGAGGGAAGGGCTCGCTAGGCCGTGGAGGCTCCTCCGCGTGTGGCTCTCCCAGGAGATGATGGGCCAAAGGAGCAGGAAAGGCCGAGGCTTCGGGACCCAGAGGCCTAATCGGGAGTCCCCCACCTGCTCCCCCTTCCCCGAAGGGCTTTCCTGGGAAAGGCTTTTGCCCTGAATGTGCTCCGCGCTGCCTCCTCCTCCGAAAGCCGCCGGCACTGGTGCCGCCTTTCGCCCTGCTGAGGGTGGCGTTATCCAAGGTCGCCTTCTGGGAAGGAGGTTCCCGGCGGGACCGCAGAACTGCCTGAGTTCTAGGCAATTCTTTGTGCTGGGCCAGCCTGAGATAACGAGGAAAGCCGAGTTTCCCCCAACTTCCCTTCAGGGAAAGCTTTGTTAGGCTGCTGGGTGAGAGAGCCTGGGCTGGGCCCAGTGAGAAGTCAGGTGCTGCCTCAAGTGTCGTGGGGTGGTTAGCCTGGCTTCAAAGAAGCTCGGTGCAAGCCGTCGCTGGCTTTCCTGATTCCGAACCTCTGAAACTGGCCCGTCTGCTGGGTTGAAGCAGAGAAAACCGCCCTTGGGTTCCTTCTTGTGAAGAGGTAGCCGTGGGCCTCTGCGGTGGGGTGGGGCTCCTGAGGCCTCTCTGGGCCTGCCCTGCAGCTGGGCCAAGGAGCAAGGAGCGCTGCCATGTCAGAACCAGGCCTCTTTCCAGACTAGAACAGCTGGGCATCCGTAACAGCCGCCTGTTCCACCTGCTGCTATTTTCACCCTCCAGTTCCACGATGGCGGAGCTTTTCATGGAATGCGAGGAGGAAGAGCTTGAACCCTGGCAACAGAAAGTGAAGCCCATTGTTGTTGACGACGACGATGATGAGGACGACGAGCCTATCTTTGTTGGGGAGTTCTTGAGCTCCAAACCAACCAATACCTGTAAGGGGCTGTTTTGAATTGGGGGGGGGGTGCACACAAGGGAAAGAAGAGCAAAAGTTAATTGCTGCAGTCCACCAGGCAGTTGCTGATAGGCTAGTCGAGCTTAACTTGCATGTCTGTCCTAGGTGGGTTCACTTAAAAACCTTGTTGAACTAGTAGGAATCATAGCATAAATGTAGTTGAATTAAACTGGGATAATTGATTACGGTGCTCTTGGATCCATTCTTGGAACAATTGCAACTTCTTTCAAGAATGAGGAGACTGTAAAAACTTTAAGAATTAGTGCAACTTCACAGTGAGATGCTACTTTCCTTCTTTAGATATATATTGATAAATTCCCTTGAGCATATTTTTTTTCTCCTTTGTTTTCTGAAAGCAGTAATGATCATTTTTAACAGATATATTGAACAGAGTTAACCCGAATTCAACACGAATTGGAGTGCAGAATGGTGCCCCCAAAAGAGGTATGATGTCCTCCAGTGATGCCAAACGTTGAAGTCCCCGAACGCCTCTGAGTCTAACAGTGTGTCATCTTCTGTTTCCTGGTTCTCATGGCAGGTGCTGTGGCTGTTTCGCCAGGGTTTCTCTCTTCGGGCAGACCTGCAACGAGCACCCTAGCTGTTCAGCCACAGCCACGCGTCAGCAGCATTTCGGGATCGTCTCAGGTCTTGCAGAAGCCGCTTTCGGGATGTTCGTCACCGCAGGAAGGAGCTAAGTCTAGTGCTGGGATCTCCCAGCCCGTCAATATATCTGCCCCTCCCCAATCCTTGTCACGGAATCTCCATATTCCTGCGTCAACCCAGTCTACGTCCAGGCCAGTGGCCACCGTAACGGCACAGCCTGTTGCACTGAACCGGGTAGGTCTGGAGTTGCCCCACAATGCCAGCAGCAAGAGTCCCCCTGAGCAGTGAGGGCTGCTGCTTACCATGCCCTGGAAATAATCAAGTTCTGAGCACATGGGGCAGTTGACAGAGGGGGCAGGAGCACCGAGGACCCTGGGCCAGTCGGAGCTTTGGAAATGGGGAAGGGCCTGGCAGAAAGTGCATCTTGCCAGAATGGAATCCTTAAAAGGGTAAACCTGGGTGCTCTGTGTGGATCTTTTGAAGTGTTTCTACAGCAACAGAAAATTGCTGTAGAATCAAAGAGTCCCATGGCTGAGCTATTGAACACATCCTTCGCAGGTGACCCCAGATAGAACTTCAGGCCTGACCTTTGGTGTAAGGCAGAATTCAGGAGGGTCCCAATACCAGAGCGGATCACCCATGAACACTGCAGGTATGCCTAAGTCAGGTTTTTGATTTAGCATTTTGATTTGATGCAAAAATAGGGTTTATAAAAAGAGGTGGCCAAGCTCATAATATTTAGTTGGGGATCGAGAAGTCCCTGGTGTTTTCTGCGCATCGTGTTTTCTTGGAGATGTTTCATTACACAACTAGGTAACTTAGAGTGGGGTTTATTCATAGTCAGGGACCATCAAATATTGTGCAAACGTCTGAAGAAAGCTGAGGGCGTACCTCAGAGGAATGCTCTTCTTTGATATCAGTAATTTTGAAATAAGGCATGGAGGGCCTTCCTAGCATGGCAGTCCTGCTGAACAAGCTAGTAGGTGTGGCTTCTGAGAAAAATGACTTTGATTGCAGTGTGAGCTGTGTCTCTGGACCAATTTTATGCCTTTAGGGTCACCTGGCCTACGATTTGAGAGACTGAGGAGTAATTGGCTATGAAAAGCTACCTAAATTTAAATTTTAAAACATTTCTAGGGTTGTCCAAGCGTCCCTCTACTTCTGAAGCCAGTAGTATCACTCCCAAAAAGGCCAAGGCTAACGAAACAGGCTCTGAGAGTGAGTCACCTCTCCTGTCCTCTGTTAAACGTCCAGATGACTTGGTCCTACTTGAGAAAGGTAAGACTACCAAGAACCTGCTGGAATGTCTTGTTTGGGGGGAATCTTGTCCGAAGGTATTTGAAAAACTATTCTGAAATACTTAACAAGAAGGGGAGGGCATCATAGCTTGTGATCCGAGGGAATCCACGCAAGGGATTCATTCACCTCCAGGGAAAGGTCAGATAGATTAAAGAATGCTTTTGGATAATGAATTTAATGTATCTGCCCAATGTATTAAAACACACATTAAATAATAACATATCCCGTTCTTTTTTTTTCATAGATGTTGCTTCAAGTAATATTAAGAATGGAGCCCCTTTTCCACAGGCATGCCCAAAATGTAATATTCATTTTAATCTTTTGGAGCCTTTAAAAAATCATATAAAGGTAAATATCTTTGGGATGGAAGTAAAATACAATTATAGATGTAATATTGAGTCACTTGGCATTTCTAAACAAAATCTGGGACTTTTATTCTATTTTGTATTGTTAGTGTAGATTGGACCTAGATAAAGATAGCTATGTTTTCTTGTGGCTTTTAAAGGTCTCTCCGATTTGCCATGCACAGATACCATTTAAAACAGCTTGTTCAGCTGCTATATTTTTGTTTTGAGATGAACCTGTGTTCCCATTCCAGTGAGAAAATGCCCACTAAATCCACTCTCTATCAATCGCAGCCCAGACTGCTGTAGCTGAAATAAGGCACAGATGAGGTTGAAGAATGGACAATTCTATGCAACCAGTGGAAGCTATTACTTCTCTGGGATTTTTCCTTCTTTGTTATGAAGATTTCTTTCTGACATGGTCTTCTGTTGGCACCCTTACTGGTCTTAATTTTCGGCCTGTTTTTCTTTCATCAGAAGCAATTTCATTTCATGATGGTATATTAATTTGCTAACAATTTGGGATTATCAGTACTTACAATAGATATTGATGATATGTTTTAATAGTCTTCTGAACTCAGGATACCTTATTTTGCTAAAAGCCTACAAAGGCATCTTGATTAGCTTCTTAGCATTTTCCTAACAATTCAGCACTTTTGTTCAAAATTTATGGTAATTGTGGTCTTTTCAGTATTGCTGTCCTGATATGGTGCACACCTTTTCGGGAATAACCAAAACGGACTGCTCAGGTATATCACCTAAAATTGCTGAAGCAGAAACAGGAAAATTGATCATGTTGGTTAATGACTTCTATTATGGCAAGCACGAGGGGAACATCCAGCAGGTGCGTCAGGAGCAGAAGACTCACACGACTTTCAAGTGTTCCAGCTGCATGAAAGTCCTCAAAAGCAACATCAGGTATTTATAGACTGGAAGAGGCCCAGCTCCGACCTGGAGCTTAGGAGCAGCTGGAGTGGAGGGTTGCAGGCCTAAGCAGTACCTTGCTTAAGGTGTTGTTCTTGCTTATTTTTAATTTTAGCAGAACTGATTTTGCATTCCTTCAAAGAGTTTTGCTAAATTTATTTATTTATTTATTTGTTTTCTATACCACCCCTCTCCCTGCAGGGACTTGGGGCGATGTATAGCCAGAGTTCAAACACAGTGCAAATACAATCTTTAAAAAACAATTAAAAATAAATAAATAAATAAACCCTAAAGAATCACAGCCAATAATTGAACAGATCTAAATATTGAAAATGGTGTTTGGAGAATCAAAAGGCCAATAGCCAATAGCCAGGTCCCAAAGAAAAATGGAGTCCTCCATAATTAGGGTGTCAGAACTCCTTCAGCTGTCCAGCTTTGGGGGCTCCTGATTTTTTTGCTTCATACCTGGAAGTCCCTCCAGTTTTCATCAATTTCAAATGGATGAGTGATTGTGCCAACATGCTTTAATGTACTACTTTTCTGGTCCTTTGGGTCCTTCTCACGTGGCAGAGGAATTAACCATTTACTATGGCAAAGGTTTTCCCTGGAGCCACAGCCAGAGGGATATCCATTGACACCATGTGCCAAACAGAAGGGTCCCTCTATGCCTCAGTGTGTGGAATTAAAGGTTTCCCTTTAAAAGCAGCTGCTTGAACTGTGAACTGTTCCTCTCAGATTTATGAACCACATGAAGCATCATTTGGAGCTTGAGAAACAGAACAGTGAGAGCTGGGAAAGCCACACCACCTGCCAGCACTGCTACCGTCAGTTTCCTACCCCCTTTCAGCTGCAGTGCCACATTGAAAGCACCCACACGCCTCACGAGTCCTCCAGTGAGTTCTTCAGGGTGGGAAAGGGGGAGGGGGGAGGGAGAATGCGAAACAATCCGCAGACGAGGACCTTGGTAGACTTTGTGTTCCTGGGGCTGAACCGAATTTAGAAGCTCTCAGCCGTCTGTCTATTGGGGGAGAAAGCAATAATATCAACCTCACCCCCAGACTTTTAAAGTAAATACAGTTCAATTAATTAAAATAATTACCCTGTCATTATCTATGTCACGAATAATACTCATTTGTTTGCTTTCATTTAGAAGCCAAATTACAGATAGTAATTTGATTTATGGCCACAATTGGGACCTGAATCTGGGCTTCCCAGGGCCTCCCACCTTGCTGCTGGTCTAACTGTGCAGCTTCTCCATTGCCTCCCATCTCTGGGGCTAGTTGAAGGAATTCAGCTGCCCTCCCTGTGTGGAAGGGAGCTTCTTCAGTGGAATGCAGGAATGTACCTGCAAACAGATTGCCAAGCACCCAAATTGCCCTCCTGTGACCAGAGGGTAACGTTTTGGGACCATATGGGCTATAAAGCACCCTTTGAGACTCCTAGCAGAATTACAAGTGCCAGTATGATGTCTCAAAGTTCAGTTGCTGCTTATTTTCTTTTTTAGCTATTTGCAAAATCTGTGAACTCTCATTTGAAACTGAGCAAGTTCTGTTGCAGCATATGAAAGACAATCACAAGCCTGGGGAAATGCCTTATGTCTGCCAGGTAATCCCAACCTCCCTTTCTTTTTTTTCTTGCACATGTTTGTCTATGTTTCCTTGTTCATAAGAACGGACGTTAGAAGTAAATATTCCCCCCTCCCTCTTTATATTGATATTTAGGTTTGCAATTACAGATCATCAGCATTTTCAGATGTGGAAAAACACTTCAGATCCATTCATGAAAACACAAAGAACCTGCTTTGTCCATTTTGTCTTAAAGTTATTAAAATTGGGGCACCTTACATGCACCATTTCATGAGGCATCAGGTAATATTTGTAATCTTTAAGGAAAGTAAGCAGGGACCAAAGAATAGTTAATCCCCACATCCAACTCATAGTTCTTCTCCACAGAAGGTGGTCACCATGCTTCTTCCCCTGAGCTGCCTCTCCTGTGCAGCGCCTGTGGCTGCTGCCCATCTTGCACAAGGCCTGCCTCAGAGACCTTGGGCACAGCTAATGCCGGGCAAAGCACCGACTGGCCGAAGCAGGGAAGGCACGGCTAAAGCAAAGCATGGGATGAGAGGCTGTTGAGCTTTGCAGAATGTTTTTGAGATGGAATGCTGAATGTCCATAAATCCCCTTTGTAGGCGTTGTTGCAAGTGGCCACAATTTTTATATTTTAAGATCCTCTTGCAATGTTGCATTGTGAATTTCTTTCAATGATCTGTCTTATTATTCTGGGATGAGCATCCAAATGCTCTCCTTCTGTTTTCTTTTCCTAAAGAAAAAAGGAATACATCGTTGTACCAAATGTAGACTTCAGTTCTTGACTTGCAAAGAAAAACTGGACCACAAATCTCAGCATCATCGGACATTCAAAAAACCTGTGCAGTTGGAGGGTTTGCCTCCAGGAACCAAAGTAAGTTGGGGGGGGTCTTTCCTCTGCCTGCCCAGGAGGTGCTCTCTTCAGCCAGGATGTCAGCGGGGCCTAGCCTGGCCGCTCTCCTGGGAGACTAGGACTCTGGCTGTGGCTTGAGTGGCCGCTTTGGGAACCTCTGCTCTAAGGACTTGTTGCCCGCAGCTCTTCCAGGGGAATGTCTGCTGCTTTTGCTTTTTCTTCTTCTTTGGGGGTGTCCCATGGAAGAAATAGTCTCATTATTTTGCTTTTCACTTGCCAATCATGATACCAAAAATCTCTGTATTCTTTTGGCCACCTCTACCCTTCCCTTTTTGGAGGCTTAGACGGAACAGAGACTTTTTGAGATGGTGTTTTGCTCTTGGTAGATGAAGGGAGGTATTGCTTCTCGCGTAGCAGGCTGATGATTGGATTCTAGCTCCTTTTTGGTTTGACAGTGAGATCCAATCCCAGAATGTGACTCTTCTGTGGGTGATGCATGAGGATGCTGAGGCCCTAGAAAAAACCTAGGGGGGGGAGAAAGAAATGGTTTGCTTTGATTTGATTCTCGCTCTGCTGAAGTTGGACGGAGAATCTTTGGCTACCTAGCTCCCTTGCGGCATCCAGAGAACATTACAGTCTTGTGCTGTGGCTACTTTTTACTTCGCATATTTTAAAAAAAAAGGATTGCCCAAATTCCTTTCGAAATCCGAGCAGGCAGATCAGCGCTGGCTTTTATGAGGCAGAGAAAACTGACAAGAGTCTCACATTCTAGGTTACAATTAGAGCCTCCTCTGGGTCTCTTCAACCTGCTTCTGTGATGGCGTCTCCTGTAAGCACAAACACGTCCACCTTGCTGTTGTCTCCTGGAACTAAAGCAGCAAATAGCAAAACTCAGAACAAGCCGACTGCCAGTTGCAAAGGAAAGGGCAAGCTGAAGCCGCTGAGCGTGCAGAAGAAGCAGGTTCTGGGGATAAGCAGCAGCGGGGGAAGCCAGAGCCACAGTAGCAGCAGCAGCAGCAGCAGCAGCAGTGGAGGTGGTGGCGGCGGCAGCGGCAAGAAAACAAATAAGATTGCCAATACAGCGCTAAATAACCTAAGGTAGCTCTTCTCAGGGGTTGCTTGAAGCTATTTAGAAGCCTTACAGCACCTGGGGCTTCTGCAGGTCCAAATGGCCACTGCATCTGGCTCCCCAGTTTAAGCTAAGCAAGTCTTGCCTAGCAGACAGTGGCTTGACCTGTGAATTAACTTACTCTTTGATAATTAATTGTGACATTGATTAATTGTAGGTGTCTCGATATTCAGAAATGCATTGAATGTTGCTCAGACATCCGGACTTTTGCAAGTCACTTCCCGGCGTATGTGCGCTGCAGTTTATGCAGATATGCCACCAGTTGCAGTAAAGCTTATGTGAACCACATGATGGGGTAAGAAACCTTGAGCTCTAGTCTGGGTAAGAGGGACAGAAAGCCTTGAGATGGCAAAGCAAGGAGGCTCTGTACTGTCTGACTTCACTGCTTAGCCTTCCAGCTAGCAGCTTCTGCCTGGATCGAGTTCAGTTGTTTAGATACAGAATCAGCTGCTGCTCACAGTAAAATAAACTACCTTAATCCCTAAGTACAAACGTTGACAAAACCCCTCGTTTCCCTAACCTGATTCCCTGTTTGGCTGCTGCTGGCTGAATTGCACCATTTGCCCTGAAGGCCGGTGGGGAAAAACACAGCTGGGACTATATTAGAATGCCAGGGAAAGGGCTGCTAGAATCTTCTCAGGTGTACCTGGGTTTTGGTTTTTTTTTTAACATTGCTTGTTAATTGTGTTGGCACAGAATGTGCTTCAAGATGCAATACACAAACCATGTGGCCGTAGCTTTTTTAATGTATATTTTATGGTAGAAACAAGTCATTTCTTTCAGGAATTCAATTTAAGGTACTCTGTTTCTTTGTAGCTTTCATAGCACTCGCCAAACTAAAAGATTTTGGATTTATAAAACACATTCAGATGAACTGAGGTAACCATCTTTTAATTTTTCTTATTTAAGCTGTATACTTTTGATAGAGTGCCGTGCCATTCTAACTGCTTCCATGGAAGTACAGCATCGTGTCCTCACTGGCACTGCTTGAGCAATGCAAGACTATTGGCCCCGGGGCCCCTGTGGGGTTGTGAGGCAAGTAGGGGCCAACAACAGTGTAGACCTCCATGGTAGGTATTTGGAGAGCTCAAGTCTCTCCAATGGCTTTCTCCCCAGGGGCACCACTGTGGTTTGTCTTAACTGTGATTTCTTGATGGAGGTTTCTGGCTTGGACAAGATGGCCACCCACCTTAATGAAAGTCAGACTCACACTTGCCAAGTGATTGTAGAACAAGGTAGGTGTTTCTCGGTCCTTGGCTTAAGATGTTGCAATGGAACATTGGTGTTACCTTGAATATTGAATTCTCATTTTCACTTTTAGTTCCCGTGGATTGCTTCACTGCTGCTGATGTTTCAGGGTGAGTTGTTTTGAAATGTAATTGTTTGGTCAGCTGAATGGAATTGAAGGCTTGCCACTTCTTCCTTATGTAGGCAAAGGCTGTGGAAAAAGCAGGTTTGGCTGTGCTGATTAGATAGACACATCTCTTTTTTCATGTTCTGTTTAACAAACGTGGAACCTCCCCTCTGTAATAGTGCTTAGGATCCCTCCCTCTAATCTGGAGGTTTTGAAAATAGCTGAACCCAGGCCAAAGATATTTGCCCTCTGAAAGCAGTGGGGATGGCACAAGTGGTGAGCGACTTCAGTGCTGGCAAATGCTTTGCATCCTGAGGGCTCACTAGTGAAGCCTTTCCTGGCCCACAAGTTGCACTGACAATTAATGATGCGTGGGTGCCATACCAGTCTTCAGGGAATTAGGTTTCACTTTTCACTGCATTAGCAAAGAAGATACCAGGTACCAGCAATTTCTTTGAGCAAAAAGCCTTTGAAAAGTTAAATTGGATTACAGAAACTGATG
This sequence comes from Bungarus multicinctus, assembly GCA_023653725.1. Taxonomy (NCBI): domain Eukaryota; kingdom Metazoa; phylum Chordata; class Lepidosauria; order Squamata; family Elapidae; genus Bungarus; species Bungarus multicinctus. The sequence goes on from CM042843.1 coordinate 22,763,024, forward strand.
AATACATCTGGTTTTATAAAAGATGCATCTTTCTCACTATCCACCGAGAGGAATTTCCTAAACAGTAAAAATGAATCTTGGTGATGTGATAAGCTATTTAGAAGTCAATACACCTGAATAATATATGCTTAATCTCGGGTACAGGCTGGGCTTGAAAATTACTGCAGACAAATCTATGCTGTGAGTGACAGATAGCGGTCTTGCCTTTTGGGCCCGGAGCGTTCCAGAATGGCCGCCTTGTTTGGTCAAGATACACTGATGGAGCTGAAGGCTCCCTCACTCCTTTTGGTTGACCTGTTACAACCACAAAGGTGTGGTGAGGAGGAGGCAGTCATTCCTTTCCACTTCCCTCCTCAACTCTTCTTATTTCTTCGCAGGAGTTATAGAGTAAGCAGATGAACATAAGAACAGCCCTTGCCTGATGTAGCAAAGAAGAACCTGAGATTGGCAAAAGCAGCCACACGGTCCAACTGAGGCACTCTAGGCTGTCCCTTTCCTTGCCTTTCTTTGCTTCTGTGCTTTGTGTGAGCAGATATCCTTGCAACTCTGTTCCACTGCAGGAGAACCTGCCCCTGAGAGACAAGGTGGAGGTGTTGAAGCCCCTCTCCTTAAAAGGGCAACTTTAGCAGGTCCTGCTTCTTGGGAAAAGGATGGGCAGAGAAGCAGGTGTGGCTGGACATCTTTTCTGGCTTGAGCTTGCAATGGAGTGGAACACCTTTTAGGTGGGGTTACGAGGAAATGTAGCTTGCATTCTTCCATTCAAAGTGTAAAAGAGTACAGAGATGTTGTACAAAAAGGTTAAAAACGGTTGGGATCCATTCCCAAAGCAATGAGTTTTGTGCATGCCATCTACTTAATGCACCAAGACAAATATCCCAGATATTCACATCCTTCAGAGTACATGGCAGCCACAAAGAGCATAAGCAGTGGGCTTTTTTCGGTAGGGAGAATCACACCACTCTGGGTCACCTTGACCAAACCACTGACAAGAGACAAATAACAGACAGTTACATAGCGGTTCTTTTGTGGGAAGTGAAAGAATCGAACAACTCTTCATGAAGATCTTCCAAATTTAAAAGTACATGTTAGTGTGTTTTCATTTTAGTTTTAGACAGCATATTATCAACAGTAAAGCTAACCAGTGTTGTTTTGTCCTTTAGCCTAGCAAAGGATGCATTATTGAACAATGAAATTGAAGAAAAATCAGAGGTAGTCCCTTTTTTTGGTCTTAAAACTTTTATGTAGCCATATATATTGAAAGTGTTTAGTAGATGATGTGTATTTTCAGCCATAATGGTAACTCTTAAATAATCCACAGTACCCGCTTTCAAATATTTAGATGATAGGTTTTAAAAATGGTAATCATATTCTTAATAAGGAATTTTTAAACAGCAGCCTTTTCCCTCCCTGTGTCAGTAGCACAATGTTCTAATTACATCTTTTAATGTGGAAAAAGAAAAATCTCAGACCTGGCTGCAAATTGGCCCAGCCCTTGAAGGTTGCTGGAATCCATTCATGTCTTGTAGAGAGGAGGGTGCAGGAGGGAGGGGGGAATTTCACCTCAGAAGGAAGCAGGTAGAAAATAGCAGTGCTGAATGTAAAAATCCAGGGCAGAATTTGGTACCACTTGTTGCTTAACCTGCTTGGGAATGCGTCCCACCCCCCAGCTGCACACCACTTCTGTCTGTCCCAGTGCACGCTGCTCTTTTCCCTCCCTCACCAGTCTGGTCCACTTGCTTTTCTCTCCATCTACCCTGGAGCAGTTACTTCCAGCTGGCATACTTTTTATCATGTTGCTGATCTCGATCCTGGATGCCTCCACACCTGCATGTTTCTTTCTTGTGTTTCTGTGGCAATGCTGGTCTTTGGTCCCTCTGTCAGGGATCCAGCTTCTGTGCGTTGCATTTATTTATGGATTAAATGTGAACCTTGAGGTAAAATACGACGATGCTATGTAATATTGTGCTCTTTTCTTTTAGACGTGTTTGGTGCCCACTGTATGTGAAGAGCAAGGAGAAGCATGCATTTCAGCAAGGTAAAAGTGAAGTTCAATCTTTCACAAATTAAAGTGTGAATGAGATTGTGCCTGTTTAAATCTTATGCAGTGAGTGCAAGTGTACCTCTTGATTTTGCAAGTCTTGGGGGTGGGTGAAACATAGGGCCATCGGTTCTTTGGACTGGGAGACAGCCAAGTGCCTCTCTTCTCTGGATCATGCAACAGATGGCAACCCCAGGGAAATGGATGGCTGCTCTAAGGGTTGGAAGCAGTATCCTGCTCTTGGTGCCTTGTGCTCAAGACCTGTCCAGAGATCCCCTCCCCAGCAGAGTTGTCACCTTGTCCTTAAGCAGGAACTGCAGGCCCAGGAGGACCCCCAGATTGTGCCACAGCTCGGCCCAGAGCAGAGCTGCCCTACTGAGAATCGAGAGAGGGCAGGTCCCCCGACTCCTTGTTGAGATTGGGTCAGAGCTGTCAAGCACAAAAAACAGAGAGTCCAGGCGGTTCAAGTGAACGTATAGGCTTAATTGCAAGCTTAAGCTCTCTACAAGAATCTGAACCACTAATGGTCAAAGCAAATTGGGGGAGATAAGAGCCAATGGAGTTCAAAGGTGGCTGGACTTGGATCACTTGTGAGTGCAAAGGGTCCAATGACCCCCCTTGTTTGACCCCTTTCTCAGGCTCAGCCTGGTCACCCCCTACACCTCCCAGCCTCCAGGCTCTGAGCCAGCTGGTCAGGGTGAGAATGTCAAAGAGAGGAAGAGCTCTCCAACCCTCCGTGCTGCAGGCGGGGTATAGGACAGAAAACCCCATAGGCTGCAGCAATTAACGTGTTATTACAGTCAGGTAATTAAATTGCTTTTATTGCTTTTCAGCCTGCAGGTGAAAGGGTCTGTGAGAGAAACAAATGCTGACCTTCCTGGAAAGCAGGACACTGCAGACAGTGAAGGAACTAAAAGGCCAGTTCCAGAAAAGAGATTTAGTTCAGAGTTTGAAGCCTGCTCTAAGAGCCCGGCCTTGGTGGGGCTTGGAAATCAGCAGGAGGAAAGTGTGCCACTGGCCAGCTGTGAAGGACAACCATCGCCTCTTGAAGAAGACAACCCAGTTTCTGGCCTAGAACTTGAAGCCTGCCCAGGAGGATGCAGCTCTGCCAGCCATGGGAAGCAGGCGGATGGATACCTTTCCGATGCACAAGAGGAAGGCCCTGCGTTGCTGTTGGCTGCAGCCAGTTCAGAACTCTATAGCTCTTCCAAAGATAGTAGCATAAAGGGTTCTGCACATCCAGAAAACCCCAGTTTTGTAGCTGCTGAAAGTAAAGCCAGTTTGCCAGTCCCAGAAGGTGCTTGTGCTTCCGAACCGATGGGCAGTCCAGACTGCTGCCCCAATCAGAATGACCTTGGCCCTCTGGCTGCTGAGCACGACGGGAGCACCGCTACTACAGAAAGCTCCTCTGAGTGGGAACTCCCAGTCAGTTCAAGCGATTCCACGGTGCCAGAAGAAGCAAGGGATGCAGATGCTCTGAGAATCAAAAGTGATGTTGGACTTTTAGTTTGCAGGCGTGAAAGAACCGAAGATGCCTTTGCTTTAGGAGCGTCAGCTCCTTCAGTCAGTTCTGCAGATCTTGCAGGCGAAGGAGATGAGGACAGAATTGAAGATAGGGACAAAGCCATATCTTTAACTGCACAATGTGGAGGAAGTATCTCTGAATTGATTGGCGATGAATGCTCCATTGCTGAGCTTTGCACCTTTTCAAAAAACTCTCCGACTGGAATGGTGAGGTATCCTCTTGGAAATCCAGCTGCGGATGAGCATGAAGGAAGTCCTTCTTTGTCAGCTGTGCAAAACTGTATGACTCCAGGTTTGCAAGAAAATTTGTTGGAGAGCTCTTGTGAAAAGGTAGGTTTTGACAAGCAAGGAGAGGCAGAACCCACCCAGCTTGGAAGCAATAAAAGCAGTGCTTGTCCAGAGTGGACTGGCTCTGATGTCCAGGCAAAGGTGGCCAGTTTAGAGGAAGCTCAACTGACAGATGTGAACACAGATTCTACTCCACTGGCATCCAATGAGGAAGAGGTCAGCTTTGAACAGTTCTTGCGAAGAAGAGGAGAGCCTGACTCTGCCCATTCCGATGCAAGCGAGCAAGGCAGCATTCACCTGGAGCCGCTGACTCCCTCTGAGGTGCTTGAGCACGAGGCCACTGAGATCTTGCAGCAGAAGGGAGGGGTCCCAGCCTCAGCCAAGAAAACTGGGCTCACTTCTGAGCCAGCTGACCTTTCTTCTGGAGGCGGCAGCCCGAATCAAGAGGATTTACCCAGTAATCAGGAGGAAGCCAATGATGAAACCAGCTGAAGGAGGAATACTTTGCCTTGACAACACAGATGGTGAAAGATGAAACAAGCAATGCAGGGGTGCAGCTTGTCCGTTGCAAATTAGGCAGACAGGGAGCCCAAAAGAAGCCCGTGACTGTTTACAATATGTGAAGCCGGAGGAAAAGATGTTACTGGATTTGAAGGGCTCTTACAGAAGCCACTTTTTTCCCCCTTTTTTTGAAAAATGACTATGTACCAAAAGAACACTCAAAAGGGAAACCCTGGGCTGAGGGTTGCATTCCCATCCCATCAATGGCAACAGTCTGGGTACCTCTGGATCAGTATGATTCTTACAAGAGGCCGAGTTCAACTTAAAACTTTCAGTGAAAGTGGATGGTTATAAATATACTTGTGAGTTTCCCTGTGTGCAAGCAGAACAAAATTGTACATACCTGTTTGTAGGAAAGGTGGTCCCCTGGCTCTTCCTTTGGGGCAGTCATGCTTTTATTCTTTGTTAACGGCAGGCCCAGAAAATACAAAGTGGCTTGAAAGAAACACAAAGCTGAAAAGTTGTAATCTGTTACCAAAAGGAGGAAGAAGACATTTGGAAGCGTTTAAGTCAGGTACTGAAGGGGAATTTTAGATCTAAATTTATGTCAAATAAATGGAAAGGGTGGGGTGGCATGAAAATCCTTTTGATATACTGTAGCTAGTGAAGGAATGTATAACATTTAATAGTTTGCATTTTCAATATTAACACTTAACTAAAATGCCCTCTAAATCTTGTAGAAAGTGATTATGAACTTGAGGTTTGTTTTTATGAACTTAAATGTTTTGAATTTCCGTTAAGACACCGATGTACATATTTTGGAGTAAATATTTGCAAGAAACTATTACAGGTTTTGTTCCTTTTCATGTGTATGTTTTTGAAACTGGCTTGTGGAGTGGTCACCCTGGCAGGCCTCCAGGCTTCCCCCCTGCAGAACGCAGGCATTTAGAACCCGCCTTAAGATGGGTTCATGGGTTAAGGCACCACACATTCTGAGGCAAGGCTGCACCGCTGCTTTCGTTGGCCCTCAGGTCCCCCAGCCATTGAGGAAATAGGAAGACGACGACCACGCAGCTGTGAAAAGAGAAACCGATTGCTGGGAAGAGGCGGGTGGTGCAGTTGAGGGGAACCTTTGCACCCGGTTGTTGCGGAGGAGCAGCAGTGCCTATGGGTGCGGGTGCCTTCGTTGGAGAAGGATGAATAAGCTACCCAACTTACAAATCCTGACTGGCTACAAATAAAGCCAAGAAGACAATAAAACGCCCCAACATAAACATGAAGCCCCTGCAGGCCATGGACGGAGGGCTACAAAGGAGGGAGGCTGCATGGGTGGCTGAGCAGAGGGAGGGCGGCCTGATCCCGGCCTTGCAGGCGCCCCCGCTCCGGGCCTTCTTCGGAGCCTGCAGCTGCCCACTTGTGGGCAAGCGTGTCTGGTCTCCAGCGCCTCGGATCCCCCACAGCTTTGCCGAGGGCGGACGCGGAGCTCCCCCCTCCGCTCCCTTCCCGGCGCCCCGCCGCATCTACAAGGGGGTTCCGGGAGCGTTGGCGAGCAAAAAGACCCGGGCGGGGGGACCGGAGCAGCCACGGCGGTTCCGGTCGAGCGAGGGGGGCCACCGACCCTCCGCCGAGGCGCGGTTGCCCACAGACGCGGCGCGCTCCCCACCCTGGTTTCCGCCGGAAGCGCCCGTTGCTAGGCAGCGCGGCGCCCGCTGTCTGTCCTCGGCCGCCGCCCGGCCGCCCTCTCCGCGCCTGGAGCCCGGGACAGGCGGCTTCCAGCGGCCATGGCGCAGAAGCCGAGCCGGCGGCAGCCCACCGCGGCGCAGCTGATGGACCGCAAGCAGCACGAGCTCTATTTCCAGCAGATGCGGGAGCTGGAGCACCGCAAGAAGCTGGATCGCGTCCACCAGCTGGAGGTGATGTGGGAGGCCGAGGACCGCGTGCAGCAGAAGCGCGTCACGCGGCTGCTGCGGGAGGAGGAGCACGAGCAGCGTCTGGAGGAGGCCGTGCGCAAGGTGGGCGCGGGCGGACACCGCCCGGGACGCGGCTGGAAGGAGGGCGAGGCTTCCCTGGTCAGCAGCGGGAGTTGCAGCCGGCTCTCCTGGCGGTCCTTGCCCCCCCCCACTCCCGCTTCATTGCTCCTCAAAGAGAAGGAGCGAAAGAAAACCCAGGGCCCCCCTCCCCGCAAAGGAAAGCATATTGGCCAAATATTAAGGTAATTATTAATGACCACTTATCCGCTTTTGCGCTGCACATGTAGTCAAGTCGTTCCATTTCCTGGACGGTTTTTAGGCGTTTTTATCCACTAAAGCCCATGTCATTTCTCCTGTAGGCTTCTTGAACCATCAGACAATTGCGGACAAACACACTGAAATGTATGTGATTCTGTGTTTTGTCAGGAGGAAGAAAGTAAAAGGCTAAAAGACCTGGAATTGCAGCAGGAAGAAAAACTGGCAACTGAATTAGCAAGATTAAACCATGACAAACTTAAAGATGAAAAAATGAGGCAACAAATCAAAGAAAATAGGTATTTCCTTTACTGACCATTTTGTGGCTGTGTATATGGAGGAGCTGGAAGTTGTTGCTGGCGCCCATCCAAGCATCTTTGGGAGCAGAAGGGATCAGTCCTTACATATACAGGAAGTCCCCAACTTACAGTCGTTTAATGGCCATTCAAAGAAACAGTAGACTCTGAAATGGTGCTTTATGGCTTGTAAAGCACTGTTGTGAAATGTCTCTCTCTCACACACACACACACAACGCTTCATATATAAACACAGTTGCAGTGTCCCATGGTCATGACTGCGATTTGCAAATTTCTTTGTTGGTTTTTAGTAACAACTGCCCATTTGGGAGACTACATAGAAACGTTGGATTCAGTCACACACATGCCTCAACTTACAACCAAAGTTGTAGCCCGTTGTGGTCATAAATCAAGGACTGTCTAACTTTCCTTAATTAGTCACACTCCAGGCGCTTCCTACTGTCACCCCACCCAATGCCTTTCATGCTAATTCTTTAGTGGGCTCTTGAATCAATAATCATTTTCATGGTTTTTTGGTCTGTTTGTTTCTAGTATTGAACTGCGTGAACTGGAGAGGAAATTGAAATCTGCATATATGAATAAAGAGAGGGCTGTTCAGATTGCTGAGAAACACGCTCTGAAATATGAAAAAATGGTAACTAGTTTTATGGAATAATTTTTGGACTCTTGATGAAATAAATGTGAGAATGTTGGAAAATGGCAGAAAATTTAACTGAAGAAATATTTATGGGCCAATCAATACATAAAGAACGCTGGTGTTAACTGGCGATATGAGTGTAGATGTCTTTTATATGCAGATGATGCTGTGGTGTCTGAGAACCTATGTAAATGATTTGTAACAAATCTTAGATTTTGTGATACAGTAGAGAACGGATCTGGAAGCTATCTTGTCAGAGAAAAGTAACGTACCTGGCAAGGAAGATGAAGTGAATGATTGTAAGTTATAAGTAAATAGGAGGAAAACAGAGTAAGTAGATGGATTTGTGCCAACAGAAGGAGGATGCAGATATCTACCAAGCAATGAAGGAAGAGCAAGAAAGAGCAGCCAAGGCAGAGAATGCTGTTGAAATTAGACGCAACCAGGAGAAGTTGCTCTATCAGCAAGAACTGGAGAAACAGCTGGAGGAAGAGGAGAGGCGGAAGCAGGCAGCTTATAAGGAGTTCCTTAGAGAGAAACTCTTGATTGATGAAATTGTGAGGAAGATCTATGAAGAAGATGAAAAGTTAGTTTATCTTATGTTAAACTTTCTTGACTGAACTACTTGTACTTTCTTTAGGATGAATTGGCCTGACAATTACAGGTAGTCCTTGACTTACAACCGTTCATTTAATAAGTTGGAAGTTATGACAGCACTGAAAAAAAGGACTGATCTCCACACTTACAACCATCATAATGTCCCTGCAACTTATGATCAAAATTTGGGTGTTTGGCAACTGATGTGTATTTCTAGTTGCAATATGCTTGGGGAGGTTCAACAAGCAAAGTCGGTGGAGGAAACCAGATTTGCTTAACAACTCTGTGATTTTCTTAATGACTGGCAAAAAAGGTTGTGATTCACTTTAGCATCCACATCAGTGACAAAAGTTCCAGCCTCAATTTTCATAAGTCAAAGACTACCTGTACCATGCTATGGGTTGGGACTGGCACTTTTTGTTTTTGTATCATAGATTCATCTGCTGAGACTGTGGAGTCTGCTTAAGCTCCCATCCCTGAGGAGTAGTCATAACAGGCTGCTCCATTGTGCAAAACAAGCAGGCCTCCAGGGGCCAGTAGAGCTTCCTCCATTCCCTCACTTGCTTGAGGCATCTCGGAAACCTTTATCCACACCCAGTGCATTCAGCTGAGAAACTTCAAAGTACTCACTGAAAGGGAGGGGGGAGGCAATTCAGAGACAGAGCAGCAAAGTTCCCAGTATAAGTTGCCAGGCTCCTCCAGGTGCATTACTGAAGCTCTGCACATTTCCCATAGGGCAAGACAAGACAGACTAGAGAAAAAGAGAACAACGCAGAAATTCATTGAAGAATTCAAAAAAGACCAGGCCCTGCGGAGGAGACGACAGCGTGAAGAGATGGAAGAGGAAAACCAAAAGATCATGGAATTTGCTAACATGTGGCAGGAGAGAGAAGACAACCGAATGGCAAAGATTCATGAAAATGAGGAGAAAAAAAGAAAACTCCAGCAAATGGTATTGACATTGCTGTTCTGTCCCCCAGATTTGGTTGGGTGGGAGCTGCCTAAACTTGTCTTTCCTCTTGCTTGTAGCTTGCAGAAGTTCTGAAAAAAGAGCAGCAGGAGCGAGAGGAACTTGAGCAAATCCGAGCTGAATTGCACTTTGAAGAACAGGCTGAGACAGAGAGGAAGAAGGAGATGGTAAATACCTTTGCCTTTTACTTTGTCCCAGATTGGCATGGGGGAGGCCATGGGGGCAGCAGGGAAAGGGGGATGCCCGAGTCCTCCTCTTTTCGTGGAGAACATAAAAGGCAGTTGGAGCCAAGCTTTTGTTCTGTGTGCAGGAAGAGCTGGAGAAGAGGATCAGGCAACGTCTAGAGCTCCGGAACTCCTATGAAGAACAGCTGGCTTCAAGGAAGATACTGCTGCAGGCCTTGAAGGAAGAAGAGGCCGCCCTTGGCCAGGCCATGTTAGCCAAATTTGCAGAAGATGACCGTATTGAGCAGATGAACGCTCAGAAACGAAGAATGAAGCAACTGGAACATAGGAGAGAAGTGGAGAAGCTGATCCAAGAACGACGCAAACAGGTCATCGCTGACAAGGTAAAGTGAATTCTAGAACTGAGGAGGTTGGGAAGCTCATTCAGTCCAACCTCCTTCCTAGTATGCAGGTTCTATAACTGATAAGCATCCAATGTTTGAAGAACTTGAGGAGGGAGCAACATTTCATATTCCACACTTTGATAGATCATGCCCAGGAGTTTCCTCCCGAAGCCTGGCCAGAACCTCCTTCCTAGTGTATACCTGCTGTTCTCCTCCTATGCCTTGGAATGTGGAATAAGTTAGTTCCCTCTTTTGCTTATGAGTACTGTGATCACATCTCTCAATCATCTTCATGGTCAGTAAAACATATACCTAGATCCTTTAACCATTCCACACAATGCTTCCCCATCTCCTCTTCTGAATGGCCTCCAAGTGATCACTGTTCAGAATTGCATTTGTGGCTGAAAATGGGGCCTGACCAAGGCAGAGTGAAGGGAGCTCAGGCTTTCTCTGTAATGATGCAGAGGCTGCACTTACCTTTCAGCAGCTTCATCACAACTCTGGCTTGTATTTAATTTGCAGTCAACAAGGACACAAAGATCTATTTCACATGTATTAAAACCAAGTTAGTTGTCTCCCAGCCAGTACCTGTCTCTTATATTTTTCTTACCCCAATTCAGAACATTTCCCCATATGAAATTTTAGCTTACTTAATTTTGCCATCTTCATGAGTAAACACAAATTTAGCCATTGTGGTTAGTTGTAGCTACTTTATGCCTCAGCATGCTGAAAGAGATCACTATCTGTTGAGCTGAAAGAAAGCAGTAACAACAAACCCAGCCTTCTCCAAACCAGGGGTGGGATGCTACTGGTTCTGCCCGGCTCTATAGAACCAGTAGCTCTGAAGAGCAGCAGACACCGAACCGGTTCTGTGTTTGCTGCTGTTGGGCCCATCTGCCCACCTGGGCTCTTACCTGTCCTTTATTTCCTGCTTTTTCAATCTCAGCTGCTTTGCACGGCACAGCTGAGGTTGAAAAGGCAGGAAAAAAGTGACTTTTCAAACGCTGTGCAGCTGCACGCAGTGCTTTTCAGCTGTCCGGGTGGCACAGCTTAAGGATTTTTACACATGCGCACAGCGCACGTCAGGCACCAAACATAGTCACCGAACTGGTAGTAACACTGGTTAAATCCCACCCATGCTCCACACAAGTATTTTGAAAAGAACACAAGCTTATTTACATCCGCTGGGCACTCCAGAAAGTCCCAGCTATGGCATTTGAGTACAGATTGCAGCCTGTATTAAGAACAGCAGTTGATAATTGGTCAGCACAAAACTGCTTTTGAAGTGAAAAGATTACACATTTCAATTTTACTACCATAGGAACGTGAACTAGAAGAAAGACAAATAGAAGAAAGAAGGAGAGGAACCGTTGCTGACATTATTGAGGAAGAGCGGCAGAAGCTTCTAAAAGAGCATGCAGTTCAACTGCTGGGATATCTTCCACGGGTAAGTCGAGGCAGCCTAATGACCAAATGGGAGGCTTGCTGGGGGCTGGGATCGCTTGGACCAGAACTGTCACAGGCTGGGCGTCAGGCCCCAGCAGGAAGAGTGTGGGGGCAAATTCTCTAGTGCCTCTACCTTTTCCTCTTCTCATGGGGAAAAAATGATCTTTTCTCCAGCTAGGACTGCACGTTCTTATATGGGTAATTAGACGACCCAAAGATTTTAAATGTTGTGGTGTCACCCAAATCCTGTAGTCCTGCACCCACACTGGGCTTTGGTGCCCTGAAGTGGCTAAATGTTTACAGAGTATTTTCAGCAATCTTTCAGTGGATTTCCACATTCAAGTGTACTTGCATTGAATCTGTAGAGCAGATCCTACAGGAGGGTCTGCGGAGCTGAAACCAGAAGTGGCTGGACTGCTTTGCACTTGACTGCACTTGATTTTGGAAAGGGGATTTGTGATAAAAGTGGCAGAATCTTTTAGTTCTCGTTTGTTTCAAAAAGTCGGACATTTATTGTATCAGGATGAACTGTTGTTTTGAAGGGAGGGTTTTACATTTAAAATGAAAGAAAAAGGGGGCTATTTTGTCTGTATAATTTTAAAAAGCTGTGCAGTTAAGTAGTTTTGAAAATAGCTCTGATGATGTTCCATTGAACTTTTTTCTTCTGGGGTGTTCAGGGAATCCTTAAAGATGAGCAAGACGTTCATATGCTTGGAGAAGAGTTCCGGCAAGCTTACCAAAAGAGGCCAGGGGACGGGCTGTCAGAAGTCAATTGAGTTTTCATTGCTTCACATGAAGAGCCCACCTAGCAGTCACCCCAGCCTACAGATTGTATTCACTGCTACACAGACTTTAAAAAATGACTTTTATATTGATAAACTACTTCTTTGACTAGTGTTCCCAGTTTCTTTGCAATATTCTTTTATTTTTTTTATTATACGGTTGACCTTTCTTCAGCTTTAGACAGCATAAGTGCCCCCCACAACCCTGTGAGGGAGGGTAGGGCTAAAAAAACCCCATAAACCCCAAGTCATCCAGCGAGTTTCCATGGTTAAGAGTGGATTTGAATTTAGATCTCCCCAATGCCATTCCAGCATGTCAGCTCTGTGCCATACTTGCTGTCTTTTGAGACTCTATCTGGATTTAATTTTAGTTGGGAGAACTTGATTTCTCTTCGAAGGCAGATTGCTAGTACCAAACACTAGAAGCATTTTTAACAAATTGAATTATCCTTTGCCTAATCAGTGGCTTAAAACAAGGCAAAAAAACATGCCATGGGGGTATGAACAGTGGTAGATTGTTTCGGTAGCGTGGCTTTTATTTCTCAAATTAGCTACTATTTTTATACGATGTATTATTACATCTGTTATATTAACTGAAAAATGCTCAAGATCAATTATTTCCTGTAGTTTTATTTCGAAAAAAAAATCCTTTATAAAGCTACTTCCAATAATAAGGGTGAGCATCCAAATTATTTTTATAGTCTAGAAGTTTAATGACAGCTATCAAAAAAATTGACAAAGGATTAGATTAGCCCTGCTTAGTGATAGAGAATGAGAAAAGAGCTTATTAGCAAAAACATTGATGGGAAGAAGCAAACAGTGTAAAGCTTATATTCTGCCTTTCCCCCCCAGAAAAAAAGTGTGGTTCAATTTCACTCTTCTGAAAATACCCCCCATGTTTTGTAGAGGGGCAATGCTGTGTATTGTATTAAGGGTTGCCCCACTCCAGAGCCTTCGTGAATTCCTCTTCAGTAAAAGAAAGCATCTTGGCAGATTCAATGTGCATCTAGGGAGAAAGATTATTTTTACTCGAGTAAGAAAAGTTTCTTCCACCCTCTGACAGAGGTTTTGCTCATTCTCTTTCACTATCTGAAAAATAATGGTTTCTTGCAATATAACACACACACACACACCCCGGTGTATTTTGACTGACTGAGAACCCTTGTTGAATGGTCATCCAAAGACAGAAACCAATTTCCACCTCTCAGCAAGCAATGTTTTAAGATGGCCCAAACCTGAAGGGCTGCCAACAAGGAACCATTTGAAACTCTGGTATATCCCCTTTGGGATCTGAGATGGGAATTAAAACTGATTTTGGGGAGCTTAACATCTTTCATTTCTTCCCCACCTGTCACCTCCCCCCAAAAACCCTAGCTACAGAGATTCCTTACACTTACTGTGGATTTACTCTTATGTCCAAGTTCATTATTGCTTTTTAACCCATAGGCTGGATTTCAGTCAAAACAATGAATTATGCTGCACCCTTAATTTTAATTCAACTAAGGTTACAAATAGCATATGATAGCTTGCCTTTTGTCTTTTTAAAATGTCAGTAAGTTTTAATTGTTTCTTGAAACCTGCCACTAGTTCTTCTTTTTGTTTCTCCAGTCTCTTATTTTCAATTTTTAGTTCTTCAAGTTTTTTATGCTCTTGGTTGACCACATCCTAGCATGAAAGTAAGGATACAGAAACTGTTACATCATTATGAATACAGTCCTTGGACACTTCTGAAGGAGAGGGCAAATGCCATCCACAAATGACAAGGCTCAGCAGTGCTGGACAAACATAAGCTCCTATAACTTCCTAACAAAATACCCCATGTGCAGTTCATATACAGCCCTGCTGTCACGCCCCTGTTGGAATCTGATTCGGAGGGGGAGGCTGAGCAGCTGACAGGGAGTGGGAGTGTGGTTTCGTTGGCTGTGGAAGAAACTGGGGAAGGGCAAAGGCCGGCTGGGCAGAGCAGGGGAGAGGCAGAGCAAGACAGGGTTCGGAAGAGAATCCAGATCCACCCCCTCCTCACCCTAGGGCACATAGGGAGGAATGTAGCAGGGGAGGAAAGGGCCCTGATTCCCTTCATTAGCTGCAGCTGGGAACATTGTTTAAAAAGGGAAGCTGTACACAGCAAGTTGTTGGGAGCAAATTGTGAATTAACTGGTTTCCTTGAGGCTTATCTCTGTTCCTGGCATCTTCCCAGCTGTGTGTTTTGCTGTGCTTTCAAGTCTGCAATTCCTTCTGCCCTGTCAAGTTAATTACTGCAGCATGTTTTGTTTGGATTTTTAGTTAATAGTTTGTATGTACTTTGTTTTCGGACTGAATTTTCTCCACTTAAAGACTGTTCCTGGGAGAGTTTTTCTCCAGCCAAAGGTAACCTGGACATTGGGGGCAAAGTTGGAGCTAATAAAGGGCCTCTTCTTGCTTATTTGACTGTGTTGCCTTTGTGCCATGCCCTGGGTCATCACACATGCCTTGAAAGATCTGTGATTCTGTCACCAGGAGAAAGACAGTGTGATGATCTAGAGCATGGCACAAAGCCAACACAGTCAAATAAGCAAGACTCTGACAGGAGCATGACAGACAGACTACAATGCATGTGCTCGCAGAATTATTTCATTTTATAATTGATATTGAATACATTGTTTGGGACAGACAGGAAAAGGCAATGCAACAAATTAGAAAGAAAAGAAAGGAAGCTGTAATCATGAAGCTTCCTGGGTGACTTTAGCCTTATCCTATTTGATAGCTGACATGAGGAAAAATTGGGACAATGTTTCCCGAGCAGTTAATAGAAAAAGACAGATGGGTAAGGGGGAGGGGTGTTATCCTAGGCTGATAGGATTTCTTGCTAACACAAATACCCTACCTTGTTACTTTGCTTCAGTTTATTCAGTTCCATTTTGTATTTCTCAGCTTCCTCAAGAGCTCGGTTCAAGCGAATGTCTGTCGCGCTCTGGGTTGCCGCAGCTTGTTTTTGTGCTCGCTTCAGATTCTCCAGGTCCTGTTGGATCAAGTTAAAACATGGCCAAGCCTCCCTTGGCTTCAGAGGAGGAGCCCTTTGGTGCAGCAGCAGGAAGGAGAGCCTCAACATCCAGCCCTGTCTGCCAGCCAGAGACAAAGATGGTGGTGGCAGCAGCGGCACCTCCCCTGCTGCCTTCTGAGGGATAACTTCCCACAAACATCAATACCACTTTTTAATAAACAAGGTAGAGGAGCTTTCCATGGTGAAGATGCTTTCTCTACAGCTATTTATTTCTATTTTTTTCTTACCTGTTCCAGTCCTGGGACATTCATATGGGATTTATGTGTCTTTGGATTAACTTCTTGTGAGCCATTAGAATGTCAAATCATGATTAAACAAATAAAAGCTTAGCATGATGTGCAAGTCTAGCCCCTCTGAGCAATGTCACACTTATCCTCCTAAGGAAGGCAAGAGATCAAAATGGCTTTGTTACCTTTTCTAGCATGGAGAGTTTCTGCTGCAGACTCTCACTTTTTCGGGTGGCTTCCTCTGACAGCAGTTTGTACTTTTCTGCCTGAGACTGGTGTAGGCTGGCTGCGCGTTGCAGCCGGCCACGTTCTTCTTCAACCTCCTTAAGACGGCTGCTGAAATTTTCATTCTCCTCATCCTGCAGGCCCAAAATTAAGAGCCACAAGAGTTGGAGCCTGTTGGGTTAAAGCTGTGTTTCTTCTCTGCAACTCTGTCATCTTTTTTCCCCCAGAATCCCCACTTTAGATCAAAACTTTAAAAAACAAGCCCAGTCTATTTAGGTAGTGGTCCTTGGGTTTCAGAGACATTCTCCTTCCTGGAGAGACATTGGTTGTTTTCCTTGGGAGGCCTCAGTTCTTTTTATTCTGGGACATCCCCTCCAACTTCCCTACCAGGCCTTTCCTCACTCTCCTATGTTCTGCAAGGAAAACCTGCCTTTCATGAGGAAGAGTTGTGAAGGTGAATGTACAGAGGAACGTATGAAACATAGTAGACCACCAAAAGTACAATCCATGGCTTAACACAAGCAAGTCAGCATCTGCTCTTACCTTCTTGCTACATTCCTGCCCAATGGCATCCAGCTCCTCCTGCATCACACGCAGCTTTGCCTTCAGGAACCGGATCTGAGCTTCTGCAAGTTGGCAACAAATCCATATAACAATCCAGCTTATGTAGAATCTACAATTCTAGAGCCTAGGTTACAACAACCCTGTTTAAATCACCCTGAAAAAAATATTTGGGGGATAGATTACATAAGCATATTTCGAAACGTGGCAATTTCTAGAAAACAATTTTCCTGTTACAAAAAGGGACAATTCATGAAAAGCAAGTTAGCGCCCAGCAAATAGCCGCACTCACCTGCTCCAAGTTCACATCCTGTACTTGGGATAAGATTATCTTCCAGATCAGGCAGGTTTCCTTCTTCCAGCTGCCCTTCAATTCTCCCAATTAATTTTGTCAGGGAGCACCCTGGAGCAGCAACATCAGTATTGCTTGGGTCAACCTGTAATCTTGATTTTGTACTGCAAAGTTGAAAGTAATATGAAGAGGAACACGGATGACTAGGAAACTGTAAAAATGACACTGCATGCTTGTGTGTATTTGACCCAATATAAATAACCTTCTCTACTCCTAGAACAGCGTTTGTATAAAAAGTACAACAAAACATAGATGCCTATTAAAATTGTAACATGGAGCTAATCTGTGTGAAGTGTTTTGATCCTCTTTAAATCTGAATCATCTAACAGGTAAGAAGATTGAAGAATGTTTTGCAAGTTTTATAGATATTTCTACAGAACTATCTGCCAACAAAAAGAACACATCAGCAGTCCAACAAGTATGAGCAAGTGAGGAGATTCAGGGACAGAGAGAATCTAGAAAAGGCTATGCACATCCCGCCCCTCCAGCATTTAAAGCTCTTTCCTCCCTGTATAAAAGGGAAATTTGCCAAGATTTGGAATGGACACGGCTCCTTTGACCAAACTGCCCAGGTATAGTTTGGCTGATTTGTGTCCTTTTCAGATTGCTGGATAGAAGTAACAATTCATTTACAACCATCATATTATGAAAGCTGCAAGATTCCAAAAGCTGCCAATGCCGATCCTGTTTTATATCCTATACCCGTGATGGCGAATCTAGGGCACATGTACCAGAAGTGGCATGCAAAGCCACTTCTGTCGACATGCGAGAGGTTGCCCGAAAGAGCCTCACGGCGCATGCGTGCACGCTGCCCACCTGACAGCTGATTGTCGGGTATCTGGTGCGCAAGCACGAGGGCGGGGGTGTACAGGAGACGCACATGCATGCAGACACGCAGTGTGCGCACGCATGCACAAAGATGCGTAGTGCATGGGGAAACGTGCATGCATGTGCAGAGATGCGCACAGGGGGGTCACACACGCATACGTGCGGGGCGCATGGGGGTCACAAGCGCATGTGCAGGAGGCATGGGGGCACCGTGCGCATTGCCTTCTGAATGCTGGCATGCGAGCACATGCACGCAAGAATGCACACACTTTTCAGCCCAGGAGCCCAAAAAGGTCAGCCACCACCGTTCTATACCTGTGTCTCTGCGCATGTGCGCACAGATACCCAACAATCAGTTGTCAGGCGGGTGATGTGCACACATGCGGTGGGGCTCTTTCGGGCAACCTCTTGCGTGCTGGCAGAAGAGACTCTGCATGTCCTAGGTTCACCCTCATGGTCCTATACCTTAAGAGAGATCTTTTCCCCTTTCTTCCACTCAGGGGCCGACTTCGAATTGTAGGGGCCGCGCTGGCTTTCTTCTTGGGTAGCTGCTAAAGAGAAGTCAGACAAACCGTTTTAGACCCTTGGTAGGCCGGGTGCTGCTTAAAGCGTCCTTTATTTTAAAGTGGCTATTTAGAGCAGCTGATAAAAGAGGCGTTGGGCTCCTTCACCCTCTGGGGCCCAGGCTCAGCCTCAGTGGCAGCAGAAGGCGCAGTTTGCTGCCCAGGTAGTTCACTGTGGGAGAAACGCCCAAGAGGAGGCTGGCCTAGAAACCCTTCAGCTTCCCCCCACAAGGGAACTGCCCACTGGAAACTCTGCTCCGGTAGTACCTTGTTCTGGGCAGCAGGAACTGGTGGTTCGGGAGAAGTGATGTCCCTGGAAAGCAGCAGCGGAGAGGAGCACGTCGCCCTCAAGTCCCGCCTTCATTCACCTCCATGAAGGGACGGAAGGGCCCCCCCTCCTTGCCGTCTGAATTACCAGAGGGCCCCCTACAAACACTCCGGCTCCGGGTGAACAGTGGGCAGCGCGGGGCCTCCCCCGTTGCCCTCTGTCTGCGCCCGGTAGGGAAACGGGGGCGGGGAAATCAAGGGGCGATGCGGAGCCCGGGGGGCGACCTTGCTGAAGCAAGGCTTGAGCGGCCCCTCCCCACCCGGGGGCTCAGCCGGCGTACCTCTCCTTGGCCGCCGCCGCCTCCTCCAGCGCGTCCCCGCGGGCCGAGACGGGCCTGGCCAGGGCTTCCCGTCGGTCCCTCTGCAGAAGGGAGGTCTGCCGTCAGAAGCGCCCCTCCGGCCGCCAGAGCCGGAGCCCCCGCCTCTCCCGCCCCGCGCTCACCATCAGCTCCTCCGCTTGGCGCATCACCGCCGCCGCCTCCGCCTCCAGGGCCGCGTTCAGACGCCTGCAACGGGACGGGGCGGTCAGGGCGGGAGGGAGCCGGGCACTCTCCCCCCACCGACGCCCCGGCCGCGACCTACCTGTACTCCTCCTCGCGGGCCAGGAGGGGGGCGACGCTGCGAGGCCGAGGCGGCTGCTCCCCCGACGGCTGTCTGGCCGCCGCCATGGCCCACCGTCGCTAAGCAACCGCGCCGCTCCCGGCGTGCTCGCGCTTGCTTGCCGCGGCGCCCCCTGGGAGTCGCAGTCCGCCAGGTCGCCCCTCCCCGTCCTCGGGCTCTGCTCCCCGCCGCCTCCCGTTGCCCCTCCAGATGCCCGGGCGGAGGGCTCCGGCTCCAATCGGAATAGAGCTGGAAGGAACCGCGGAGGTTCGCTAGTGCAGCCCGCTGCTCAAGCAGGGGATCCCATGGCCTTCTTGAAAGCCTCGGGTGAGGGAGCGCCCACGAGTCCGGACGGAAGCCGCTCCACTGGTCGACAGTGCGCGCTGAGGAAATCCTCCGCTGGGAAGGGCGCCGGCGCTCCGGATCCCTCGGCCAGGGGCCGCCGCTGCCGTTCGGTCCCTGAAAGCCGGAGACGCCGCCCTCGCCCCGCCTCCCGCCCCGCCTCCTCTGCGTCCCTCCACGGCCTAGCGCGGCCCGGGCGGCGGGGGCGCGCGCTCGGCTCTCCTTGCAGCTCCGGGCTCGGCCAGCGGGCGGCGCTGCGGCGGCGGCGGCGGCTGCGCGGGAGAGGCGGCGGCGGGGCTGCTGGTGCTGCGGCGGCGGCTGAGCTGTGGTGCCCGGCGCGCCGGAGACGAGCTGCGGCATCGCGGCGCTGATCCGAGCGGAGGGCCGCCCGCCATGCGCCGCCCTCGCCCCCCTGCGTAGCGGCGCGGCGGCCGTGCTGGGGATGCGCGGCGGCGCCGGGCGGGCGGGCAGCGGCTCCCTGCTGCGCTGCGGCTGAGGCGGGGGCCGCTCGCCTGGAAGGCCCAGCATGGCGGAAGAGGCGCCGCCCGCGCCCGACGGATCCAGCGGAGCCCCCGCGCCCGCCCTGCCTGCCCTGGTGCCCGGCCTGCAGGGCGCGGAGGCCGGCGCGCTGCAGCACAAGATCCGCGGCTCCATCTGGTGAGTGCCGGGCGGGGGGCGGCGGCGGGGGGCGGGGGCGCCCTCCGGGACCAGGCCGGGGACGCGGCCATTGTCTCCGCGGCGCCGGGGACGGGCCGGATCCAAGATGGAAGACAAAATGGCCACGAGGCCCCCCCGCCGCCGCTGCGCCTTTGTCTGCCCGGCCGCCGCGCGGGCCCCGCGGAGGAGGGATCGGCCCCGGCGTCCCCAGCCGCGTCCCGGAGCCGCCCGCCCGAGCCCTGACCCGGCCCGGGGCGTGGGCCTGCCTGACCGGGCTGTCGTGCCTGCTCAGAGGGGCCCAGCCGCCGCCCACCCCGGCCTCGTCTCCGCGAGCGCCGGGCGCCCCTCCGCGGAGGGCAACTGGGGGGGCGGGGGCGCTCGTCCTCCGGGCAGCGGCGTTGAGCGGGCTGAGCGGCCGGCCGGGGAGATGCCCGTCGGGGTCTCGGGGCGTCTTCTGGAGGGGTCCCGGGAAGCTGTCCCCCCCCCGAGTGCCTTGGAGGGCTTCTTAAGGCCAACGAGACATTCATAAATGTTGAGCGGGCGTCTCGCGTGGGCCGGTCGCCTTCCCCGATTTGGGTCTCCGGATTCGGGGTTTTTCCTGGTTTATCGCTTGGTGCCAATGAGGGTCCTCGACATGGCAGCGCTTGAAGGGCTGTGGAGGATGAGTCCGCCATGAGGCTCTTCGCTCCTCAGCTGAGCCGCTGATGGGGGGGCATGTCAACCGTTTGTCAGGTGCGTTGCATTGTTGCTTTTTGCTGCAAGCTGCTTTAGAGCCGGGAAGATCGGAGCACCGGAAAAGCCTTTTAAACAGTAAATTAGCCAAACGTATTTGGAAAGACTTGGTGGTGGCTGTGCCATATCTGGACTGGGTGGTTTTATGTACCTGGATGGAGGAAAAAAACCAGGGACCTCAACAGCAGTACATCTGCCATAAACTGAGTTTTTCAACCCAAGGTGGTCCATGAACAAAAACAATAATGCTGCTGAAACCTGCTGGCTCCCTCTGTGACTCACAAGTGGCACATTACCTGCAGGCAGGCCCACCAGAAGAGTCCACCTGCCTACCGAAAGCCCGTGTGGTGGAATTGGTTATTCTACAGGGGGTTATCACACATAATAATAAAAAAATAATCTCAAACAGAAATGATGATGATAAATTGGAGCCATTTATTTAGCTATTGCGGGCAGCGGACAGGACAAATGGCTTTCTTTTACAAGGGGCTTGCTTTTAAATGTTTTCATAGAAATCATCAGGATCACGTTAGCTAATGGAGTCACTTTTTCTTATAGCTGATGATAGCTATTTATCAATTTCTACACAACTCATTTCAGCTGTGACTCTGAATGGTTTACAAATAACAAAGTACCATAGAAAATTAAAGCAAACATTCAAATGGATTAAGGCAAAAAAAAAAAGTAATGTGCAAAATAATTACTATCAAGTCAGAGACCAGTCAATTGATGTCAGAGAATGCCTGCATATTCTCAGATGCGGATTGAATAAAAGGAAAAGCCCTCACAAACACAAAGCACATCAAATTGCTTCAAAGAAAGGAGCATTCCAGGGAGGGGCCCTCCCCCACCCCCATCCTGGACTGGGCCTGTCCAGGAATGTCCCAGTGGGTGGTGGCAGTGGCAGCCGGGTTAGAGAAGGGAGAAGGTGGCATCAAAGGCAGAAAAACAGCCACCCCGCAGCAGAGCTAAGCAACAGACATCAGCCCTGCTTCTTGCCGTCCTTGGCATTCTGGAGCTTGCATTAAGCCCCCCACCCCACCCCACTGTATTTGCACAACACCCTAATCCCTGTTTTCTTCAACAGTTTATTTGTCATTTCACCTTGCTCTGTTTTCCCTCCGGGAGATCGTTTAAGCCCTTTTGTTCCATCTCAGTGACATGCTCCCCTCTACCCCCCAAATGGGCATCACGTGGCTAAGGTGTTTTTTTGGTTGGGGGGAGTCATGCAGAGAGTGGTGACTGAGACAGGGAGGGGCACCTTTCATCCAAGCCCCTGTGACAGCCCATGCAGACCCTTCTTGCTCCGCAATGGCTGAGAGGGTGTCTCTGGCCGCTGCTTCTCCCTCTCTCGAAATGGTGCCATTTTTCCTCCAACAGGTTCTTTGCGTGAAAGGAGGCGCAGCCAAGCCCACCACTGCAAGGCCATGTGGCGGCTTTGTTTTGTCTGGCTGCCTGGCGCTGGATTTTTCCTCCGATTGGATGAAAAGGCTGGAGATTCTACTTTCTCCTTCACGGATGGAACGGCAGATTGTCCGGGTTTCTGCTGCCTTTGGGGATTTAATCTCTGGGCTTCTGCTTTATTTTTGCTTCGTTAAAGCTTTTATGCTAATCGCTTTTGTGTCCACAAGGAAGATTAGCCTCTCTGTGGATGTGGGAGTTTAGGTGAATTTTGGGAGGATAGGAGGAGGGGCGTGGCCCAGAGATGGCGGAAGACACCTGGGATCCTCGTGGCCTGGAGACTCGGCCTGGCATTGTGTGGGGGTTGCTGGAACCTGTCCTGCTTCTCATACAGCAAGAATCGGGTGTGGGGAGGAAGACCTGAAAGAGTTTGAGAATTCATGACCAAATAGCAGAGAACAGGAGGGAGGCATTGAGTTGGGGGGAGGCAAGTTGGCCCCACAGATACAGAAGGGAGGCAGAAAAAGATGGCTTGCAAGCTGTGGGGCCATACGGGGGACCCTTTTACAGATGCAGAGCATCAGGACTAGCGGGAGCTCAGCCAACCTGTTTCCACGGCTGCCTCGGTTCTCTCGGGCGTGCCCCTGCCCTGCACAACAGCACTGCTCTGCATGACTGACAGCCATGGAGAGCTCCTGCTGCAGGTGCCACTCACAAGTGTGTCACTCTTGGAATGGGTGTGACCCCCCCCCCGTGCTTTAGAATGCCCCCTAAACTTATCAACTAGCCCTGATGACAACTGGGGTCCCTTTGGGCTGGGCGGAGGACCTGCAAGCAACCCAGGCAGGCGCATGCCCTCGGTCGCAAGGAAAGGAGCTGTGGCCTCGTGGGTTGGGTGCCTTTCCTAGACATTGTAGAGCTGCATTTTCCTGGGCAGTTGGCTTTTCTGTCCCCCTGCTGCTCCTGTGTGGCCAGTGGGCCTTCCTTGCTTCAGATCCCAACCCAGCGTCAGCTGCGCTGGTCAGGGAAGGGAAGGCTGACTCCCTTGCAGAGCAGGATGGGGTGTGGGGTGCAGCCGC
This sequence comes from Bungarus multicinctus, assembly GCA_023653725.1. Classification (NCBI taxonomy): domain Eukaryota; kingdom Metazoa; phylum Chordata; class Lepidosauria; order Squamata; family Elapidae; genus Bungarus; species Bungarus multicinctus. Next base: position 22,785,851 of record CM042843.1, read on the forward strand.
TGAAGGCAGATGCTGGCAGACTAAGCGCAGGGTGGAAATGCCGCTGCTCCCCCTTGATTTGGCTCTGCTCTTCCCGTGTCCTGGTGGCTTTCTCTTGCCATGGTACTGGGGGGGTGGGGAGGCCGGGCCCAGGCTAGATCCTGCGGCCTGGCCTTTCCCTGCACATCCTGGGTGCTGGTGAGAGTCCGGGGGTGGGTGAGTAGCAGCATCAGGCGGCTGTGCCTGCAGCCTGAGGGCTGGACTAGCATGAAATTGGGGGCTCAGGAGAGCAGGGAGACGAAGTGTGTGAGGCCGAACCAGCAAAACAGAGAGTGCACTGTTATGGCTGGTAGGACTCATTGCCACAAGACGAGGCAATGGTCGGGGCTGGCTGGCTTTGAATGGGCTTCAGTTGACTGAGGAGAGGAAACTGAGGGGGCAGCGGGTGAGTGACCTTCCTCGTGGAGGGAATTTAGGTGCATCCCCGGGTGAGAATTGCAGGGGCAGAATCGGATCAGAGGTATTTTCTGCTTTCTGTGGTTGAGCCAGAGAAAGGGCATCCAAAGTGGGTTGTGGATTGTCCCTTCTCAGTTGGGACATCCCGGCCAGGCTACTTCCCCACAAACCTCTTGCCTCTCCTCTCTGGACCTGAGGCTTCCCGAGGAGCTGAGCCATCCGGAGTTTGGCAGCCTTCTTCCTCTTCTGGTCTCCTACATGCTTGGGAAAGCACCGATAAGCAGGTCTAACATTATATGCTCCTCACACACTGAAAGTGATCTCCAGGCCTGCTGATACCCACTCCTTAAAAAAAGGCATTCAAAGACAAAAGAATACATAGAGAACATTCTTCAAGATTCTGATTGATTAAAGCAGGGGATTCCAAGTCCCACTTCCACTTGTCAGTCTTCAGATACCTTTTGCTTTTCTGTCAAAACTGAAGGCAGCTGACAGTCCTCCAGGCCCTTCTCCCATGAGAGCAGTTGGGGAGAAAGTCTATGATGTGCCCTTGTTTACAATGACCCTGCCTATTAACTTTTGGGTTTTTGTTTTTGCTTCCCCCCCTCTTTAGCAAAGCTGTACAATCTAAAGTGGACTGCATTTTGGTGAGTAAAAGCTGGAAATGGGGCACTTCTAGTTGGGGCTCCTTACCTACGGTCTTCCAGAGGGCCCTGGGCCCCGGTGCCAGGCTCTGGGGCTTCCAAAGATAGGGTCGTTATGCTTCTTGGGAGAAGGCCCTGTCCTGAGAAACTCTTCTCTGCTGAGCTGCTGGCTGGTTTTCATGTGCCAGCTGGCTGAGAGCTTCCACACAGCAAAGGCCCACACCTCTATGGGGCAGGAGGAACAGCAGGGCAGGGAAGGAGGCGGCCAGCTTTTCTGGGCTGCCCTGAAATTTCCCAGGAAAGAGGTTGTGGAAACGAGCTCCGAAGTGGTGACCCTTCTCCCTCTGTGTTTAGCAAGAAGTTGAGAAGTTTACAGATTTACAGAAACTCTACCTCTACCTTCAACTGCCTTCTGGTCCCAGCAATGGTGAGAAAAGGTAAGGGGGGTGTTATCTCAGGATCTGAAGAGCATCTGCCCCTTCCTCAACTATACCCGGTCACACGGCTGTGCCGGGAGGGCTTCCTCTGGGTGGCCTGGCGTGGTGCCTTTGGCTCCTGGTGATATAGTGAGAAGCCTTTCCCAAGAAATGGCAGGTTTTGCAATACCTTGAACCCTTCAGGATTAATGGAAAGAGAGTTTTCTGGGAAGGACCTTGGGAGTGTCTGAGCTCTGCTGCCCCTGCTGGAAGGAGGCTTTCTCCTTGACTCCGTGGCCTCCAGCCCTCTCCCCCCACCCCTTCACTGCCTCCCTGGCCGCCTCTCTGAACTGCCTTGGCTTGTGCAGTGCCTCCCTTGTGAGAGAAAGCACCGCACCCTTCCATGGGGAGCTTGGCTCAGACCCTCCGGGCCATGGCTTTGCACGTGTGCAGAGGTCTCACTGCTTCGTGGGGCGCATGCTCTCTTTACTGCGGGCCAGCTCTGTGTGGCCACACTTGAGGCCCTCAGCCCCAGGGAGGCCGATTGGAAAGCAGCTCCTGTGGCGGGACTTCCCCAGGGACAAGGGCCTTCGCGGACTGAGGCTGCCCTCCTCCTGAGCCCAGGCAGGGGGGCATCTGCTGGGGATGCGGCTGACGCCAGATGTCCCCTCTTCTTGCTGCAGCGACCAGCTGTCTGTCTCCTCCAGCCGCGCTCAACAGGTGCACGCCCTTTCCTGGATCCGGAGCACCTTGGAGGAACACCCGGAGACCTCCCTCCCCAAGCAGGAAGTGTACGATGAGTACAAGTGAGTCTTCCATCCGTGGTCGGGGAGGGCGCCTGCGAAGGGCCGACTGGCTGCTTTCCGCCCTCTCCAGCAGCCTCTGGCCTTGGTGCCCTTCGGCTCGCCCTGCTGGGCTGCTCCCCTCTCTGGGTCTCAGGAATGCTGCAACTGCTGACCGGGACACGAGGGCCAGACCTCTCCCAAAGGGGGTCCATTGTGTTCCGTAGGGTGCTTGTAGGAGACTGCCCTCCAGGTTGAAGCGACAGTTCTTCAGCCCCACTGGCCTGGAGGGAGGTCCTCGGCAAGTCCCCACTTCTCCTCAGGGAGGAGGAGAGGTCAGTCTCCCACAGCCTGAGCCTGCCATCTGGCGAGAGCAGCCATTCCCACCATCCGTACCGAGATGCTGACATGCCAGCGCTCTCCGTCCAGTCACTGTTGTTAGCCTGCTCTCCGGTGCTGGGACTTTGCTGTGCTACAGCCCAGATTGGGCAGCCAGGCTCCCCAGGGAAGAGCTGGGGGAGTGCTGAGATGGGTTTTGTGGTACCAGTTCTCTTCCCTCACCCAGAGGGTGATTCAGCTCTGCCCAGAGGGCTGGTGGGAGGCTCCCTGGGGCTGCCCTTCCACCTTTCCCTCTTTCCTCCTCCTCCTGAGGTTTCTGGGCTCTCCCTGCTGGACAGGTGGAGGGGAGGGGGCGGCGGCACAGGGAGTGGGATTCCCTCTGATCCCAGGAGCGTCTTCAGTGGCAGGGAGTGCAGGGTTAGGGGTCGGCTGGACGGAGCAGGTCCCTCCCTTCTTGAGGGCAATCGCTGGGAGTGCCGGCTGCCCTTTTCTTTGCAGAGCCTCCAGGTCTTCCGGCTCTTGGCCTCCTTGCTCTTGGACGCTCTTCTCCTGCCCTCGGCTGAGCCGGGCCCGGGCCCACTCCTGTGACCCTCCTTTCGTTTCAGGAGCTACTGCGACAATCTCGGCTACCACCCGCTCAGTGCCGCAGACTTTGGCAAGATCATGAAGAACGTGTTTCCCAACATGAAGGCCCGGCGCCTGGGCACGCGAGGCAAATCGAAATATCCTTTGGGAAGGGCTTCGGGGGTCTCTGGGCTGTGGCCGCAGGGCAGGCAGGCAGCGCTTGGAAGAGGACAATGCCCCCTTAATGTTTGAATTCACATATTGCTACAGTGGACTTCGGAAGAAAGCACTCGTGCAGATGCCATCGCTCCCCAACCTGGACTTCCCTAAAACTGGAGACGGGGTAAGCTGCTGCCTCCCAGGTCTCCTCCCTGCAGGCTGTCGGCCACCTCCAGGGCCTTGACTGGGGGGTAGGGGCGAGACGAAAGGGGTTTGAGGAATCCTATCAAGCCAGAGCCCCTCATGGAGACAAGGCGGGGGGCGAGGGGGGAATGGGACATTCAGATTCTGTGACTCTGGCCCGATTATAACCGCCGCTGGTCGGCATGCGTGATCTGGCCCAGCTGCAAGGGCTGACAGGCATCCTAGTGGTACAAAGGCCTTTCAGCTGCAGTGGACCGAGCACAACATACTGTAGTCCATCCTGTGCTGGCAGTTTGAGGGTTTGACATCTGCCCCAAGAGGTTTCATGGCCTGATGATGCTAAGCGAAGAGGAGGAAGCCTCAAAAAGCGGCTGCAGAGCGGTGCAACAGGCAGCAGTTTCTAGGACAGGGGTGTCAAACTCAAGGCCCGCAGGCTGGATCCAGGGCCTGCCTGGAGACAGCAAGAGACCGGCCCGCCTTGCCTCTGCTAGTGAAAATGGAGGTGGGCTGCGCTCCTCCCCAGCTCCATTTGTGCTGGCAGAGGGAAAGATAGAGGGAAAAAAAGAAATCGGAAGAGAGCAAGGGAGGAAAAAGAAGGAATGAGTGGAAGAAGGAGAAAGGAGAATGAAGAAGAGGGAAGGAAGGAAGATCATAATGAGAGGGAGGGTCCAAGGGAAGTCCCACCTTAGCATTTGGCCACCACAGGGGCCCCGACACGAGTCCCGTGTCATGCCCACCACGGACCACACCCCACATGCCTGCCCACCCCCCAGTCCTCCAACACAACTCTGATGTGGCCCTCAATGAAATCGAGTTTCACGCCCCTGGTCTAAAAGGAGGCCAGCCTTCACTTGGCGAAGAATCCCGGAGTCCTTCCTGCACGGAGATGCTTGGAATGGGGAGGCGCCTTTTGAGGCCTGGGGCTCTGAAACTGCAGCGGGACAAGCCGCACTTTGGCACTTTGGCCTTAGCCAGACGCAGAGCCTTGTGCCCTGTCTACCGACAGCAGCCTGAATTGCAGGCAGTGACGTTTTAAAGAGAGAAGTTGACTTTCCATAAAACTTGGGCTGAAATAATCCTCCTGACCAAAACCAAGGTTGCTATAGGAGTTTTCCCAGCAGGGTCTGGAGCTGTCGGTTTCCAGCCCTCATTTCCCTGGATGAGAGGTGGAGCCCTCAGGGCCAGGGGGCTCCTTCTGTCCTCCAAGGGGTGGTTTCCCAGAGACGGGGACAGGGCAGTCCCGAGCACGCTTTTCAGTCCTTCCTTGTGCTTTGCTCTCAGCTGGATGGAGCAGAGCCTGCTGGGCGCCTGCAAAGTGCTGATGAGGAGATTGTGTCCGCTGCCTGCCAGCTGGTCTGCGAGTGGGCTCAGAAAGTGCTCAGCCAGCCCTTTGATTCTGTCCTGGACTTGGCCCGCTTCCTGGTGAAAAGCCACTACACGGGCACCAAGTCCATGGCAGCTTTGGCAGTGATGGCAGGTGCCCCTGCAGGTAAGAAGGGAGAAAGCAGTTTCCCTCTCGCCTGGGGACCCCTGAGGGGCATCAGGAAGGCATCGAGCCTTGCAAGAGCTGCCTCTGTGGGTCAAGCTTAATTCCCAGGGTGTGGTTTCACCTCTGACGTTGAGAAAGGCACTTTGGCCGTGGAAGACACTGGGCTGGTAGGGAGTCTGCCAGGCGTCTTTCGCAGCTGGTCGGCTAGACTGGGCAATGGTGAGGAGAGGGAGGGGGGGCTGCCCAATTTTTTTTTGCCTGTGTAAAAGAGCAAACTGGACCTCCCTGCTCCTTCATGGGGTGGCGGAGGAGGGGTTTATTGGGAGGGCTGAGCTGAGCCTTCCCCCTGGTCAAGGCTCTGCCTGCCTCTTCCAGGACTCAAGGGGATCCCCCAGCCGTCGTCGGCTTTTGTCCCGACGGCAGAGAGCAACTCCTTCCAGCCCCAGGTGAAGACGCTGCCTTCGCCCGTGGATGCCAAGCAGCAGCTGCAGCGCAAGATCCAGAAGAAGCAGCAGGAGCAGAAACTGCAGTCTCCCCTGCCAGGCGAGTCCCCCGCCAAGAAGGCCGAGGGCACCGCCAGCAACGGGGTTGCCAGTCTTCCGAATGGGAGCCCGGCCATCCTGTCCCCTCAGTCCATTGGCATTGTGGTGGCTGCCGTGCCAAGTCCTATCACGGTAAGTCTCCCGGGGAGGCAGGGAGGGGTGGGCAGAGCTGCCACTAGCAGCGTTGAATGTTGGCGCAGGACCAGGCAGAGACCCACGGAGGGGTCACTGGGCTTCTTCCATGATTTGGAGAGGCATTTAGCTGGAGTAACTCCAGGAGGGGCAGAGTCAAGAATTGGGAGGGCAAAGAGATGGGATGGGGGGGATGGCTGGGAGTGGGGAGCATGGAGTCCCCTGTTGCCAGAAGAAAGCAAACTGGTCAGCTCAGAGTGCAGCCTTTGTGTCCCCTTTTCTCCCCTGCAGGTGCCAAGGTCCCGGCAGTTGGTAACGTCTCCTAGCCCGATGGGCTCGGCCGACGGCAAAGTCCTTCCACTCAATGTCCAGGTGGTCACTCAGCCCATGCAGCCCATCAAGCAATCTCCAAAGACTCCCCAGAATGTACCAGCCAGTCCCGTGGGAGATCGCTCTGCCCGTCATCGCTATGCCCAGATCCTGCCAAAGCCAGCCAACACCAACGCGCTCACCATTCGTTCCCCAACCACAGTACTCTTTACGAGCAGCCCAATCAAGACGGTGGTTCCTGCTCAGCACATGAACGTGGTCAAAATGACCGCCATCTCACTTGCCCCGAGCGGTGCCAGTGGCACGCCCATCAAGCACACAGCCTCCACTGTTGGTTCAGGAGCCGCAGACGAGCCCAGGGGCATTCCTCAGATCAAGAACGGGTCTGTGATTTCACTCCAGTCCCCGGGAACCAAAGGAGGTAGCGGAGGCCTAGCTTCTGCCTCATCTTCAGTCGAGGTCAAACTGGAGCCAGAACTTGTGCCAGATGAGAGCTTGCGGCAGAACCAGGAGAATGCAAACCCTGCTCAAGCGGTCAGAGTCACCCTGCTAACACCTGTGGACCAGTTGAGAACTGGGGAGGCCGAGGCCTGGAAAGGCCAGGCAGAGGAGTGTCTTGGAGCAGCAAGCGGTGACCCCCGGGGGGGGGATGCAGAGAGGAAGTCCCTTTCCCAGGCTCATGAAGGCCCCCCGGGCCCCCCAGACATGGCTCAGCATGTCTCCAGCACTGGCATCGCCCCCTCGCCTACTGCAGGCGACCAAGGGTGCCCGAAAGGCCTGCGGAAGAGGCTGCCTTCTGCCTTTGTGGATGCTCAGGGCCCCCCTGTCAAGAAGCTTTCCGTGGGGCAAGTCTCTGCAGAAGCCCCCAAGACCAGCGGTGCGAAGACAGCCCAGCAGACGGGAATCCTGCCTCTCCCTAACAGGGACAGTCCGGCTGCCCTTCTGCAGGGTCCCGGCCAGGTGGCCCCCCAAATCCAGTCCACAGCCTCAGGGATCAGCCTGGAGGCCTCCTGCCCCCTGGACGCTGACCTCCTCATTGCCCCCAGCAACTCCCTGCTGGAGCCGCCCCCAGTAGCCTCCTCGGCAGGTGTGGAAATGAAGTTGGAAGGAGACATTTTTGTCCTAGGAAACGGCTCGAAGTCCGAGGGCAGCCTGAACCCCAACGTGTGGCAGCAGCTGGCCAAGGAGGCCTGCAAGCCCCCCATCAGTGTTATGGCGCTGGCTGGACCATGCGACGCCGAGGACCTAGCCAAGTCCGCCTGGGAGCCGGTGCACTTAGAAAGGTTCCAGCCGGCCGGGGCAGCCTTTGGGCAACCGTTGCCAGATCAGGTCCCGCCAGCCCCTCTCGACCAGCCCCTGCCTGGCCAGAACTCCGGCCAGCTGCCCCTGCAGCAGGAGCTGAATGACTTTGAGGACGCCGCCTCCCAGTCCCATGACAACTTCTTCTCCTTCGACGATGACCTGACCCAGGACAGCATCGTGGAGGAGTTGGTGCTGATGGAGGAGCAGATGTCCCTGAGCACCTCCCACCTTTACGGCTCCTCTCTGGGGATGGCTCTCCAGAACCAAGGGGCAGCTCAGGGGGCACCCTTGGCTCCTCACCCCAGCAGTGCCCATTTCTACCACTCGATCCACAGCAGCGGCACTCCTGTTCATACACCCACCCCCACGCCCACGCCCACCTCTGAAATCATGGCAGGTTCGCAAGGTGTGTCGCGGGAGAGTCCATGCTCCAGGATGGCCCAGACCACGCCTGTTGACAGCGCCCTGGGGAGCAGCCGGCACACGCCTGTCGGCACCCCACACTCCAACTGCAGCAGCAGCGTACCCCCAAGCCCCGTGGAGTGTAGAAACCCCTTTGCCTTCACCCCCATTAGCTCCAGCATGGCCTACCACGATGCCAGCGTGGTTTCCAGCAGTCCTGTGAAGCCCATGCAGAGGCCCATGGCCACCCACCCCGATAAAACCAAGCTGGAATGGATGAATGCCGGCTATGGGAGCGTGGGGGGCTCCTCTGTCACCAGCCAGGGGATTCTGCCTGGCTACCAGGAGTCGGTGGAAGACCGTTTCAGAAAGCCCCATGCCTTTGCTGTCCCTGGCCAGTCCTACCAGTCTCAGACACGGCACCACGATCCCCATTTTGGGCGAGTGACCCCTGTCTCCCCCGTCGGCAACAAGCAGGAAGGTTTTGCCGTCCCTGCTCCTCTTGATAACAAAGGGACCTGCTCCTCTCATGGTGGCCATTTCAGATGCCGGAGCGTCAGTCCCGCTGTGCACCGCCAGCGGAATCTTAGCGGGAGCACTGTCTGTCCCGTCACGGCCGTGCTTCGCTCTGGAACGATGGTGGGCTCTTTTGGGAGTCCAGTCGCCCCGGAAGTTCACACCTCCTTGGCGAACGTCCATGCAGACCCAAGTGCCAGTAACCTCGCCCAGCGCAGCCAGTCAGTGCCCCTGACGGTGATGATGGAGACGGCCTTTCCGCAGCCTCAGAAGCAGCCAAGCTCCAAGAAGATCACCAACGTCTTGCTCAGCAAGCTGGACTCGGAGAACGATGATGCCATGCGTGGCCTGGGCATCAACAACCTCCCCTCTAATTACACCGCCAGGATGAACCTGACTCAGATTTTAGAGACTTCTGCTGCCTTTCCAAGTGCCAATGCCCAGAACATGCCCCCGTGCAGCCCGTCCGTTTTTGAATTCCAAACACCAGGTTACCTCGCTAAGAACAGCAGCCCCGACCCGACAGACTTTGCTTCTGGGGACAACGCAGCCCCTTCGGAAGCTGGGGAGCAGCAGCTGGATTTCAGCGGCACCGTGAAGGAGCTTTTGGAGGAGAGCAGTCTGCAGAGCAGCCAGGGGCCTCCCGACTTCTCCAGCGACATGAGGCTGACCTCAGAGCTCTCCGGGAGCATGAACGACCTGAACGCCCTGGACCCCAACCTGCTCTTTGACCCGGCCCACCCGCAGGGCCACGACGATGAGGCAACACTGGAAGAGTTGAAGAACGACCCCCTGTTCCAGCAGATCTGCAATGAGTCCATCAGCTCAATGACTTCGGCAGGTTTTGATTGGATGGAGAGTAAGGACCATCCCGCTGTGGAAATGTTGGGTTAAGGTGTGCGTGTGTGCACGTGTGTGTGTATGTATACACACATATACATGTCTGTGAGTGTGTGCGTATATATATATATATATATGTATATATGTGTGTATATATACGTGTGTGTGTAAATATATATACACGCACACACGTGTGTGTGTATGTGTGTATAAAGTCTATGTAGCACACTGTATTTAAGAAAACCTAAAGACAAGACATGCTGTATTTGTCTTAATGGAAGTGCCTCCTGCAGCAGAAACAACATTTGTGACATTTTTTTAAAAAAAGAACTGCTCTACCAGCTGCTTTATTCTTCAGCAGGGTGGATACAATCTTAACCAATTTTTAAGGCATTTCTGAAGGATGCAGCCTGCTCCAGAGCCAGTATTAGGTTTAAAAATTCTGCTTACTGAAAAACATGGCTTGCTGCCTCTGGAGGAGAAAGAGCCTTTGCGGGAGGGGGAGGGGGAGTGCTCCCCACCAGCCTTTCCTCCGCCTGCTCTGCAGGGCCTTCCATTGGCATCAGGGTTCAGAGAGGCAATGCTGAAACTGGGAGGGTGCGTGGATGGGTTGCATGGTGCATCGGATCGGGAAGTGCTTCTGTGCTCCGCGTGCATAAAGAGCCTTTGCTGACACGCTTGGCACACCAGAGAGAGCAAACACCCTGGTCACAAACACGGTGTGCCCCAGAGTGGGGAAGGCAGCCAGGCAAGTGTTCCCAGATCACTTGGTCAGGAGATGATCTCCAGGGGGCCTTTCCCAAAGGATGGTGGACTTGGCCCCCCCTCCATGGGAGGGCGGGGGGGGGGGGTTGCTCATTGGCCAGTTGCCAGGGAAGGAGGGAAATCAGCACAACTCGAGTCAGATGGATGTTAACTCCTTATCAAGGGCTAATTTGTGGCTGGAAGCAGGAGAGGCTTCCATGAAAGGAGAAGCAGCCCCAATCTTTTATCCCAGGGTGGCTCATATTAAGAAAACACCAGAATGTTTTAAAAGCAAACAGTTTAATGCTGCTTTTAACATCCTTGAGTAGAGAAGATTAGTTCCAACCCCTGCAATTAATAAATCTCTCCCTTCCATGGCAACTCTACCCTAAAATGTTTGTCAGGATTTATAGTTCTTTTTGTTCATATGAAAAACTAGAATGCAAGAATGACCGTGATTCAGGTTTCCCTAATTCACAGGCTTTTGGAAAAAAAGAAACATTTTTCTGCAGAAACTACTTAGTGTTTCTTTCGGTGATTGACCCAATTGGCCAGTTCTTCCTTGACGAAGTCATGCCCAGTTGGAGGAATCTTGTTAACGCTGGAGGGTGAATGTCCGAGGTCTTTCGTGGTAGAAACTATGGGAAGCCTGCCATGGCTAAGCCCTCCTTGGAAGTGTTCCTCCCAGCACCCATATGGAAGTAGGGGGGCCGCTGGGGCAAGGTCCCAGGGATTGGCACTTTGATGCCAGCAGATGAGCAGCTGTCCCAAGAGCACTGCTGTTGCATGGCTTCCCTGTCTCGCCAGCTCTGAGCCTCTTAGCAGCACAATTCCAGGGAAGGTGGTGGGGTGGTCCTGCCTGTTGGAGGAGAGGGTGCCCTGAGGCAGCTGACTGGGCAGAGCCAGCCCAAGGAGCCTCTTGCAGTTCAAGGTGCGTTAATTCCCTTCTGGGCTGGGATGCCTTACGAGGAAGCGCCCAGGAGGCAGTGCCCTTGCCTTACACCAGGTCAGCAGTGGGAAGAGGGAGAGGGGACAAAGTCAGGCCTTTTTTGCCTCCCCTCTGGGGCCTGGGAGCCGCCACCACTCCACCCGATCCCTGGCTTAGGGGGCGGTCTGCCTCGGCAAGCTTTTTCGGGTTTTATTCCCACATAAAGGTGCGTCTTGTGAAGTGTCTGCAGCCATGAGAATCTGCTCCTGTACAAACACATGAAGGGCCCTGGGGCCACTTCTTTCTGTATGGTCCTCAGCCAGGGAGGAAGCCAGGCACAGTGACCCACCCCTCACCGCTGGGTGTATGGTTCACACACGCACACACTCAAGTAGTATTGGTGGGGCTGTCCTATGGGATACAGAGAGGTGGGGTGCTGGGTGGGTTTCCAGTGCCCAATCCAGGTGTGCCCTTGGGCAGAGCACAGACTTAGACAGAAACACCCACTTCTGTTCCGTTTCCTTTCCAGCAATAGTGTAGCTGGTGCTTGGAAGCACACGGGGGCAGGGGAGCTGCTGGGCCCAGGCGCAAACCCCAGTGTGAAGGGGCTCCCCCCATCCCAGCTGTCATGGTGCTAGGGGGTCGACCCCTCACTCTCCCTTGCCTGCCCTTCCTAGGGGCCTAAGCACTGCCACACCCCAGGCTCCCTGTTGCCCTTCCTCGTGGCCCAGGGCAGTTTTGAGGAGGTGGTTCTGGGCTGTTCCTCTACCGAAGGAAAGGTTGCTTGTTTTATGTAGCAAAATTATCTCAGTGAGATACATCTCCTCTTATTCTCTTACCTGAGAATCTTACAGCAGGAACAGTCTGTGTTTGCCTCACCTCTTGGTGCATCCTCACCCATGTGCATGCGGTGTTCTCTTGGCTTGCCTCGTTCGTGCTAGTTAGAATCCCGTCAGCCACCCCCTCCCTCCCTCCCTCCCCTGTGCTGGATCGGGGCCTGTTCTGCACAACCAGATTGGCATGGGGAGTTGCCCGCTCACTTCGCGATCCTGCCAGGCTCAAAGGCCGCCCTTGGCCAGACGCTGCTGCTTCCCCAAGTGGGCGAAGAAGCCACCCCTGGCACACCTGGACCCTCCGTGAACTCCCCCTCCCAAACCCAGTCGCCCAGCTTTCGAGGAGCGTTTCGTTGTCTGTTGGACCGCTAAAGGACAGTGGGTAGGTCTTGCCGCGTAGCATTTCAGTTCATTTTTTTTATTGGAAGTGCTCAACATTTGTTTTTTAATGTTTTCAGGAACAATAAAACATTTTCTATGAAGTTTGACTCCAGAAGCAAGTTCTTGGGAACGCAAGGGTCTCCATTCTTCCTTGGCCTGGGGAGGGAGGGAGTGGGCCTGTGGGGGCTTTCCTGGACTGGACACAGGCTAGCGGACGCTGTCCCTTTAGCACTCGCTCTCCTCCAGACCCAGCGCTTCTCTTCGGGAAAGAGCGAGGGCCCTGGGCTGCATCTTCCATCTCCCTGGCCCCCCAGGAAAGTGGCATTGGAGTTGGAGGTGAGCTAGGCTGGATGGGGAGATCTGGTGGCCACAGGGCTCAAGTGGGGTCCCGGGTTCAACAAAGTGGCTGGAAGGGTAGGGGGCCCTTAATGGTAACAACCCCAACCCGGTAATGCTGCTGCCATGGGAGAGTGGGGCAAATTGGGTGGGAGGACAGGCATGGCAGGCTTGTGTGTGGGCCAGCTCCCTGAGGGAAGCTTATGGTCACAATTCCTGTAGCCTCCCACCTGTGAGCCTCATTGGGCAGCCCTCAAGAAAGTGCCCGAGGGAGGTCCCCAAAGAAGCAGCCCTGGAAGGCTTCCACAGACCTGTGGAGATCCTCTGGCTCCCAAGGGGAGAGACCACCATGGCCATGCAAGGCTTGGATGGGATACTGGGGGAAGGGGTGGGCAGCCCAGGGTTTCTATTTGCTGCAGAGAAGCTGGGTGCTTTTCCTAATCTTGGAAAATGGTTTCCAAGTGGAAATGCAGACAAAAGTGGAAATTGTTCACTCTGTTATTCTAGTCTTGTGAATCAGATCCACCAAGAGCCCTGGTAGCACAGTGGTTAAAATGTAGTATTGCAGGAAAACGGCCCACAGCCTGGAGTTTGATCCTGACGGCACAAGGTTAGCTCAGCCTTCCATCCTTATGAGGTTGGTCAAGGTGGGTAAAATGAGGACCCAGATTGTTGGGGCCCATCTGCAAATAATGCTGACATTGTAAACCTCTCAGTGCTCCATGCACTATGGACCCCCAGTGCTATTGCTGTCTAATGATGAGGCTTAATCCCAACGTTGCCTTGGCCTCTTCCTCCCCGGTTCTGCTTTGGAGCCCCCAACCAGCCTTCAAGGGCAGCCCTCCTGTTTCCCCAAGTAGAGAGCGCTGAGCTGCAGGGTGGGGGGGTGGAGGCAGGACAGACGTGAAAAGCTCCTTTGGGGCACCCGTGCCCAGGGTGACTGAATCTCCACCGCCTTTCATTCAAGGCGCTTTCCCTCCCTTTGCCACAAGAGGGCAGAGGCCACTCCATCTTCTATTTATTTATTTTTCGTATTTCTATACCGCTCCCTCTCCCAAAAAGGGACTCGGGGCGGTGTACACACTAAACATATAAAATAAATACAGATAAAACAGAATTTAAAATCAAAATTAAATAAATATATGATTAAGTCTCATTAGCTAAGAATTAGAACCCTTATTATAATTTAAAAACCCCAAAGACCCTTATTTGGCCAGACCGGCCTGTTTAAACAGTAAGGTCTTAACTGTGCGCCGGAAGGTTAGGATGTCTGACATGGCTCGTATCTCCGGGGGGAGACAGTTCCAAAGGGAGGGGGCTCCCACAGAGAAAGCACATAATCTAGGGGCCGTCAGCCGACAGCGATCGAGCGGCGGTACCCCAAGTAGGGCGACCCTGTGGGAGCGTACTAGACGGCGGGAGGTTGTTGGTGGCAGCAGGCGGTCCCGTAAGTATCCAGGTCCCGAGCCATGGAGCACTTTAAATACTATTAGTACCACCTTGAATCGAATCCGGAAGGCCACAGGAAGCCAGTGCAGCCTGCGGAGAAGTGGTGTTACGTGGGCGTCCCTAGGGGCGCCCACGATCATCCGCGCGGCTGCATTCTGAGCTAACTGCAACCTCCGGAGAATCTTCAAGGGGAGCCCCATGTAGAGGTCCATCTTCTGCTCAGTCCAGCCCAGAAGAGGGCGCCGGAAACCCAGGGAGCCCCGCCGGTTCCCGAAGCAACAGGTTCCGTGTGTGTCGGGGAGTTTTAAGCTCTAGACCCTCCAATCCTGCCTTAGTCGACGCCACCGATGTCAGCAGAAATCCCACGGGGGCTTTTCAAGGGGCACCTGGGCTTCCTCGGGTTTCTCCTTTGAAAGCGGTTCGCTTCTCCTCCAAGAGCCGAAGCAGCTGCTTGAAGGAGAAGCGAAAGGAAAGGCGGACGTTTGGGAAAAGCGCCTTTGGGACGACCGTGAGCTGCAGGATGGAGACTCTCCGCGAAGTCCTCGGCGGAAGGTTCTGGGTCCCTGGGAGCCGCTGCCAGGACTGAAGGCTGCAAAGGACGCAGGGGAGGAGAGCACGGAAACCGGCCCCGGCTTGCAAGCACAGCCGCGCCGAGAGAGCGGCTCCTGGGCGTTGGGCGAAACGCTGCCGCCCACAAAAGGCGCAGAAGGCGAAGTGTGGCCAGACTGCGAAGGACGCGCTGGGGGCCTTCCGTCCGCCTCGGCTCCTCTAGCAGGAAACGGAGCCCTCGCCTCCATCCGCCTGCCCTGAATTAGCTGCGGACAACGCAGCGCTCGGATCGGCTACACAACGCCGCAACTTGTAGCTACTTGGGCTGAGGCCGCTCACCGCCTTTGCTGCCCCCCCACCGCCCCGCATTCAGGCAGCCACGCATTCGGCCCAGGCGCGGCCTCCCCCACCTCTCCGGCCTCGCTCGCTCGCTGGCTTCGGGCCGGGGAAGAGCCGCTCCAAAGCGGGGCGGGCCCGCAGACTTCTCGGGGCGGGTTAGGCTCAGCCGTTGCCGGTTGCGGACTGAGAAAGGAACAAACAGGAAGGCTGGCGGAGCTTTCGGGGTCCGCGAAGCGACTTTGGGAGGCGTCGAAGGACCGAGTGGCCGTCGCGCCCCCTCTCGCCCTTTGCGCGCCTCGCCGCCCTTCAAGCAATGCTCTGCCGGACAGGGAAAGGCGGCCAATGCGCGCGCCCGACCGCGGGGACCCACCTCCTGCCCGGCGCCTCTGACCTCAGGTGCCGGCTCCGGCCTCGCGGGGAGGGGCGAGCAGGGGGTCGCTCGCCCCTCCCCGGCCGCGCCGACGGCCAATAGCGGGCGGCGCAAAAGTCGCGCCCGACCCGCGGCGCGTCCGGGGAGCCTCGCGCCCTCCGCCCGGTCCGGCCTGCCCTGCTCCGGCGGCCCCGCAGCGCCCCTCCCCGCTTTTGTGTGGCGGTCTGTCCGCGCGCGCCAGCCTCCCGTCTGTGTCCGGGCGCGGCCGGAGGGGAGCAAGAGGCTGGCCGCGCCAGCGACGCCATTCGGCTCGGGGAGCGAGGGGGGCGGCCGGGAAGGGCGATGCCCGAAGAGCCCGCGGTTGCCCGCTGCTAAATGGCGCCCCGCCGGAGCCCTGACCTCGCCGCCGCTGCCCTCCTCCTGTTCGCCGCCCTCCCAGGTAAGTCCCTTCTCGGCCAGGCGCCGCGCATCTGACCCGGTTCGCCCGGCCTCGACAGCCGCCCACGGGACGAGAGGCCGTGGCCGCTGCTGTCGAGCCGGCTCGCTGGGCGCACGTGCGGAGGGGGCGGCCCTTGGCGAGCCCCGACGGGCAGGGCGCGCTCCTGCTGGAAGCCCGGCCGGTCCGGGGCAGCCCAGAATCCAGCCGGATTGCGCGCCGCCCGCCCGCCGCTGCCCGGTCCCTGCCGCGGTTCGCGAAGCAGCCGGTCTCGGCGTCGGTCGGCTGAGCTCCCGGAGAGCCGTGCGCTGCTTTCGGCCGGCTGCCCGCTCCGCCCGCAAAGCCTCCCCGGCGGGTGCCTTCGCGTGCCTCCCCACGGACAACGCGCGGCCCACCCTCCCTTGCCACAAAGGAGCTCGGCCGGGCACCTCCGCCGGGCGGCCTTGCTTGAGACCAGGGCTTGCAGGCCCAGAAGTGCCCCGCTTTTCCGGAGCTGCCGCGTTCGAGTGCCGGTTCTGCAGCTGGCTGGTGCCGAGAGCCGGCGGAGGAGGAGACGCTTTGGGGGCCAGCAGAAGGCCCAGCCCTTCTCCCTTGCCTGTCTGCCTGCGCCAGAGGGTTGAAGGCTGCTGGCCAGAGTGAGGCCCCTGTGACGGGTGGCTGAAAAGAGGGTAAAAGACCTCTGGCCCAAAGCGCCTTTCCCTGCTCACCTTTCCCTCTTCTTGCTCTCTAGGGATAAGGAGCTTTAGTGAACTGTTTTTCGTGAAAGAGCCTCAAGATGTGACTGTGGCCAGAAAGCAAGCGGTGGTTTTAGACTGCCTGGCACAGGGTGAGGGCCCCATCAGCATCACCTGGCTCAGAAATGGAGTTAAAGTGTCTGAAAGCGAACAGATGCATTCTCTGGCCAATGGCTCCTTATACATACGCCAGCTTGAGAACGGCAAGCCAGGCGAAAGGCTGGATGAAGGAGTCTATCAGTGCTTGGCCCTGAATAAACACGGCGCTGTTCTCAGCCAGAAAGCGCACCTCACGTTTGCAAGTAAGTGTCTGTGACTTTCTTTGAGGGCCAGTTCCAGCACATCATGGAGGTGATGCTTCTGGTTTGGGGCAGGTTGACCTGTCCTGGGGTGCTTTGAAGAGGCAGGTATGTTCCATGCTCTGAAAGCAGCTGGGCCTTCTCCTCTGCGCACCTGCCTCTGCTTCCCCTCTGTGAGGCAGCAAGGTTGGCGCTCCAATCCATACAGTTGATGACACAGGAGGCTAGTTTTTAAGCACCTGGAAAATTATGCTGTGCTACCACAGTTAGCTTTTTGTGGCTAGATAAGTTGTGTGAACCCTAGCTTGTCATCTCTGAATCATGGCTTATGGCTGATTCCCCAAATCTTTTTTAAAAACTCAAAAGGATTGTGGTCAGTTGGTATTTGTGGATTTATTGCTGTCCTGTGGCCCTTTCAAAGCATGTGAGCCTGCATGCAAGCCTGCATTGCTGAGCTGTTGAGGAGGAGAGAGCTCCTTGGCAGGCTAGCTGGCTGGCTGACCCTAGGATAGAAAAGAGGCTCCTGCTGATTTTTGGGAAGACCCTGCTTGGCCACATAATGTTTCTCTGCCCCTTCCCCCATTCTGTAAAAAGCAGAATGGTCCTTTGAGATGCTACTTTGCTGGTTAACCAACTTGGTGCTTCCATAAGAGAGTGGCTGTGAGATCTTGTAATAGGTTAACTTCTCAGTTTTCCTGCATTTTCTCTGCTTGCCTGTAAGACAGATGAGGTGGATGAACCAAAGGTGTCTTCAGGGTCTCTGGGCAAAATCTGCCTGTCAGTTGTTGCAAGAAATGCTGTACTGGGCCTGCAATCCCATCACTGCAGGACAGTTTTTACACCCTTGTTTTAATGCATTCCTTTCTTTATTCTAATTACATGTTCAGCTTAAAGGTATTTCCCTCTTCCAAGTGGTGCTGCAGAATAATTCAAGAAATAAACTAGGTGTGCAAGTTGCACGCTTTTCGGTAGAGGAATCCTAAGGCACTATTTTGTGGTTGTATCTCAAAAGGAGCTGCAGGAAATGATCTTGGGAAAAATCCCTTTGTGCCCTCCAGCAGATCCTTTCCCCCAGCTGCTCCATGACTAGGGAACTCTTTGCCCTCAGGGCACACAGGGCCGACATGCCAGAGCTTGCAGAAAGGAAGGACCCTTCGCTCCAGCTGTGGGGTTCAGGGAGCTATCCTTCCTGCCATCAGCACTGCAGTGTCAGGCCGGAAAGAGGGAAGGTGTTGATGAAGGGAAGGGCCAGCAGCAACAGCTCCCTCTTTGATCTGACAACAGAGGTGGCCTTTCCGGGGAGGGGGTGTCTCTTCTGCAGCAGGATCTTCCCCTTCCCTGGGAGCTGCTTCTACTAAACCTGTAAGTGGCTGGGAAAGAGACCTGGGGGCTGTGCTTTTTTTGTGGAAACTTGGGTAAAAGGACATTTATATTACGCCTTCACAAACCGAGAAAATACCTTATTGGGGTGACTGTATGTGGTGTGCAGTGTTGAAGAGCAGCAAAGCAGCAGCACTGGGCTCTCAAGACAGCATAAAGGACACCCCTGCCAACTTTTGCCTCATCTTTTCAGAGGTGCCAGAGAAAGGCAAGGGTTTTTGCAGGTGCACAATAAGACCCATTTGGGGTGTCAGTTGGCCAACCCCAGAGTTCGCCTGTCCCCACAAATCCTCCAACTGGGCTTGGCAGCCTTGCTCCCTGAGGGGTCTTCTGTCTTGGACTTCACCGATGTCCTGCAGCTGAAGAATTCCTTCTCCTAGATGTGTCTGGAAGACATCAAGCAGGGGATATTGCATTGTTGTGATTCCTCATTATGTCCAACAATTTGGAGCTCTGCATTGATGATCAAAATACTTTTCCTGCAGTTGGGAAGGCTGATAGTGTATGAAGTTTTAGAGTGGTCTTTCCCTTGTATGCTTAAAATACTGCATGTCCAAACTCTGATGTCCATAACTTCTACAATTAACGTGAGAAGTCTGAAATACTTTTAAGTAGATGCCTGTGAGGGTCTTTGGGGGATGGGTGGGTGGATTTCCAGCATTTTGTGCTGAGAGGAAAGAGTTTCTCCCGGTCTGTGATGGCTTTACAGCCTTGAAGAACAAAACAACTTTCTTCTTTGTAGCTAAGCTGAACCCCCACATTCTCAGCAGGAGGATGGGCCTTCCCGATCTTCCTTCCTCTGGAGAAGTATGGGTGGGGGGGTCCCGTCCTCCCCACCCTGGATCTTTGTTCAGAGCTTTCAGCACCTTCCTGCACCTTGAGTTTCAGAGTGCAACTCTGGAAATCTAACACTTTAATCTGCCATGGAGTTTAAGGCCCCAACACAGGAGGAGCAGAGAAAGTTACCCAGGAAGTGGAGTCTTGTTGCACTTTCTGCAACCATTCCATTATTTGTGTGCAAATTAAAGATTCACTGGGTTAAAAGGTTAGAAAACGGCCAAGATGAGGTTTAAAAGAGCAGATGACCCCCTTCACAGGGTGGAGATTTCCATGTCAACTCCTCTGCAAAGTCAGTGATTGCCCTGAATTGTTCCTGAGGAATGCAGCCTCCCAATGGGTGCAACAGCCTCCCCCTCCCTTATCTTGAGAGCCCATCAAAGCGGATGGCATAGTTCGCAGAGGCCCAGGGGCTGGCTTGCCCTCCCTGCATCCCTGGGGCAGGAAACTGCTTCTTCCTCACCTTCCCCCTTTTCAGGGGACCCCAAAGATAAGATGGTGCAAAGTCAATAGCATGGCTTCTAATACACAGCAGGATAATTGGGGGGGGGGGGGGAGGTTCCTCCTCTACATTTTCTTTGTGAAGCACTAAGTGAGGGTAAAATGCTAATACCATTGGAAGAAGGTTAAGCATTTGAAGTTGGGGCCAGCCCTGGCCTTGCCTGCCCTGTTAAGTAACGGGAGCTGAGTGGGACCAATATCCACTCATGGATCACTGCTGAATCTCCTGAAATTATTCCGAACAAACAGCTGTTTTTCAGACAGAAGAATAGATGGTTGAAATTGGCAGGTGCATTTGTTGTACTACATTTTTAAATGGCTTTGCAATTCCTGTTCACAGGTGTAGAAATGACAACATTTTACTCTCTCAGCCCAACTCGCCTCTCAGGGTTGTTGTTCTTGTAGGGAAAACAGGAGGAGGGAGGTGTGTTGGAGATGTTTGCTACTTTGAGTTATTTGTAAAAATAATAAAGGTAGTTATTTGTAAAAATAAAAAAGGTAATTAAATAAATGATAACATGGGGGTTAGGGCTGGGCCAACATTTTGTCTGAGACCGACTCATGGGGGCTGCTCCCTTTGCTCCTGGCCCCATGCCCCACTAGTGTCAATGGAAACCCTGCCTCCCACCCTCCTAAAGGTACAGTCCCTGAAAGAGTCCTATTTTTTTTAAAAAAAATAATATTTTATTGAGCAAAACAAAAACATTGAAAGTAGAGAAATCAGTTTGACATAACTTTTGATCAGTATTGCATAGATATATATTTTCCTATATACAATTATTCAAATATATACATATGTTCGCTCATATATTTTCCAACTTCATTGGTGCTATTTTCATCTCATACATTCATTTACCCTCTCAGCAACTCCTTTCCCAACTTAAGATCTTCCTTTCTGCTCCCACCAATGATAGAATCTATCCCAAATTGCATAATATGCCAACTCATCTTTATTTTTCATCTCTAAAGTTAGCTTGTCCATTTCAGCGCATATCAAGATTTTGTTTATTACTACGACTTCACTTGGTATGTCTGTCTCTTCCAGTTTGGGGCAAATGCTATTCTTGCCTTAGTAATAATATGTATAATCAAATATAGCTCATCCTTATTATATTTTTGGCATGATTCCTAACAAAAAGCATTCTAGTACATGATCTAATTTAAAACCCAACATTTCCTCCAACCACTTCCCCAAAACTCTTGCACCTTTTTGCAGTTCCACCATGCATGATAATACGTTCCCCATTTCATTGAGCATTTCCAACAATTTGGGGAATGGCTTTTATACATCTTAGCCAATCTGGCTGGTGGAAGATGCTATCGATAAAATATTTTAAGCAAATTTTCCTTATATACAGTGACCATGGTAATCTTTTTATTCTTTTCTCATATTGTTTGCCATTGATCCAATTTAATACTATATCCGAAATCTCTAGCCCACACCATCATCATCTCCTTTAGCTGTTCTTCCTCTAATTTATAGGCTAATAGAGATTTGTAAATTTTCCCTATTAATTTATCCTCTGATCCCAACAGAATTTTGTTTAAAACTATTTCTTACATATTAATTCCCCATTCTTTTTTATCCTTTTTATACCTTGCTTGTAATTGTAAATATTCCCACCACTCTAAATCCATCCCACGCTGCTTTAGGTCTGTCTAGTTTTTAACTCTCCATCTCCGTTTAAGGCATCTTGTAAGTAATAGCTTTCCCTTGTTTCAATAGGTTTGGATATGTTACGGCCTCCAATATTGATATCCAATTTGGCATTTCTAAATATATCTATTTTTTTAGTTTTATTCCAGATCTTAAATAGTGCTTGCCTAATTCTATGTTGTTGAAAGTGTCTATGTAAGCATGGCTTGTCAGGCCATAAAAATGCATGCCATCCTTGTTGCAATCCGTGGCCTTCTAATTGCAGTGTTCTTCTATTTTCTAGTACTATCCAATCTCTAATCCATGTAAGTGAAGCTGCTTGTTTGGTGGTAGATTTGCCAATCTGGAAGGCCAATACCTCCCCTTTCTGTGGCTTCTTGTAATAATTTGTTGAATCCTCGGTTTTTTCCCCTGCCATGCAAAATTAGAGGTTATCTTGTTTAATTCTTTAAAGAAGTTTTGATTCAGCTTTATAGGTATGTTTTGAAATAAAAATAACCATTTCGGGAGCACGTTCATTTTAACTACCGAAATCCTTCCTGATAATGATAGTCTTAGGTTACTCTATCTTTCCAAATTTTCTTTAATTTGTTGGTATAATTTATCTTAATTTTCTTCTTTACATGTGGTGCATTTTGACAAAATAATAATTCCTAAGTATTTAACTTTTTTGACTATCTGTATATCCATTTTTTGGCCAGATTCTCGTTTTGCTTCTGTGTCATATTTTTACTTAGTATTTTTGTTTTATCCTTATTAATTTTTAGCCTTGCAACTTTACCATATTCTTCTAATATCTCAATAAGTTTTGGTCTTGATTGTTCTGGATCCTCCAAAATGAATACCAAATCATCCGCAAATGCTTGTAATTTAAATGTCTCTTTTTAAATCTCTAGACCTTTTATCTGTGTTTCCTTCCTAACAATTCTAGTCAATACTTCCAGGGTAAGTATAAAAAGTAATGGTGATAATGGGCAGCCCTGTCTAGTTCCTTTTTGGATCTTAAAATCCTTTGTTGCCCCTTCATTTACGATTATTTTAGCCTTCTGTTCTGAATAAATTGTACTAATAATATTAGAGAATTTCTCACCAAAATCCATAGGTTTAATTTGTTGTAAAAGGAATGACCAGTTAACGTTGTCGAAAGCCTTTTGTGCGTCGAGGAAGAGTAATGTCATTTGTTGGCTGCTATGAATCTCATAATACTCTAAAACATCCAATATGATTCACATATTCTGTTTTATTTGCCGATTGGGTAGAAAGCCATTTTGGTCTTTATGGATAAATTCGTTTAATAATTTTTAGAGTCTACCTGCTACTATTGTCATGAAGAACTTATAATCCACATTTAGGAGTGATATAGGTCTATAGTTTTTGATTAGAATTTGGTCCGCCTCTTTCAGTATCAAAGTTATGGATGCCTCCTGCCAAGATTGTGGTATTTTTGCCTCTTCTAGAACCACGTTGAATACATTTAATAATAAAGGTGCTAGAGTATTTTGATGTTCTTTGTATATTTCCGCTGGGAGGTTGTCCAGGCCTGGTGACTTGCTGATCTTTTGTTTGTTTATTGCCTTGAGTACCTGAGACATTCTGATCTCTTCATTGAGCATCGTTTTTGTCTCCTCTGGAATTCTTGATAGTTCCGCCCTTTTTAGCAATTCCATTATGTCCTAAAAGAGTCTTATTGAAGCCACCTGAGCCCATGACCAAGACCAGCTTGGTGGCAGCATCAGAAACACAATACAAACAAGGCAAAATAGATCAAGGCAAGCAAGGGAGGTTTCCTATTGACTGGTTTGGCTTTGGCTATGGGGGCACAGGAGAACTGCAGTTCTAGAGAATTCCTTTTCCTGCAAGAGTTGCCCTCTGAAGTTCAAGGAAGGACCAACAAGCTGGCTTCTTTCTGTTTTTTCAGCAGCAGACCTTGCTCTGGGCAAGGAAGGAAAATCCTTTCTTATCTGTTTTAGCCTACTTCCAGGTTTTTTTGGAATAAAAACCTTTGCTATTCAAGCCCTCCTGGAGCGCCAGTAATTAGAGGCACCCCCTCTTTGCCCCCCCCTCCCAATGATCTCAGGCTGTGGTTTAGCTTTCCAGATTAGAGCAGAAAGGAGGTTGCATCAGCTTTAATTCTAATGCAAACTATTAAACAGGATTTCAGGTCCATAACTGCTTTTATAAGACATGGAGAATAAAGGGAGGGTAATGGAAACGGTTTTGTTCCTCAACAGTCTGAAGTTCAGAAAAGGAAAACCAGTTTTTCCCTCCTTAATAACTATTTCTGTGGCAGGTTCCCCACAGGCACTTTGACTTCTCCCAGATAGTCAGGGGATAAGTTTGCCTAGTTAAACATTCCTCTAACGCACATGTTAACTGCAGAAGACTAACCCAGGTTTTGTCCCTGGCCTCTGGTTTGCATAAACAGATCCCGGTTAGTCTGGGTGGTGGAAGAATTTAAGGCTGAAAGACAAAAGGATGCTCCCGTAGCTTATTTTCCCAAACGAGACCAGTTCCCACTGCTCCTGGGGTTGTGAGTTTGTTGGCTTCCTGCAATGGCCAAAAGGACCCCCGGCCCCATTCCTCTGCTCCTCAGCTGAACAGCTGGGCCTTTTGGTCCCCCATGGGATCAGGGCATCGGTCATCAAGGGGCATGTCTGAAGGCAAGCTAGGGATCGGGTGGACAGTTCCTGCCCACAAGTGCAAAGCCCCCCAGCAGCCACCTTGGCTTCAATTTGGCACTGTTTTCCTTGGGAGTCTTTGTTGGCCCAGCTTTAAACTGGGGTTACTTCCAGGCTCATAGCTAGTCACCTTCACCTAAGTGAAGACCCAGGTTGCCTGTTTTGGGTGCTCAGCCACACTGCTGCTATCAACAGAGGGATGTGAAGGTGCAAAGGCTTTCTGGCTGCAACCTATGCCCATTGGACAGCGATCCCCAATGCTAAGCTTTTGCCTTGATGACCAGCCACCCATCCAGGAAAGCTTTTGTCTGGGCAAAGGAAGAATAAGCAGAAGGAAGGACCCAATGCTGGGGAAGGGAGGTGAAGCAGCTGCCAATACAATGCTGTAAGGGGAATGCTGGGTTCAATGGCAAGGAGAAAGTAGCATCCTATCCTCAAATTTAATTTGAGCTCCTGCCTCTCCTCCCTCCCTCGCCCCACCCAGCTCGTGAATGGGCTCCTTGCCATAGCAGGCAGCTCCTAAGACCCAAGCAAAATAAGGAACAAATGTTCCTCATTAACCCCTTCAGAGCCATGCATTGCACTTCTGGGTCAATATACAAACACTGCTAGAAAGTGGCATCTCTGCAGGCTTGGTTGCTGGAAGGAAAGTGCAGCTGAAGGGTGTTCCTTGGGTGCAGAAGGTGGATCTGTTGGTCCACAGGATCTCCTTTGAACCCAAAGAAAGCGCTTCTCTGGCTACCATGGGGGCAAAGCTGGCAGAAGTGAGGAGCGGACCAGAAGCCTTCGGGACCAAGCAGGATGTTCTGGCTGCTGTTCCTGGTGTTCTTCAGAAAGAAGCAGCCTTCAAGGGAGCAGAAAATCCTGCCTGATTGGAATTACAGCAGACTTGACTTGTGTCGTCGTCGTCCCCCGCACCCCTGTATGGCCAGCAGGACCTTTGAGGACTCCGGCCTTCTGGCTGGTTTTCCTAATCATTCTCTTGTCTGCAACATTGTGGAGGCTGTTGGAAATCGCCTCTCTTGTCCAGCGTGACTCACTTAGGAGGCTGCAGGCATTTTCTACCTCAAGCAAGAACTTCCACTCTTTGGTTGCTTGGTGACAATCTGCTGTCAAGCGCTTTGTGCTGGGCTCAGGGCATTATGTGCAACCAGTGGTGGTGGCTGGTGAGCCATAGTGGAGCAGCATGGGACATGAGCTCTGGTGGTTGTGGGAAGTGCCAGCTCAGCAGTTGGGTTGCCATTCTTTGTGTCAATTATTGGGCGCAAAGGTTGTTTTGGTATGCAGAGCATTTGTCGGGGAGCAGTGAGTGGCCTTGGCTGCCTTGCTGGAGGAGGAGAGCAAATGGACCCACATTTGGGGAGCCTGAGCTGCTGTATGGGGATTGGCTGTTCCCAGGTGGAAAGGCTCATCTGGGCATCATTTCCAGGGCTGGTGTTGAGCTGCTAACCAGAGAACGGCTCTTTGCCTGTGGATGGTCCCCTTCGGGAGAGCAGCAGGGAGAGTCTTGGATTGGGTGACAGCTGGTGTTTACTTTGTGCTAAGATGTGTTAAAAAACACTTTAGTCGCTAGCTGCATTGAGCTCCCTTGCAAGACACGGGAAGGGCAGCTGCTGTGCGTTTCCTCCTTTCTGTGGGGAAAAAACAAGGCAAAATACAGCAGGGAGGAACTGCTGGGCTCCCACCTGAGGTCTGGCCCAGGGAAAGCCCCACTAGGCTCCTTAGGAGAGCTGCCTTTGAAGCATTTTCGTCTGCTCTCCCATTGGCTGCTGGGGGTGGGGTCTGTGTGTGTCTGCATTCCTGCTTCCCTCCCACTCAGTGGAGAGAGAAGTGGGATCCTTCCTTATGTTTTGGTGCTGGGGAATCTTTCAAATGCCTCTCCTTTATTGTAAACCTGGGCGCTGTCTATAGAAAACGGACCTTATCCTCCTCCACTGGGAGGGCAGTTGGGGGAAAAAACCCCTCCCCCCCCAGCAAAGACCCTCCTCCTCCTCTGGGGTTCTTATTGCCACAGCATCCTCCATACCTCCAACTCTAGTTTTCCAGAGAAGCCTGGGATGGTCTTTCAGTTTCCCAAACTGAAAAAGAACTGTGTTCCTTATTATAAATCCCAACATTCACATGATAGGATACCCTGAATGAATGAAGGAACAAACATGCCTGATTTGCTTAGAGAGGTTTGACTCTGTGGATATCGCGAACCTGCAATTCAAAACCTGTTGGAGGCAAAAGACAGAAATGAGCAACGCTGCTGCTGGGGTGGTAGCCGTGTGTGTTGCTTAGCACCCCCCTGGATGCCGAGGGAGCAATGGAGGTCTGGTGTGTTGCTTAGCCTGTGGGCTAATAGGTGCTCTGGACAGGAGTGGCTCCCAAGGCAGGAGGCAGGCAGGAACTTTCTCAATGGCTGCTTCGGAGCGTTGCAAAGAAGTTGCTTCTTCATCCCCTAATGCTTATCTTGGTTTACTCTCCAGCCCTTGCAATATCAACACAAACCCTGTTCCTTCGCAGGTCAAAGGAAAGGCCAGTCTTAATTAGGCCCTAATGCATGCACAGGCAAAGCGAGTGTCCTTTGAGGAGGGTCTCTTGGCTTAAAGCCCCCCCACCCCATCCCCAACTGCTGGTCTGGCTGCGAGAGACAAAAGCTGCCTGGCCACACGGAGCCTACCAGGACGTGAATGTGCCCAGCATTCCTGTGGGCCAGGGGGAGCGTTGCCAGGGTTCCCAGCTGACCTCTGGAAGCCCAGGCCACACTTGGAAGCGCCAGGCAGCCGCTCGTAGTCCTGCTCCGGCCAGCGCAGCTGACCTGGCTTCCATCCAGTGTCCAGATTCACATTCTTTTGTTGAGAGGGGGCAGGCATTGCTGAAGAAGGCTATTCATCTGCTCAGAAGAAGAGGGGTCTGGCAGAGGGGGGGGTGCTTGGGGTCACCAGGGCCCTGCCCAGCTTGGCCTGCCGTCCAAGGGAGAGAGGGAGGGATGGAGGGCCTCTTTCTGCAGCTCCGCAAAGAGATGGACGTCTCAGGTTTCAAGAGGGCAGCTCTCCCCGTCCTCTGGAGGCCAACCCTGCAGAAATGCTGCCCTCCCCCCAAACTGCCCGCCCGCTCCCCAGGCCCCCTGCACATGTTGCCCTGCTTGGTTTGCATGGCCTGGTCACCCAGGAGATTCCCCCCTTGAATGCCTACCCACATGCCTAGTCTGGCGGGCGCTGGACCCTTCCAAAGGAGGCTACAGGCTTCGGGATCTGTGCCAGCCATTTGTACCTCGTGTGGGGAACAGGTCTCAGCAATGACCTGTGGGGCCAGGCCCTTTCTACCTTCCCTGGCCAGGAGCCCTCGATTGGGGCAGGGTTGGGTTCCGGCCGTTTAGAAGAAGGCTGTGATGGGGCGGGGAGAACCAACCCTGCCAGTCAGCAGGGCAGCTCCACCTGGCTCTGTTTTCAGGCTTGGCCTGAGGGCCTCCATGGCTGCTTGGCTTTTTAGCTTCTGCAGAGGGTGACATCAGATATGGGGGTTCAAAATCCCCTCCCCTTTGACACATTGCTGTTGGAGCCAGAGTTTGCCACACAGCTCTCCTGGCACAGCAGTTTGCCATTCTGCCTCCTTTCTTCTGCTGGGGAGAAAACTGTGTAAAGGGAGGGGAGGGGGAGGAGGAGGCAGATGTGGCAAGAGAGTCAGTTGGCTGGCAGGCACTTAAGTCATCCTTTCTCCATAAGTCTCAGCTGCAGTCTAGCTGCTATCCGAGCCCCCACTCTTGCCAAGAGGCAGGAGATGAGGTGACTCGATGCCACACTGAGAGTCCCTGGGAAGGGGGTGCTCTGGGGACTGGGCCAAGGAACCTCCAACCCCCTCCATTGGTGTCCCTTAGGCACAACTGGATTTCCTTCCTCTCACCCTGTTTCTTGTGGGTCAGCCCTCTTGTGACTGTTAGACCTGCGAGCAGCAGCCCCTGCTGAGATTTATCCTGGCACAGGTGATGAATAAGGCCTAGCAGGAGAGACAGATGGCTGGGACCCTCCCCCATGACTGCATCTGGAATGCCCCTTCCTCTTTATCCATGAAAGCTTTTGTTCTGTCTCTCCAGCAGGACGGATTTATTAGGCCTCTACACCTCTCCAAGGGAAACACAATGCTGAAAAACCAGTCCTTCATGCTTTGATCCATGTGTTGCTCTGCTCATACACACACATCCCATTCACACTTCTGGCAATTCTGTTGCAGCAGAGCAGGCTGGGCGGAAGGTAGGGGGAGGGTCCCTGCAGAGCCCTTGTTCCCCAGGATGCTCTTCTGGCCAGGGTCCCTGGTGGTTGCCTCGCCAGCTCCACTCCCGCAGGAGAGCCACAGCCCTTAGACTCACCTACTGCCCCACGAGGCTTCTAAACTGCCTTCCTTTCAGGTGGCTGTTCTAGCTGTGTGCCTGTGTTTGTGTAGGTGTGTGTGTAAGAAAGAGAGAAAAGCAACAGAGGTGCTGCACAGCCTCCTTCCACTGACAATTTCTGCAGTGTCCATAGCACCAAGGAGATGCTGCCCATGGGCAGCCCTTCCGGACCGGAGCCCCCTTGGGGTTTTGCACTGCTGGATGGGGAGCAGGGTTCCAAGGCAAATGCCCCTCCTTCCTCCTTTGCTCTGTCGCAGGAAATGTTCTTTCTTTGTGGCACTATCTTAGTGATCCTTCAGGAGGGTAATGGGATGCATGTGTGGTGGTAACGACAGAAAGGGAGGGTGGGCTTGCAGCCCTTTCCTGAAGGCAAAAGGGGGGGTGTCCTTCTGTCTGGTTTTGTGAACAGAGCAGAGCCCAGAATTTCCAGGGGGGGCATTGGGGTTTCTCTGTAATTGACTGGCACTGGAACCGTAGTTTTGTGCTTCTTCATTGTGGAGCGCTGGTGCATTTCTTCACCAAGAGGGCAAACAGATTGGTTATCCAGCAAAGAAGCCAGAGAGACTCCAGGCAGGCAAAATGGCTGTTGCCTGCTCAGTTGACCCCATTAAGACCTTGCTGATAAGGCTCCCTCTTATCAGCAGCACTGGAGTTTATTGAGGCGCAGCTTAGCAGTGCTGATAAAGCTCCTGGGAGGGCAGGGGAAGGCACCGCCAGGGAGGCTGCCTTTCACAGAGGGGCCCCAGTGTCCCGCTGATTCCCAGGGGGGCTCCTGGCCGCCTTCTCAAAGACCTCCTGGGACTTCTCGGAAGGAATAACCGGATACGTTGTGCTGCTGGCCTTTCTTAAAAATGCAGCGAAAAGTGGAGATCAGCCCTAACCCTCTCCTCTTCCCCCTCTTCCTTGGAGCCCTCTCTGCCTTTGAAGTCCAGCCTCTCCCCACGGAGGTCCACGAAGGGGGCGTGGCTAGATTTGCCTGCAAAATCCCGGCCCACCCTCCAGCCATCATCACCTGGGAGGTGAATGGGACAGCGCTGCTAATGGAGACGGAGAGGTAAGTTTTGGGGGTTTCTCCTGGGCCCCTCTAAATCTCAGGAGGTGGGACATGGGGCATATCCCTTTCAGCCTGTCCCATAGCCCCATGACGCGAGGGGGGAGGATGCAAGGGGCCTGAGTCTGCCACCTGCCTTGGCTGTGGGTTGACTCTCCAATCATGCCGAAATGCAAAAGCAGCACCACTCACAAGGTGCAGTTGCCAGCTTCAGGCAGCATTTCCCATTTTGATTTTGAGAAAGCGAGAGGGTGTTATTTGAAGCCAGCACTGAGTTTAAGAAAATGCAGCTGTGCTTTGTGTGCAACTTGAGAACACAATTCTGCCTTCCAAAATGCCGATTCCTTGTTGTGTCCTCCCACAATCTGGATTATTCCAGCAGGGAGGGCTGGGGGGGGGGGGTCCCTGGTCCCCTTCCTACCTCTGGCCAAAAGCAGCCCAACCAGCTTGTAGGGGGCCTGGCGGGGAGGGGAAGGCAGACACACACACACACACAGAGCGCAGGTGGACTTTCTCTTCTACCACCATTCTGTCCTTCCAGGATAACGGTGCTGCCATCTGGAGTGCTACAGATCTATAGCGTTGAGCCAAAAGATGCAGGGAGTTACCGGTGTGTTGCTACAACAGTTGTCGGCCGGCGGAGGAGTGGCGAGGCTAAACTCACTGTTGCTCCAGGTATCCAGAAAATCTTGCTCCTTTTCGAACATTGCTGGCAGCAAACAATGATGTTCAGAATCTTCACCAAAGTGCCTCTCTCCAGAATTCCATTTCTAAGGCTTGAAATTGTTTGCATTTGATGTATGTTGACAACATGTTCTGTTGTATGCATTTTTTTTCAACAGCTACCAATATGAAACTCTTCCATAAGCCATCCATTGTAGCTGGCCCCCAAAATATGACGGCTTCTCTCCACCAAACAGTCATCTTTGAGTGTGTGGCTATCGGGAATCCAAAACCAATTGTGTCCTGGAGTCGCCTTGGTGAGTGGTAAATGGTCCACAGTGGCTCTTTGGCTTCCATTGTGGGAAAATGAAAGGTGCCACCAATTGCAGGTTGCATGAGGGGAATAAGTGGGAAACCCTTTTGAGGGGGCCACATTCATTGTTGCTGCCCACAAGTTAGCACGCGAAAAGGGAAAGTGTCCCTTTGAAGTTCTCAGTCAGTGCCCCCAGAGGTAGAAAGGACAGTTTGCATTGGAGAGAACGGTCATTTATGGTAGATAGTAGGCATGGCCAGCTTTTCCCGGATGATGGGCATCTGACTGTGACTTGTGGCAGAACCTGCTGCACCATCCGTGCCAGCTGAAAAGAGTCCATTCAGGGCAGAAAGCTAAAAACGGCTTACCTTTTGCTAAACCCTTCTTGACATCACAAGATCAGCTGGTTGTGCAATCCTTGTGTATCCTGATGCACAGCATCAGAAGCGGGGAAGTGGCCAGCCTTTGCTCTCAGGGGCATTAGGGGTCTGCTGGCATTTCTCCAGAGATCTGACATTTGGGTGAATGCCTGAGATTCTACTTCGCAGAATTTTTAGAGGGGACGAGGCAGCCCAGGGTGGGAACCACCACAAACCAAGGCAGATGGTTGAAAGGTCCCTCTCAAAACAGACCACAAGTCCATCGATGTTTTCAACACACGGGTGCTTGGAAATGGGAACCTCATGATCTCGGACGTGAAGATACAACATTCTGGCGTGTACATTTGCCGTGCTACAATCCCTGGCACACGCAACTTCACCACTGCAATGGCAACACTGCTGGTGCTAGGTGAGGAGCGAGTTGGAGGAGGTTTAGGTGTGGGCAGGGTGGGACCTCACTGCTTGCATGGGGCCCCAGGTCTCTTCTGCTGAAGAGTCAGGGAGGCCAGGAGGGGGCATCCAAGCTGGCCTTTCAAGCCAAGCTCCGCCCCCCCTCCCTCCCGTGGCACAGGGGAAGCTGCACAGGCTGCCTTGGACCGAGGTGGGCCAGGCTTTCTGAGGAGCCTCTGTCAGAAATGGGCCTGGATCCCAGGGATGTACGGTTGAGACTGTTTTTAGAAAGGGAGAAGGCGAAATGGGTCCTGCTTCCTGTTTCTTGCAGCCCCCCCTGCTTTTCTGGAGTGGCCAGAGAGTTTGACCAGGCCCCGAGCTGGCACAGCCCGTTTTGCCTGCCAGGCAGAAGGTGTTCCAACCCCCAAGATAGCCTGGCTAAAGAATGGTCGGAAGATCCATTCCAACGGCAGAATCAAGACCTACAGCAGGTAGGGAATCCGGCTGCTTGGTCCTCGGATCTCTAAGAAGGGGCGGTCCTGCCCAGGTGAGGGGCAGACATGCAGCCCAGGAGGAGACTGTGCCTGCTCTTGGGAAAACGGGGACAGTGCCCTTCCCTCAGGTCAGGTTCTGTTCAAGAGGTGCTTGAGAAACGCTGCTCCTCCATGGAATCTGATGGGCAGAATAGTGGCATGACGGGGGCACTCAGCCCCCTCCCCACTTCCCAGCACTGCTCTGTGAGCAAGGCTTAAAGGCTGGTGGAGTCGCGTGGTTATGGACTGGCCTGCTGGCACATCCTTCGCTTCTCACCTGCCTGATTTGGCTCCCTTCTAATGCCTTCCCTCTTCACTTTTTCAGTAAATTGGTGATCAACCAGATCATCCCTGAAGATGATGCCATCTACCAGTGTGTGGCTGAGAACAGCCAGGGGTCTGTCCTTGCCAGGGCACGCCTAACGGTGGTTCTCTCTGAAGACCGGCCCAGCGCACCTTGCAATGTCCATGCAGAAACCATGTCAAGCTCAGCCATTCTCTTGGCGTGGGACAGGCCGCTGTATAATTCAGACAAAGTGATTGCCTACTCGGTGCACTATATGAAGGCAGAAGGTGAGTTAAGCAGGGCTGCTGTGCGCCTTTTGGGCCATGGAAAGAGAGCATCCACACTGGAGCTGCTGCTGTGAAAGAGAGGGATGTAATACTCATGGTGCCAGGATCCTTCTGGGTCTATGTGGGACCAACTGTGCAGCTGCTTCTGTAGGTGAGGAACCTTCGGGGTTTTCAGCAGCAGAAGCAGCCATATCTTCCTTCTCATCATATTGCACATTTTGGCATTTATTAAATACTTCTTTAAAAGATCACCAGATATTTGGAAAATATTGCATAAATTAGTTGGACTGAAAAGCTGATATTGATTCATTCCAGCAAATGGATATATTTAACTAGTGTGTCTCCAGGAAAAAGACCCATTTGGGGGTGCAAGAATTGCTGGCAAATAGCTCTTTTGGGAGTAACAGTAGGCTTCCAGCATATCCTGGAAGGGGGACCGGTCTCAACGCTGGAGCAGAAACAGGCGGTTAGGAGCCCCTTCTGCTTGGTCCTTGTGAGAGCAGAAGGCTGGCTTTGAGAGGCCTTCAGCTGGGCCCCAGGGTGGGGCTCCTGAGGGCCCTAATTGGTGGGAGGAGTAGGCAGGGCTCCCCGCTTTCTGTTTCCCAAATGGTCTGGGACACTTCTCACAAGCCAGATCATCTTGTGTGGATCAGAGGCACCTCAGCTGCAGCTCCCCAACATGGGAATTAAGCTTTCTCACGGGTGTGTGTGTGTGTGTGTGTAAAAGAAATGAGGGGACCTGCTCTGGAAATTGGTTTCTTCTTCAAAGATGGGGGGAAGGGTGATTGTGGGGCTGGGAAGAGCAGGGCTGTTGCTGATGCCTTGTTAGTGATTAAGAAGGAAGAAGATGCAGGGAGCAGCTTTCTCCTGCCTTGTGTCTGAGCCGGGAGCCACAGCGCCACAGGAGGCCTCGCAGCCGTTCACTGCACACAGGTCAGGAATCGTACCTAATTAACAGGCCTTTAATTGGAGACCTGCGAGGTGCTGATGAACTTGCCTAATTAAAATGCTATCAATTTAACTCAAAACTGTGGGAAAATCCACTGGTGGAATGTCAGCCTGTGGCCTTCAGCCGATGCAGCTTCAGCTGGATGGGCGGGGGTGCCCTTTCCGCAGCGGATGGGCCGCTGACAGGCTTCAGGGGCAAAGGAGGGTCCAGAGCTCTTTTCTGCTTCAGAGGCCTTTGATCGGCTGAGCCGGACATCCAGCATTTGGACCAAAATGGCCACAGACATAAATTCCCCACAATACCGCTGAGGAACAAAAGATGCTTGGCTCCATTTTAGATCTCACCCATTTTCTGCCCTCTTCGCGCTATTTAGTGGTGCCCTCCTCATGTGCTCTTGCCATTGGCCTGCTCCTTTTGTATTCTAGGCTTAAACAACGAAGAATACCAAGTGGTGATTGGCAATGACACCACCCATTATATTATTGATGACTTGGACCCGGCCAGCAACTACACCTTCTACGTCGTGGCCTATATGCCCGTAGGGGCCAGCCAGATGTCTGAGCACGTCAGTCGGCATACCCTGGAAGATGGTACTGGCTTCCTTGCTGAAAGAACAGCCCCAGGAGACCCAGAACCCCGAGGGTGGGGTGGGGGGATCCCTCCTCCTCGGTGTGGTCAGACTCTGTAAGGGAGGGGTTCTTAGGATCACCAAGCTGCCGTAGGCCAAGGTGGGGTCACGGTGGGGCTTGAGTCCTTTGTGGGAACATTCTTTGCTTCAACAGCAGAGGCCTGTGCCTGGCCGGTTCCAGCACTTTGACAAGGGAGAGTCAAACTCTCTTAAGAACTGGGTCTTTCCATGTCGATTACAAACCTATGGAAACAAAACATGAGGAACAGGAGAAGCGGGTGAAGCAGCAGCCCCAGGAGGGAAGGATCTCTTGACAAGGCCTCCCTCCCTCAACGCTCCGTTTCCGGTCTGGCCGGCAGCCTCCCTCAGGCCCTTGGAAGGGCTGACTCTGTCTTCCATGTTTCCTCTTCCTTAGTCCCGCTGAGGGCTCCCGAGCTCAGCCTGACCAGCAGAAGCCCCTCTGACGTCCTCATCTCTTGGCTGCCTATCCCAGTCAAGTACCGTCGGGGGGAGGTGGTGGCTTTCCGCCTCTCCTTCCGTCTCAGCACAGAGAGCAGTGTCCAGGCGCTGGAGCTCCCAGGCACCATCTATTGGCACCTGCTCCGGGGGCTGAAGCCTGACAGCATCTACTTGGTTCGCATTTCTGCTGCCACAAAAGTTGGCTGGGGCGAGGCCTCTCTGTGGACGTCCCATCGCACCCCAAAAGCCACCAGTGTCAAAGGTGCCCCCTCTTTTTCCTCCAAGCGAGTAGCGGAGCTATTCTGCCTAGACAGAGCTCACTCCCACCTGAGGAAGAGTCAGAGGTTGGTTTGGAAGGTCACAGGCGTTGGCCAGTTGGGTGTAGATGGGGGGGCTTTAGGTGGGATGCTCCCCAACACTGTGGCTCTTCCTTCCTTAATTACTTAGTTTGTAACAAGCAAAAAGTAAATAAAGCCAGAGGAAAAGGGAGGTTGCAGGGAGAAAATGCTGCTGCTAAGATTGCCAGAGAGTCCAGCCCTGTGACTTGACTTTCTTCTCTAGCCTTGGGGCCTGAATGTGGTGGGACCGTTTTTTTTTTGGCGAGCTGTGAGATGGTCAGCCATATATTTTCAGCAAATCAATAAACATGTCTAATTTTGGCAGGATTGCCTCCCATTCCCTTTAACAAATCAAAGGGTGGCAAACCACTAAAGTGGCCGAAGTTGACAGGCTGTAAGACTGGCTATCAAATAAAGGTGTAAGTTCTCCCCTGATGTTCTTAAGTTGAACCTCTCATATCCATTCTTTCCCAGCACCAAAGTCTCCTGAATTACGCCTCGAACCCCTGAACTGCACAACAATCATCGTGAAGTGGCAGCAAGAACTTGCAGACATGGCAGCCATCCAAGGCTACAAGCTGTACTATAAGGAGGAAGGCCAGCAAGAGAGTGGGCCAATTCTGCTCAGGGACAGGGATTTCTCCTACACCATCGGCGGCCTGGGTGAGCAGGACCTGATGACTCCCTCGGCTCAGGGGCAGGTTTCCCTTTATCGCCATCGGGGGCAACAGAGAACACGAAGGGTGGTCCGGGAGGGCCGGTTGTAGCCCTCACGAGGTAGCCCAGACACGGCCCAACTTATTCATGGGGACCGAGGGATCAGGGAGGAGGCCACGTTTGCTGCTGATGCTGGAATATTGTTGGTGTTGAAAAGGAAAAGAGGCAGCCGAATGCTCAGGATTGTGGCTAAGCTAAGCTAATGCTGCAGGTTGTCCACTGGCTAGAAACAGCCGAGCCATCTCTATGGCGAGGGCCTCTGAATGGGCTGAGCCTGACCAGGAGGCGTATTGGAAATGTGCTGAGCATCTCCATGGACAAGCGAGAGCGGGTGGGATGGCGGAGTCCCAACCAAGGCTATATCAAGCTTCCACTGGCAACATCCATTGCAGAGATGGGGCTCAGTGGGGCTCCCGGGCGTTTGGGTGGGTGCTTTGGAGGGGGCATTATTATGGGCATCGGAGAGTCTCCTTGGCACAGTCCACAATCATTTTTCAGGCTCTCCTGTCAAGCTGGCACCTGCGCAGTAGCTGCCGCTGAAGAACAGCCCTTTCCTCAGCCTACTTGCTCCTGGAAGGCTGCCTCCCCACCTGCCTTGGCTGCCCCTTTCCTTTCCTGGTGGGCTCCTTGTCCTTGGGAATCAAGGCTTTTGCATAGACACCCATGCCTCCCTGAGACTCTGCCTGCTTGGGGTCCCCTGTTTATTTTTGAGTG
Organism: Bungarus multicinctus; assembly: GCA_023653725.1. Taxonomy (NCBI): domain Eukaryota; kingdom Metazoa; phylum Chordata; class Lepidosauria; order Squamata; family Elapidae; genus Bungarus; species Bungarus multicinctus. Next base: position 22,821,478 of record CM042843.1, read on the forward strand.
CTCCACATTATGTGCTTGAATTCTGGGCGTTTGAAGAATCCTTTCTGCCACATCCTCCGCCGCCTTCCTATAACTTCCCTGGCTCTGCTGCCAGGTCCCTCACGATTGTTCTCTTAAGCTTGGTGCTAACTAGTGAAAAAAGAGAGGCGCCTTGAGGCCTGTGGCAGGGAACCACCTCCAGAGGGCAAAAACGGCTCCTCTAGGACCCCTGATGGAGGTTGAGGTTCTGGACTCCCAAGAGGAAGGAGAACCTCTGCAATTCTTTTTTTTTTTAATGGAAATTCTAAGGCTGAAGGAGGAGTTGCCAAGTGGAAGAAGATCGCCTGAGTCCTTATGGGAATTCCCTGGATGAAGCAGTTTAGCCAGGAGGCAAAAGAACAGTCTAAGAGCCGACTAACTCTGAAATTGGAGGGCAAGTCTAATGTGTCAGTAGCTGCCAGTAGCCAAGACCAACTCTCTTCCCCCAGCCACGTAGCCCAGGGGAAGGTGGGCTGTCTCTAGGGGTTGAGCAGTTTGCTTCCCAATTATGCCAAGGAGATTCTGGGCCATGAAAGGCAAGAAGGAGGCTCCAAAGGCTTGGCAAGAGGTGAGTCTGGAGGATCGGTCTGATTGTGGCTGTAGGTCATTGGCGGTGTTAACCAAGGCAAGCCATTGACCACCCAAGGTGGGATGATGGTTCTGGAATAGAGCATTCCTCTGTGGTGTGAAATAAGATGTTTTCCCTTCCATTTCTGCCAGGGGAGAGAAGTTGCATTCTGTATATTCTCCTGGTGAATATTCCACCTTGAATTAATCTCAGCAAATATCTGAAGTGAAAGGAGTTTAAAGGATATGAAAGAGACATACAGTAAACTGTGGGCCTCCCTTCTCTGCCCTGGGCCTTTTCGTCTCAGGAAAACACAGACAGAACCAAAAGGGGCCCTTGTTTTTATTAAAAAACGTCACTGGAAATCAGGAGGTGTGACCCAGCTGGGATTGCAGGAAATCCGTGTTTGTTCTAGGCCTCTATGCCCAGAGCTGTTTCTGGAGGTCCTCAAACAACCTGCTGTCTTCTCACTCTACAAGCTATGCTACAACTGACAGTGATGCCAACTGAGATGGTGTTTTCACTCTCTTACATGGGAGGGGAGATTTTTTGAAGACACTGAAGGCTTCATGGGAGGAATACATGAGCTTCTCCTTCTGTGCAAGAGTCTTGCCTTGCATTAGGCTTGACAAACTCCTCCTGGTGAAAAGATGTCCCAGGCCTTTATTATACTTTGAATGCATCGTAGCACCTGGCAGTCGGCAAGAGAAGGTGGCAGCAGCTGGGGGAGTCAAAGCAGGTGGGCTCCACCTTTGGCTCCTCAAGAACCAGCAGCCCGAAAGAGCTCCACAGCCAATCTCACACCGCAGCATGGATCATCATGCTGTCTGAAATTCAAACCATTTTTTGTTTGGCTAAAGTGGTTCCTGCCTCTTAATTAAAAGATTGGTGCACAGGTCAGGCTTAACAAGAATTTTGCTGCCATGTGCTTTCTAAGGCAGATGTGCTCACCATGAGTGTGTCATGGACAATGTGGCCAAATTGGTTTTAGGATTGATTAGCATCCTTTCTTGTGGTGCAGCTGGAAGCAGAGCTAAGGGTACCTCAAGGCTTTGTCCATCTGTGTGGGGGCCCTTTGCGAGGGTGGGAGCTCTTCCATCCTGAGGATGCTTGTGCTTTTATTCTGACATTTTTCCACTGTTTTCACTCCTGAGAGGAAACACGAATGTATTTTCCTTTCTCTGTGAAGAATCTTTAGAATGCAGTTGTACATACTTGTTCTTGGGTGTTTACAATTTGCGAATTCCACTATATTTCATTGAGGTAAACCCTGCTCTTTTCAATCCCAATTGAAAAAGCAGAGGCTTTTGAAGAGACCGAAAGCCTGAGGAAATGAAGTCAACATTGTCCATTGATCATTTGGGGGATCAATCAACCCAGCAGCCCAGATGCTCCTCTTGTGAGGTCACTGAAGGTCTGGATGGGAGGGAGAGCTTGTTAAGTGCCATTAGCACATGAAAGGGGTTCCGGAGTTAGAAGACCTGGGTTGGTGGTTGCCTGTTCTGTCTGCCTGTGTCTAAAACCAAAAAGGACCATTTGAACATGGATTAAAAGCTTTAGTTGTCTTTGCTCATAGGTTTTGTTGCCATCCAGAGCTTAAGATTTTGAAAAAGGGGTTCATATAAATTCAAGGACTGTAGAGAGATTTTCTGCTTTAGGCAAGAGTTGATAGCCCCAGCAAAGGATCCTTTGGCCTCAGAATAAAAAGAATCTGACTTCCCACCAGGATCCCCTTCCCTTCCTGTGTTGAACTGGAGATTCCAAGCTCTTCTATACAGCCCTCCTAACTCTGCAAACATGGGCATGATAGTCCTAGCACATAGAATAGAATAGAATTCTTGATTGGCCAAGTGTGGATTGGACACACAAAGAATGTGTCTTGGTGTAAATACTCTCAGTATACATAAAAGAAAAGAGACATTTGTCAGGAGTCAAGAATCTTGCGCAGATAATGGTCGTCTTCTCTGAGCACTTCTTGAGGATATTTGACCAGCGGGCATTGTGCCACTCCGTGTCACACAGGACAAGGACTATGGATATGGCTTTTATTTTGCCTCTCCAGAGGACCCAACACAACCCACAGTTAGTTTTAATGGCAGAACTATTATTATTAGTATTATTATTCTTAGTAGTATTAGTATTATTATAGTAAGCCAGTGGTTACTATTAGCTGATGATTAGAGCATCGTGAATGGATTCTCTCTATCCTGCAATTGGTTGCACTGCCGATGTGGGACATTTCTTGGTTTATCTAGAAAGCTTTTAGAGGAAGGGCTTGGTCTGCAGACAAAAGCTGTGGGATTATCCGGCCTCTTTCCTTTTCTGTTCCCCCACACCCTTGTGTTCCCCTGGTGTGTGTGTGTCTGTGTGCATGTGTGTATGTGTGTGCCACACACTTCTTGCCTTCTCCCTTCAATGACAGATTGCAGAGCTCACCTGAACCGCTGTGCTTTGCAGGATTCCCCCCACACCCAGTGCTGGTTTATGCAGCTGGATGTTGAAACAAGGGCTTCCGCTTTAGTGGGCAGCCAATGCGTGCTGTCCTCCTGCGGGGCCTTTCCTGGGAGATGGTTAGAGGCGGGCAACACAGCAGCCTCAGGTATTCTGGGACTGTTTGGTAGTCACTTTCCTATATTTCTCTTTTGTTATTGCAACTAAACTGCAAAAATGGTCAAGCTTCCCCTCCTCCACCAGGTGCTTTAAGATGACCATGCCCCCTCCAGTCAGCCTGGGGGTGCTGGTGCCCCTTCCCCCTTCCCACTGCCCCACTCCCCTCGCTGTGTAATTTCATCTGAATGGTGTTAGGAGAGGTGAGCTGTAGGAGGCCCTGGTCTCATCTTACAAAGCGGGGGATGAACAGCAACAAAAGGGAGGAAGGGGCTGTGGCAGAGCAAGGGAGGTGGACCTGAGGCCCAGGCTGCTTTGGGGAAGTCTGGCTTATCTCTTTTCTCCTCCTTCAGCCTCTAAGGAGGCTTGGGGTTCTGCCCTGCTTTTCTACAGTGTTCACTCAAGCTGATCCCCATAGTGGGAGCTTCCAATTCTCTGGGCACTGGAGGAGGGGCAGTCTAACATTTCCCAGTTTGGACATCCTATCAAATGCTAACCCTTGGTTGGAAGCATTAGAAAGCAGAGATTTGCAGTCATCTTCACAAGCCGTGATTTTGCCTCTCAGGGTATGTTGGGCATTTGAGGGAAGCCAGAAGGACTCCATGCTGCTTTTTGTGTAGTGTTTCTGTACCACCCATTTCACAAGAAGTGTAACACAATCAATTTCCTCACCAGATCAGAGTGATCTCTGGAAGGAGGGAGGCTCTCTTCGGTTCAACACATTTTTATTGTTGTGGGACTGAAACCCATCCTTCCCGTGGAGAGCATTTGTCCCAGGGAAGATGGAGGCACTCTCTTGCTCGTCAGAATCTGATTCGGAGTGGGAGGCTGAGCAGCTGACAGGGAGTGGGAGTGTGGCTCCATTGGCTGTGGAAGAAACTGGGGAAGGGCAAAGGCCGGCTAGGCAGAGCAGGGAGAGGTAGAACAAGCGAGATGGGGTTTGGAGGGGGGAGCAGGGCCTCTCTTCTGCTTTTGGGAGACAAGTCTCTTTGCATGGGCGGACGGACCATCAGTTGGCCATCACATTGGAAGCCCTTGGCTGCCCAGAGGGAGGGACGCATTGCATGGCTAGGACATCCTGTGTGGCCAGGGCTGCGGAGTGGCGGCTGCTGCCACAGGGGCTGTGCAGGGATCCCACCAAGGGAAATGAGGAGGCCCTTGGTTGCGTCCCTCCACGCTGGCATGAGAAGCAAAACTTTGGGAATGAAGCCATGGCATTGGAGCCCAGAGTGTGCCCCAGCAGCTCCAGAAAGAGGGGTGCCTCCCTTCCTGTGGAAGAACACAGCCCAGCACGTGGAGGGGGGGGGGGCAGCCAGAAGCCAGCCTTCCCTGGGCCAGATTCTGTCCTCCTGGGAAGCTCAGGGATGGGTCCTGGAGGGGGGGAAGGCAGGCAGTGCCAACTCAGCTGAGGGGAATCCTTTATGTTTTATCATCTTGTTTTACATACATACATATTCTGTCTGTGTGTGTCTGTAAAATATCTTGCTGTTAGAGTCAGCAGTTCTTCTCCCCACCACCCAATCTGTAGCTGGACCCTGTTGTGGTGGGGTGGGTCCTGCTTTCCCTCCGCCCTGGCCCCCACTTGGAGAGTCAGGTTTCCCTCTGCCAGGCTGTTCCCACCCTTCCCCCTCCCCAGGCAACGGTTGCTGGGAGCAGGCTTGGGAGAGCCCCAGGTCCCGGGTCAGAGGCCATGACCCAGATGTCAGAGCAGCCTGCCTGCCGGCCTCTTCTTGAATGATTATCTGGAGTTTATTGTGTGGCTGGAGGAGGGGATTGTCTTGGGGGCTCAACAATGGCTGACAGAAAGACAAAAGTCTAAACTGGACATTTGGTGGGGGCCCTGGGCCTCTTTCCCTGAAAGGCTCAGCAGCTCTCAAATCCCAGCAAGAACGTTGGCAATTTTCCTTGGCTGAACTTTGTCATTTGTCCTGAAGACCGGGGGGGGGGGAGGTGGGGGGGAGAAGCAGGGCTGCTCCTGAGGCTGATTCTTACCCAGGGACAAAAGGGTCTGGGCTGTCCCACGGAGCCCTGCTAATTTTGGCCCAGCTTCTTTACTAACTGTCCTTACTCCCATGGGCACAGCTTCCAATAGTTTTTAAAAAGATCCAGCTAATAAAATGTGGCCTCCTGCCCATCCTTTGCAGAAGGAAGCAGAGATAGCAAAAGAACTGGAAAGGGGGAATGAAATCTCAGCCCTGGGGCGGGGGGTGGCACCTCCCGTCTCTGCATGGAGAAAACTCTGGTGGGCCTTGAAATGCCTCTTTCTCAGCAGCCCAACTGGGCAGCAGCTCCGTAGTCCTTGCCCCATCTGATTGCTGACCTGCCTACCTCAAAGGGCTGCTTAGGTTGACCTCGGATTCCTCCTTTGTTTTATCTAGTCCTGACCCCTGGCCTCATTTCGGGCCTCTTTGGAAGCTCTCAGAACAGCAGCTGAAAGAAAGAGGGGGCTTTGGGGAGCAGGCTCTGGGATGCTTCCCTTCAAAGGAAAAGTCTGTGAAGAGACCCCCCTCCCCAGGCAAACGGTCTTGGCTCAAATTTGGCAACTGTTCCTGTTTCTACCAAGAGAGCCAAAATGGTGCTGAACAGAGACACTCCTTGCAGGACTCCAGAGACTTGGCTGGCTGGACCGTCTTGATGGCCATGTTTTGCCAGCCCTCCAAGCTGGTGGCTTCTTCAGAGCAGGGGAAGGGCCCCCTCTGGTGTCCTGCTGTGGGAAGAGGCTGGCTGGAGATTAGTAGATAGACCAGCGGACCAGCAACAGCAGGAGGAGGAGGACAAGGCTGTGGCTGGACTGACCGAGGTCCGGGGTGGGTGGTGGTGGTGGACTTTGGTTTCCTTGACTGCTTGCCCATAGCCCAGGGGATCAGCGATGGGGCTTCTGAGGGGGGGCGAGTAACCGCAGGACTGGAGCATAAAAGCTCCATGTATTGTAAGGCTGCAGCTAAGTCTTCCTGGTTAGGAGATTCAGGGGAGGGAGAATTTGGGCCCTCAGCTATGTTCCAGGGGGTGTGAACATCTGGCTCCCCCATTCTCTGTTCTCCCTCCCAGTTTGGTGGATGCAGTGCATTACTGTAGATCATGCGGTCCTTGTGCAGGGCCTCTGGAGCATCCAGACATGATCAACAGCAGGAATGAGTCCAAGGGGCAAATTTGGGGCTGCTGCTGGAGGAAGAGGGGGAGGACTCTAATCAGGCCATGCTGGCTGCAATTCTGCGATGCCAAGAGCACCAGGTTGGAAGAGGCCACTCTAGACACTGACTGAGGATCAGGATGTTGCTGGGTTCCACTGTGTTAAGCAACTGTTCTCCAACCTTGTCCAGATCCCAGGAGGAAGTACCACATCAGGCTGCTGGCCTACAACAGCATGGAGGAAGGCTACGAGGCAGACCAGACTGTCAGCACCCCCGGCTGCGTGTGTGAGTCTCCAGCTTGTTTTTCTGCTATAATTGTGGCACATCCAGAAGCTCTTTGAATTATGCGGATAATGTAAACTCAGAAAAGGACAATGTGGGTTCAGAACAATGGAGGTCGGTTTGATGCTTTTCCCTCCTGATCCTTAGCTCCAGAAGTCCTTGATATAATTTACAGGGGCCTAAAGAAAAAGCAGTTGGGAGGAGGAAGGCCATTTATGGCAGGGGGTCTTGGCTGCTTAGGGCTAGAGAAAATGCCACTTGACTTGAGGGGCCCCTTGGCTGATTAGACTTCTGATGCCGGGCCTCTGGTCACTGTTGCCCCTCAGAATCGTTTCCCTCATACTTAGGCCACCTCCTCTCTCTGCAGCTGTTCGGGACCGCCTGGTGCCACCCCCTCCACCACCCCACCACCTTTATGCCAAGGCAAACTCTTCCTCCTCCGTCTTCTTGCGCTGGGGCCGGCCTGCCTTCACTTCAGCCCAGGCCATCAACTACACTCTCCGCTGTCACCCCGTGGGGCTGCAGAATGCTTCCTTGGTGCTCTACCTTCAAACGTACGTGGCCGCCTTCGCCTGCTCCCCTCGGAGGCCAGGACCCCTCCCATTCACACAAGGCAGAACCAGTCTTCGCCATGGCTCCTGCACTAGGCAGGCCTTCTCCGTGTCTGCTTTTGAGGCCTGGTGGCTGGCTTTTTCTCCTGATTATCATGTATTTAAACTGGAGCTTGGCATTCTCGCAATGGGGAGATTGGATTCTGCCCAAGGCCTTTTTGGGGTATTGGTGGCTTTGCGTGAGGAAAGTGCCGCTGGCCAGGCTCTACCGCCTCAATCCAGGCAGAGAAGCAACCCCAGGTCCTGACTGGGAAAAAGGGGAGCCCTGCCACTGTATGGCCAGTCCAGTGCTGCCTCCTCCCTGTTGCATACTCAGCCGGGTTGCAAAAAGCAGCAGGCAGGGATCTCCTGCTAACCAGTTCCTTCTGTCCAGGTCAGAGACTCACCTGATGGTCCAAGGACTGGAGCCAAACACCAAGTATGAGTTTGCCATTCGGCTGCATGTGGATCAGCTCTCCAGCCCATGGAGTCCAGTGCTCTACCATACCACCCTCCCAGAAGGTGAGGAGGAGACTACTGCCTGGCGCTCGTTGACTGAGAATCTACTTCCATCCACAGGGGAGCCTCTTGGACTCCACCCAGCGAGGCCTCTGGAGCTCCAGAGGCTTCACTGACAGCCTCCCTGTGTCCACAGCCCCAGCTGGTCCACCCCTGGAAGTGAAGGCAACACTGATTGAGGAAGACACAGCGTTGGTCTCCTGGAAGCCACCAGCTGGCATCAGAACCCTTGTCTCCCGTTACACCATTCTGTATGCCTCCAGGAAAGCTTGGATCGCGGGCGAGTGGCATGTCCTGCATCGGGAAGGTGAGTGGGAGCCTGCAGACTCTGGGTGCCAAGATTGGTGCCCTCCCACTTTCCCCCAACCTTGTGGCTGCTACATGTGAGGCCCTGGAGGCAGCAGCCCTGATCTGCTGGGCCAATGGCTTCAAGAGACGATCTGAAGCACAAGAAAAACCTTGGAATTTGTTTGCAGAGCTTGCAAGGCTCTTCTCTCAGAAGTCAGGCTGTGCTAATGAGGGTGGTTTTGCTGCCACTCCATAACATGATGTCATCTTGGCCAGTCGTAGATCTGACAGGGATGCTGCACTATGAAGAATCTCAGGAGCAGAAATGGGCTGGGCGCCTGTGCCAGGCAACATGCAGTCTGGCATTGGTTACCTAAGGGGTTGGCACATCGTCTTCTCTCTTTCCTCCCTGCAGGAACAGTAACCATGGCTTTACTAGAGGACCTCAGGGTGGGAAGTGTCTACCTCATCAAACTTGCTGCATCCAATGAAGTGGGCGAAGGGCCTTTTTCTAGTGCTGTGGAACTTGTGGTCCTGCCAAAGGAGCCCTCGGAGGCAAACCAAAGACCAAAACGCCTGGATTCCACAGAGACTGACAGAAGTGAGCCCCTGGCCCAGCCTGCATGCATCACACAGTCCCTCTGCTCCCTGGGTACCAGGCCCCTTCTCTCTCTCCTAGGAGGGGTAGCCGGGCACATTGTGGGGTGGGCTTTCTTGCTGTGGGTGTCCCACCGAGGCCCCTGGGATAGAAATGCCTGTTCCCTTGTTGCAGCTCGTTCTGGCTCTTACCAGTTGGACCAGAGGTCAATGACGGGCATCATTGCAGGTGTCTCCATTGCCCTGGTGTGCATCTTAGTCTGCATCCTTATCCTGATCTACCGGGGCAAAGCGAGGTAAATTTGTTGCACTTGTGTGAGTGAAAGGCTGGGTGGGGCCCACCATGCCAATGTGGGGTGTGCGGGTGCATCAGAGTCTGTACGCAGACCAGTAGCGAATCCTTACTGGTAGAAGCTCAGGTTGTGATTGCCTGACAAAGTGACCAAGTGCCTCCTGGCCAACTCTTGCTTGGCCGACCACCAAAGGAGGCTGCTTGTTCTGTCTCATAACACCCTGTCACCATTAACTTGTACGTTCCCAAGGAGCGGCAAATGGAGGAAGCAAAGGTTAGAGGCCCCGTTGCAATATTGGGGATGGGTGGGGGCGGATTCTTGCCTTTCTTCCTGCCCCTCCACCGATTATCAGGCTTCTCCTTCCCTCTTCCTTCAGAATGGGGTTGCTGTGGGTTGGCGCTTATCAACGGTCAGCCTTCAGCTAGAAGGGCAGTTTAACCACTGGTTTCCTCTTGCCCAGGAAAGCAACCCCTTCCAAAAGCAGCCAGCCGAGCCCTGACCCACTCCCTCATAGTGGCAGCCACTCTTCCACAAGGAACCACGGGGGAGCCAAAACTCTGCAAAGCCTGGCAGAGAATGAGCAATCTCTCTTGCCCAGGATTACAGGGGGCAGCTTTCTGGATGCCAAGGTACAAAGGATGCATTTGTTTGCTTTTCTGGCTCGGTTGCCATTCTTGAGGTGGTTTATAGCAAAACAACTAGCTAGCCCCATTGCAGAATCAAAGGATGGAAGATATAGGAGAGATCTTGGGGACACGCCATTGCAGGGTCTGGAGGCCCAACATCCCGCCTTCGAGCTTGACCACTAAGGAGAAGGCCACTCTGGTGGCTCTTAAAAGGGAGTGAACAGGCTGCCTCAAGTGGAGGGGTCCTGGAACTAAATTTCCCAGGGCTTTGAGGGAAAGAAATAAAAGCTGGGCCCTGAGCAGGAGTTTGTATCTTGATATGAGATCCAGTCATTGTGACTTTCCAGTCCAGCTCGGTATACAGCAAGTTTTATTCCTGCATGGTTGTAAATAGGAATACCCTTCCATGTGGGATATCCTGTCCAATCACCCCAGCTTTCTAAGATCTTGGGGAAGGATCCGCATGCGGGACAGCAGTCAAATCCTTCAGGGGTCATGGTCTAGGAATACATTGACAGGCTGCTAAAGCTGCTTCTTTTGCCTTTGGCTCTGCCCTCACTTGTGCTGCGATAGGTGGTTTACCTGCATCTTTTAATACCAGAGCAACAGGTGGGATAAATATCCAAGAAATACCCTCAGCCTCACAGAAGGACTGTGGCTTTCTCTTCCCTCACTGGTCTGGGGGAGAGTTCTAAGGGCCTTTCTGTCTTCTGGCAGGAATGCAGGCTCACTGGCAAAGGGGATTGGCATTAAGGGGATTGGCAAATGAGCTCTGTCCCTTGCATGCTTTCCCAGGAGTGAGTACCAGAACGTTCAGCAGGGGCTGTGCCAGTGAGAGTATTCAGAGTGTGTCCTGGGACCATGATTGACTTGGGGAGTGGGCCTGGGAGCCAGTCTATCAGCAGGCGGGCCCGTCTCCTTTTCCCTGAGGGTAACGGAAGACTCTCCTCCCCTTCAGGGTGGAACTGACCTTGTTATAAACCGCTTTGGTCCGGTCACGAAGAAGCAAGCCCAGAAGAAACGGCTCTTCCTGCCTGGCTCTCAGAAGGAGAAAGCAGAGGAGGTGAGAGCTGCAGCTCCATTCACAGCGCAGCAGAAGGTCCACCTCCTGGGGAAATCATGGCCTCTGCTGTGGCCCAGGGCCTCCCTCTACTCTTCGCTGGCTCCTCCCGATACCCTAAAAACTGCCTGGAAAAGGGGAGGGGGCTCCTGCATGTCCTTCTCCAGCGTTGGCAACCACCCAAAAACATCCATCTTTGCAGAGGGGCCCATGCTCAGATCTCCCCTCCCTCTGAATGTAGCTATCGCCCTGGGCATTCACCCCTCCCTCAGCCTGACAATACCCGGGTAAGAAGTCCACTGTGAAGTTGCAGCTAGGCTGCACCTGCGCATGACATTTGTGCTCCTGGACTGCTTACCAAGCCATGGGGCTGCCCTTGGAGGCATCCTGTGAGCCCAGCAGGCTTTGCCAGAGCAGAGGGCAGGGCAGGCCCGAGAAGTTGGAAGCAGCTTGGCAAGGGACCTTTAAGGCATCTGGGCTTGTGCTGGGACAGGCCACTCCAGCTGGCATCCCGGGTCTCTCTGCACCCACAGCAAAGCTGCCAGAACTTCCTTGTTTGACTTCTGCTTCTTTGGAGAAATCTTATTCCCTTCAGCTCCTCTGTCACAGATGCTGATAATGTGCAAGAACCAGTCACTGCCCAGCAAGGCCAGGTGTCTCAGCAGGTCGGCCCCCAAATAGCTGGGCCCTCCCTCCCAAGAAGGCTACTTACTAGCGAGGCAGGTTCCATTCACAAGGCTCAACTGCAGGGGGAGTGGCCCATGTTCAGGGGGAGCGGCGTCAAATATCCAGCTCTTGTTCTTCCCGCAGGCCCCGAGGCAGCTGGCCTCAGCAGCCTTCCTGTGCCGGTTGGGGGCAGCCATGCTGGTTGGCGAAGAACAGCAGCCAAGTGCTCGAGGGATCTGCAGCCTGGGAACCGACACAGAGCATTCAGCCCACAGCCAAGGCAGCCACGAGACTGGGGATTCAGGAAGGTTCTCCCACGAGTCCAACGAGGAGCTACACTCCCCTCCCAGCCTTGAGGCTGCAGATTCCTTCCTAGGCAGCGACTCACACCTGGCAGCCAGCTGTCCTGTCCCTAGGCCTCTCCAGCCACCGGTGACTGGCAGTAGCAATGGGACATCATGCAGGGAGCCATGAACTGGGAGGCCAAGATTTCCGTGGGATGCCCGAGAATCATCAGGCAACCCGCGTTTCCACCGCCTCCTTGTCTTTTCTTTCCCTTGTGAATGTCCAGTGTGCAAAAATGTGAAAGGAGAGCAGGGCAGCCCTCCTCTCTGTCACTGGAGCAAAGGGGCCCCCTTTGCTTGGGTATCTACCTCAGCTTGCCAAGGCAGACGCCAAAGGAAGCAACCACACTACCTCATTTGCTTGTGTGAAAGTATTGCTTGTGGCTGCAAGTCTGGTGATCCCTTCCTGGCAGCCCTGAGTCCTTTCCCTGAATGTATGGAGAGCGAGCGTGTGCCTGTGAGCCAAGGAGTTGTGTTGGGAAGCAGAGGGGGCTGCCCCACTGGCCTCGGGCAGAAGGATCCCCCAAAGAAGGTCTCTCTCCAGGGGCCAGCAGGGCAGAGGCTGCAGGTAGCTCTGGGGCCCCAGGGTCAGTGCCTCCCTCTGGAGACCACAGCTGGGGAGACGGGAGGGGTGGGCTTTCCGCCTCTGCTGTGCTCCCTTGGCCAGATGATGCCCCCAAATGTTCTAGCAGTAACGGTGCCTTCCATTAGATAGTTATGAACTCACTGCTTGCCTTACTTGTGAAGCTTCTTTGGAGTCCAGAACGAGGCCTTACATGTGCTCTGCTAGTTGGGTTGGGGATCCCCCATTAGTTCCCCTGGCTGGTTCGAGCATGGGAGCCCATGAGCTTGGGACACAGCCCCCAGGCCAGTGCTCGGACAGAGCCCCTCTCCCCTAAAGGCACAGTGGTGCATCCTATCCTCTTGGCTCCCACGCAGCTCTTGTTTTATATACTACCTCTTTTTTAAAGTTATTCTAGTGTTATTGTTTTCCTGTGCTCAGGGTGCAGTTTATTCCTTTTAAGCTGTCTTGCGTGTTGTAAGGCAAACTGACAGGGTATCTCATGTTTTGTTTTATCTAAAGTGAGTGAGTGAATGAGATGGTGAGCAAAAGAGAGGTCGTATTCACCACAGTTGTAAGCTAGCCGGTACAGTTCCCTCCTGTTTCCATTTAGAAAAGGTTTGGCAAATTTTCCAGATGTGACTCCCAGGTGGGCCTCTTGCAGGTGACAGGAAATGTACATTTAGGACACGAGGCTGGTTGTGGGTCTGAAGGGTGGTAGGCTTAGTGAGAGGACTGACAGTCTCCCTCCCAGCCCCACTTTGGCCTTGCAAGAGCCCAGAGGCTGCTACGTCAGCTGAGATTGTTGGCCAGGCCAACACTCTCTTTTCCACCATTTTTGATGCAAAGCCTTTAAAGAAAATACTAATCTTGTGCCAAAGAATGTTCTGTGGAAAGGAGAAGAAAGCTTCATATTTTCTGCAAAAGATAATTGAGATAGTTAAAATCTGCAGGATCAAATAATTTTAATGCCTAAGTAGATATGGACCCAAGGGAGCCAAAAACCAAATGGAGATTAGGAGTGGACTGGGTGGTTTTACAAAGTGATCTTTAGTGTTGTTGCTGCCAGAACTGTTTTATAACAGTTGGAATAACACCCTCTCAGCTCCAAAACCTTTAAGTATAATTTTGTTTCCCTTTTCTTTGGCAGTTCTATTAAGTAGCAGAGAGAATATTTCTGAATGTTCATTTATACTTGTTAAAGAAAAGGAAATTCTTTGCCAAAGATTGATTGGGAGGTTTTGTTGGCCAAAGCTGAGCCTGCCACACCATCAAACGTCTGCTTGGGTGGGCAGCTTGCTGAGTTTCAAGGCCCACTGTGCTGAGTGGGTCCCCTTTTTCTCCAAAGATTTGTTTGCTGTGAATCTTGACACTTTTGGACCACCTCTGGGGATGATGAGGCAGTGCCAGGACATTCTTGTTTCTGATGGTTGGCAGCTGAAGACGCGCCCCGTCCCTTGAGCCCTTTGGTGAAGCCTGTCCTTATGCAGAGGTGGGACTGGAGCAGAGTCATCCTGGCCCAGGAGGGGGGCCCAATTGCCTCCTTGGGTCTTCCCCTTTTCCCATAGAGGGTCGTTTTCTCCCGAATTGCCAGAGCAGCAGCTCAAGAGAAGGAGGGGGATTTGCAAGTTGGAAATCATTTGTGTCCAAGGTTGCAGAGCAGCAAATGAAGATAACCAAAGATATTTAAGGCTACCTCGATGTAGAGGCCTATGCTAGGTAGGTAGGTGACCTTTCTTTACTTTTGTTGTTTTTGTTGTTTTGTTTTGAATTGACATTATCATTTCAAATGCCCACCACCACCCGTATATGAGGCTCTGTGTGTGCGTGTGTGTGTGATCATCATAGGGAAAACCTAGGTTAGTGTGGGGTGGAGGTTGAGGGTGACTCTCACCAGAAGGACACTTTTGGGACCTGTGGATGCTTCCTAGCAAAATGGTTTCTTTCCTTCAATCTTCTTTTGAATGCAAGGGAACCTAAGGGGCATCTGCCCCCATCAGTTCCCCGGGACATCCAAGAAAGCATTTGGAAGCGTGACCTGAATTGCAGCCCCCGCCCCAGTGCATATTCTGAACTTGCGCCATCAGCAACCTGCACAGGTGGAGAAGTTGGTTCTCATGGAAACATCTGTAACCACGTCCTCTATTCTGAAGAGCAGTAAAACACCCCTTGAGTGAAGGACACTTTTCCAAATATCAGTTCAGGGCATAAACGTCCATGCAGTGCCAAAAAAAGAGCCAGGTCAGGTGCAGGTCAGGTCAGTTGAATGTAGCTCTCCCCCTACCCCAGGCACCGGGGGGGACCTGACCTGCATTGGGGGGCACAACTGAGCTATGTGGGCTCGGCCACAGTGATCTGCAAGTATTGTGTATAAAGCATGTATTTTGTGAACCTCACCAGTCATGGCAGGTTTGGCAAATCTTGTTTCCGTTTGTTTGGGAGACCCTTATCCCAGGTTTCAGGTTTAAGATAGCTGTCTTAATTTTGTTCTGACAACTATCCTGAGATTATTATCTATTTTAAAAAAGTTTTATGTTTTTCCATCTCAATCTCGGGGTGCTTCAGAACTCTAGCTGGCATCATTACCACAAGAGTTGCTCTGTTTTTTTCTGTGACACATTTGCTGCTACTTTTACTCTTCTTGTTCTCAAGTAACACCTCACCCCAAAAGCAGGGCAGTGAAGCCTCAGGAAAAGGGAGTTACAGTGGCATCACCAGGGCATCTTCTCACACACCTTGGCTGCCTTGCCTTGCATCTCAAAATGGGTGGCAATACCATCCATCTCTCACTTGCACCTTGGTAAAGCCCTGAATTCATTTTCCATCGATTTGGAAGAGGGAAAGGTGGTCCCTAAAGTATCTGAAATCAATCACATCTGGATTCCAGTTGTGCATTGGAGTAAATGTGAACCTCATCATTGGGATGTACTTTGCTGACTCCTAACTCTTTTTAAGCAACTTGGCACATGAAGCTTCTACCAGCTAGTAATCCCCCCACCCCCCAAGTCCTCTCACACTGCACATACAGAGCCCCTGCTCATCAGGCCTGGCACTTTGCTAAATGGCTGTTTAAAACAAATTAGCTTCCGTATATTCTTGAAGATGTGAATGAATTGCCAGTGTGGGAGACCAGCGAGGCCTTTTGGCCAAGGGTGTTCTGGCTCTTGCCACTCTATTTTCTTGCAGGGTCGTCAGCAGCTGGCCGGCCAATGGGGGAATCGAGCTGAATTATATTAATTTTATATTTGACTCAGGGGATCAGCTCTGTGACCTCCATTGCCTGAGGACAGTTGGTGATGGTCTGATAATGAATGTACCTTTTAAGATGTCTTTTTAAAAAACATTTTGCTTAATGTGCTTTTTTTTTTTTAAAAAAAACCCCCTTTCGATAGCATAGCGAATGTTTACCTGTGTCTTTCCTCTTTCCCAGGCTTGTCCTGCTAGCACAAACTTCATGCCAAAAATGAGTAGAGATTTAAATGCCAAAATGTTTATGAAACTCCTGTCTTACACAGATGGATTGCACAGTTGAAATAAAAGTTTCCTGTAGTAACCGGTGGCCTGTTTCCTTTGAAAGCTCCGTTGTCCTTTTCCAAATTCTTCATGGCAGGGCCCCGGGCGGCTGGCAGAAACAAACAACCAGGGCAGGACGCCACCGACCACCAATTCCGCCCGTTGCCGGGAACCGCCTCGCACGCAGGCCCCTTCCGAAGCGGCGGGCGGGCAAGCAGGAGATCTCGGGGGTCGGGCAACGGAGCGCTTCCTTGGGTGGGGAGTCGGGAGGAGCAGAGTCCTCCTCCCGGGACGCCCCCCGAACCTCCAACCCGCGAGCGGGCCCAGGAGGGGGCAGCGCGGGCAGGGCCCGCGCCGCTGACGGAGGGGCCAGGCTGCGCATCGCGGTCGCCGGGTCGAGGCTGCCGGGTTGCTGCGCCTGCCCGGCGGGGCGGCCCACCATGCTGCGCCGGCGATGTCCGCGAAACAAGAGTCCGGCGCGCCGCTCAAGAGGCCCCGAGGTGGGTGCCGGGACGGGGAGGGGGGAAGGGGCGTCCCCAGAGCGACGATACGGAGCTTGCGCTCGGCTCTTGCAGGGGTGGACGGCGGCCTGGAGGGTTTGGCGGGCGCCGGGCTGCAGTTGGACAGCCCCGAGAAGAAGCGCAAGGGCGGCGCACAGGTAAGCCTGGGTGCCTGCCCGCTTTCCTGCCGGGCCGGGCAGGCGCTGGGGGGGCGGGAGGCGGGTGCTGGGCCTCGGGGCGGGGGCCATCCTCCCGCGGGGCTCAGGGGTCTGCTCTCGCCCCCCGCAGGGCGCCCCGTTCCCCGCACCTCCCTCCGAGTACGCCCCGCCGCCCAACCCGAGTGCCGAACACCTGATCGCCGCCAACCCCTTCGACGACCGCTACGCCGCCGCCGCCTATAAGCCCGCGGCGGGCCCCTACTTCACCGGCCCCGCGTACCCCACCTTCAGGGGCTACAACGCCTTTAGGATGCCGCCTCATCTGCCCCGAGTGGCTTCTCCGTACGGAGCTCCCGCGTTCCCGCTTCGCCACCAGCCGCCCCCCTTTGGCCAGAGCCCGGCGGGGGCGGCCTTCAGCAGGGCTCCGGCCGTAACCTTCGGGCCGCCCGAGAACGCGGCGGCCTTCGGCCACCAGCTCTACAGCGCCAGCCAAGCCCTGCCCGGGCCCGGCCAGTCTTTCCGTCCCAACCCGGGAGAAAACTTTGGCCACATGCCCTCGCAGAACGCTGGACCCACGCCTCTGTCCACCAGGCATTTGGGGGCCGGCTCCAACCCGGCGTTTGGCAGCTCCTTGACGGAGCCCAACCACTCTTACGTTCCCTGGCCAACTACCCACTCCAAGCAGGTGAAAGCTTTCACGAAGCTGGGGGTTAACAAGCACCAACCCCCGTCCCAGCAGCACTACCACACCTCGCTCAGGTCAGAGGACCCACTGAGCTCAGGAAGCAGGGATGTACAGGCCAGTAGGCACAGGCACGTCCCAGCAGGGACTCCCGAGGGAGTCCTGCCAAAGCGCATGGAAAACCTGAAGAGTGCCCATGCGAATGGGACCCCCGTTAAACCCTGCCTGCCCTGTGGAGGTCCCGAGGGAAGCAGCTCCAAGAAGGCTGGGGGGGGCGGCAGCAGCAGCAAAACCCCACTGCACCCCCCTCAGCACGGCCACATGTCCTCTGAGCCACTTTATCCATGTGGGATTTGTACCCATGAGGTGAATGATGATCAGGACGCCATCCTCTGCGAAGCCTCCTGTCAGAAATGGTTCCACCGGATCTGCACAGGCATGACAGAGTCGGCGTATGGTCTGCTGACCGCAGAGGCTTCGGCAGTCTGGGGCTGTGATACTTGCATGGCAGACAAGGACGTGCAGCTAATGCGCACCAGGGAAATGGCGGGACTACCATCCCTGAATACCGACGCCTGAGTAAATCCTCTCCCCCCATGGTTTGTGAAACTCCCATCTTTCCACACATTTTGTTATCTGCTCAAGTGCATTTAGCTTTCATCAGAAGAACTTGAGGAGAAGTTTTCTTTTTGATGGTGAGGTTTAGGCCTACAAAAGGGCTGCTTTTGCAAAACTCTTCACTCTGCTGATATAATGCAGTGGACAAACCATAATATTGCAATATATTATTAGTACCTGTCACTCTCTTACTCTCGTTTCTGTGCTTTTTCCAGTTGAAAAGGTAAACTGTCCATCCCAGAAGGAAAACAAAGCAATTGTTCTTCTACGGGTATCCCTGGGAAATAATTTGTATGTGAGCTGGAATTTATCTAGTGAGGATAACCCGGCTAGTGTTTTTGAATTCTGCTATTTTTATAATGCCTATTTCTGATCACATTAGAATTATGTGTAGGGCCTTTGCAATAAACAGATCCAGATCCAAATGTTATCTCTCGCTCTCACTTTCTCTCTATCAGTTTCAGGCAGCCTTGTTTTTAAACAAGGGTCCTCAAGAACCAAGAAGGTTTTTAGTGCCTGATAGCCATACATGCAGGCCTTCTCCCTGAAATGCCAGGTACTGAGCTGGGCACTGTGGCCATTTGCTGACCCCCTGGCAGGTAATAATTGAGTGTGAGATCCCAATCAACATGGCTACTAGCCATTGGGGGGGAGGGGGGTTTACCAGCATGATTGCAGAGTTTTATCCTGGAGATTAGGATGAGGAAGGACAACCCTACAGAAGCATCTTGAGAGGAGTAGCAGCAACCACATGGTCACCATTCGTGGGAGAGGGGCTACGTGTCCCAACCTTCCCTGCAGCCCAGTGCCATTTTTTGAAACCATCTTGAGCACTCGGTGGCAACTTGGATTTCCATGTACTTGCCTAAAAACAGGAGAAGTTGGTAGAAAACTGCCACACATTGCCAGTTCCTTTCTGGAAGGGAACATAACTCATACTGTTTCCCTCCTTCTTGAAGAAATCTGGTGGGCCATTCCAGGCAGTGGGAAAGTCTCCCAGATAGAAACCATCACAGTAATACAACTATGTAGATGAATCCAAAATTTGATTGTGACCATACAATCTGGGAATTCTAGAATCTCCATTGAACAAATGGCAAATGCCTTCATGACTATGAAGATCAATCCAATAAAAAAAATTGAGATGAACAAATAAACACCACACTAAGCTCTTTTTTTCATTCCTTGTTTTGGAGATAAATCAGAATGGATCTGTATCTCTGGGCCGGAAACAATTGGAGCAAAAATAATAATTTGGACAACTTAATCCAGAAGTAAATGGTGGAAGTCTATCTAGAAATCTAGTAGGTATCTGAAAAGGTCTTCTATTACCGATTCTAGCTTCCATGCTCCTGGAATTTGGGGAAGGACAAGCACTACCCCTGTTGTGACTAGTTCTCCCCCATTCCTCGTTCAGGTATCTCTATGGCTTTAAAACACTTGGCCATCTATTAGCTGGTCCAAAGTAGAGTCTCAGAGCAGGCAGGGGTTTTGCTGCTGCTCCTTGTTCTACAGATCTTGCCCTGTGCTGAGGGAGGCCACTGCTCAAATACCCCTCCCTCAATGGACACAGAAGTCACCCAAGCTGAAAAAACATAACTTGTGAACTCCGTCCCTTTTTCTCATCTGTCTGTGCCCTACTTATGTGTGGAATAACATTTCACACTTACAAATTGTGGGGATGTTTAAATACCGTAATGTGGATGTTCAGTTCTGAGACATTAAAAAAAATCAGTGACTTGTTTTTCATTTCATTTTTGATAGAAATGTTGCTATTCTTCATGTTTAAATATGTGAACCTCGTTATATAGCGCCTTGCTTGCTAGTAATGTGTAACATTATACATACTTGGCAATGTGTCTTTTGGGTTGTATGTGATTTAATTACTGTTTCATATTAAAATATGTTTTTTCTTATGTATGCTTACCTATACCTGTTTTTGGGATATCAGTTGAGTAATTGTTATACAACCTCAAATGTGTTCCACATTGGTGACGTTTATTTTTCCAGCAACTTTTAAAATAATAGTCGGGCATCTCTAAAATAACACATGCAACAGGACTGTGATGCGTGGCAAAGTTGATGTAATTCAAATTGGAATCAAGCTCCCAAACTTCGTTCCTCTAGTAAGAAATGAAATTACTATGTAATACAAATGATTTCATATCATGGTGCCTGTGTGAGCTACTCTAGGAAGTATAGGAATGACGTTTCTGTTTCGTTGTGGATGGATGGCGAGCTCAGAGGATCTGACGCCAGTGATTAAACCGGTTTTTGATGTATTTTGTCGTTCGTGGAATTTACGGCCTCTTCTGGGAAATGGGTGGCGCGACACCGTCCGTTTCCCTTCAGCGGCGTCGAACGAACACCAGCCCGGGTAATAAAGACTTACCCGCGGCGGGCCGGAGCCGGCGCAAGCGGCTAGAGCGGCTTCCGGCGGAAGTCTGCGGGAGGGGCGGCGCTTCTGGCGCCCAGCGTCCGGGCAACGGACGCCATGCCCGTCTGGGTGCACGACTTCAGCTGGGAGCAGACGTCCGAGGCCGTTCGCCTGACCGTGCCGCTGCGGGCTGGCCGCCTCCGGCCCCACGGCCTCTTCTGCACGGAGCGGTACCTCAAGGTGGGCGTGAGGGGCGGCCCGGAGGGCGCTGCCCGAAAGGCCCGGCGGACGCCAGGTAACCCGCTGCTGCCCGCCTCCCGCAGGTGAACGCGCCGCCGCTGCTCTTCGAAGCCGCGCTCTTCGCCCCCATCGACGCCGAGCGCAGCCGCGCCGAAATCCGGGATGGCTGCGTCGTCTTCACCCTGCTTAAGAAGGAGGCAGCCCCGTGGGCGTCGCTGCGGGCGGAGGACGGTGAGGGGTGGCGGGGGGGTGGGTTCGGCTGAGGCGCGGGGGGGGCGGGTTCCTACCCAAATCCCCCCGTGCGGCCGGTTTCTGTCTCCTGCCCCGAACCTTTCCCAGCCGGAACGGCTTTTTCAGGGAACGAAGCAAAGATGCGGGAAATTCGCGAGGAGGCCGTCCGCCAAGCTCAGGAGGAGGCCCGAGCGAAAGCAGCGGCAAAGTCTGCAGAGAAACGGGAACGCGGCAGATTTGCTCTGGATGCCGCCATTAAGGTATGCACGGCCCTCCTCCCAGGAGGTGAAGCACCGCCGGTGGTTGCTGTCAAAGGCCGCTTAGTTTGTCTTCTAGCTTTAGGATTCTGACCCATCTCCAGTCTCTTCTTGGCGGTCTTTCTCTTTCGTCCTTCCTTTTCTCCTTCCCCTCCCCCCCCCAATTACAAACCCATGTCTGGCCTTTCTACTTTATGGGCCATGGAACCATTCCTCAAATAAAGGTATTTTAATTACAGACCTTGATAATGCTTTACCATGCTGTTCTGTCCAAGCTCTACATCTTGTCGGCCTTGTATTTTCACATCTGAACCCCCCTAGCCAATTCTTTATTCTTCTTTCTTAAGTCATGGCAGCTTCATTCCCTGGCACACCTTTTGGTCCTTATTATAACTCTTCTCGAGTTTGGGCCAACTGGGCCTCTATTCTTTCTGCAACAGTTGAATTCTAATTTCCTTTGTCCCATTACACTTGTTTCCCCACAGCTGTTCATAGTCCTCAGGCTCTTCACTCAACTTGCGTCCTCCATTTTTTTCTTCCTTCTCACTCACCTCCTTTTCATTGGAGTGCAACTCTTGCTTTTCCTAGCACCCATTGGATGGGTTATCAATTCTGGTGAACATCCACTCTCCACCTATTTCACTCTTAAATGCTAGCGATGTCTGTGCATATTGTACATGCAGCTCAGTCATTTGTGACTGGAGCAACTCAAGCTTATTAAAATTAATAAATAAAAGGCTAATACTGAAATGCTTCTGGAAATGAAGTATTATACTATCAGTAGGTGGATGAAGAATTAAAACTAGCAGTTCAGTAACTATCTTTTGCTATGAGAAATCAGATGCATTTCTGCAAATCCTCATTACGCTCAGATGATACTGCAGAGAAGAGATGCTGGTGCTTTTGAGTTTTATGGAGCAGGCTGCTCCTCTATTTCTAGATTCTGCTTTATATTTAACTTCCCGGTGGCCTTCTGAAAACTGCCTCTGAAAGTGGGAATCTTAATTACCTGCCTGATAAGTCGTTAATGAGGAAACTTGCCCCTTAACAGAAAAATAATTTCAAATGAATGTCCTATAATTCAAACAGCTAGAAGAAGCAGAAAGAAAAAGAATAGAAGAGCTAAAAGAACAAGAACGGAAAAAAGGCACTGAGGAGATTGAAGCATGGAAAAGGCAGAATGAGATGCAAAAAAAAGTATGTACTAAATTCCAGTTGCCAGACAACAATACAGAAGTTCTCGGAGAAATAAAAGAATGCCAGAACTTGGGATCTTTTGCTGGAAAGGGAGTGTCCACATCAGGAGCATTAGCTAAAGGTATTAACATTCTCATGTTACCATATGGACATGGCACTTTCTTTCATGGGACACTGCAGTCTTTTTGCTCTGGTGTGGCTGTTTAAAATATTTTTTTTTAAATCAAAAGCTTTCCATGTTGAATTTCAGTGTGTAGATTCACAACATATAATGTGAACTAAAAATACAATCCTTTCAAAAATGTACAAATAATAACTATCCCAAAGCATTTTTCAAAAAATTTTGTAGCGATCAATTACCGTAGTGCTTTCTTTTGCCAGCCTGTTAGAGACAAAGGTACTTACAGTCATTCAGCCTCTGAACTCTGCTTCATGTTCTGCAGTAATTTCACCTTGGGGAAACCAGAATAAGTCTGTGATGGTTACATATCCAAAAGCATGCTTTAAGCCCCAGCAGTAGCAAAAGTGTGGCAAAGCATCTCAGTCTATCTCTTCCCTAACTCACTATAGTGTTAAAAGGGAGAGTGGGGAGAACTCGAGTGGAGGGCTTTCAAGATTCTGTTTCTGTGGCTTAGATCAATGAAATAAAATTCCATTCAGATTTCTGGAATATGCCTCAAAAGGCTGGCATGATACAAGTGTACAGCCCTGTATTCTTTTTTTGTGTTCTCCCCCCCCCACTCCCCCCCCGCCAACTATGCAGGACGTAACTCATAGTAGCACATTCCAGGAATGTGTCATAGGGATATATTCAGTATTTGGTTTTGTTTAATCTTCTTGCATTTGTTATCTGCAGACATTTGCTTTATAAATATCAGAAACACGAAACATCTGTGGCTGGACTCCTTTTTCTCTCTTATTGCTATTATTAACTATGAACAGGAATATAGCATTAAACAGCTGTTGTGTTTGACTATTATAGGTGGAATTTATGGCAATATGTTTTCAGAAAAGATAAAGGAAGATTCAATTTCTTCTCCACGTCCTCCTGGTAGCATTATGATACATTTTACACCTCGTGTCTTTCCAACAGCCCTTAGAGAATCACGAATCCCAGAGGAGGAAGAGGTAGGGGGCTTGGCTGCTTTGTGCCATGGGGGGCTGGCAGGCAGAGTTGTAGCATGTTATTGGAAAAGAAATGGTGCTTGCTTCCTCCACTACTTTTCAACACCAAGGTTGAAAAAATATTCAATGTTCTTGCGTGGAAAGGTACCAGCAACTTGTCTTGGGCCAGTGAGGAATTGTAATGGCTTGTGAAGAGTAAGATTTTCCCAGTTGATATTCTCCTTCCTTTACCCTGCAGATCTGGAATAAATGCTCCACAATATTTCATGAGGCATGTCTTGAAGTCATAGCCCCAGGGAAAGGGGATGGTCTTATTAAATGCTCTGGCAAAGAAAAGTAGTATCAGGAATGCATCTTCAACACCACTGCATTACCTGTAGAGAGCCACAGAGCCTTGAAGACACCCTATAGGAACAGTTACAGAAGCATAAATATTTGTTCAGACAAACATGTAGAATATATTTCCTCACTAGGCTTATGTAGAAGGACTGGCATCGCCTCAATAGCAATACAGTCTTGGAGACAAAATGCTAGAAAATAAAAGGCTATACCTGAAGAAAAAATGTTTAAGGTAGACCAGTTAGAGAGATTTTATGATGTCTATGTGTGCAGTGCTTTATTGTGTTAATTGTAGATCATAAAAATAAACATTGTAACTGCAAACTTTGACATAAAGTAGGGAAAATACAGCATATAGACAAATGTTGTCATTTCTCTTCAGGGATTCTTTTTCTGTTAACAGAAATCCCAGGAGAAGAGGCAGCCTCTGCAAGAGCAGGATGTCAACAGCAACAAGTTTTATTAGTTGGATGGAATCTGTTGAGCCTCTCTGAATAGAATCCTAGGCAGGAAGAGCTTGTTTTGAAGCCATGCTTCTCTGATAGTTTACCTAGGAGCATCTAGCTGATGTTGTGTGTGTGTGTGTCTTTTATTTGCAGTGGCTATGTAAACAAGCAGAGGCTCGCAGGATAATAAATGCAGATATTGCTGAGATCGAGGATTTAAAAGAAGAGGAAAAGAATCCAGATTGGTTGAAAGACAAGGGAAAGTGAGTTTGGAATGGACTTCCCAAAGGTGGTCTCCAAAACCTGCTATGGTTTAGAGCAGCAGCCCCAAACCGTTGGGCACCAGGGACTGGTTCCATGGAGAGAGGTTTCTCCGCGGACTGGAGGGGGTGGGGTTTCGTGTGTTGCCTGCATCCTGCAATTGGGACTTTGTTTGCACGGACCAGTTTCTGCCATGACATGGACCAGTGCCAAGTCCACAGCCTGTGGGTTTGGGATCCCTGGCTTAGAGTTGGGGGAGAAGAGGACCAGTTTGTTGGGCTTCAATATTCATTAGTATACAGCTTTCTCTCCTGCATTCTTCTTCCTTAAGCAACTAGAATGGCAGCTTCTGAGTGCTCCCCTATGCCACAGCATTTTCAAGGCAGTCATAGTGTAACTGGGCTTTTCATTAATTATAATGAAATGGGGCGTGTCATATATGCATACCAAGATAAGATAGTTAGGATATTGTTTGGTTGTAAGACTTCTATTTCAGTGTCTTGTAAACGTTATGGAGTCAGCAGTGTATTTATGTGTATGTGCTTTCAATAAATAGAAAAATACATTTGCTGAGTCACAAAGCCCTGTAAATATGTTCAGCTCTTACTAAATAAGTGGGCGGTTGACACAATCAGTTTATGGTTCTTTAGTAAAGATGTCAAAATTTTAAGCCCTGTTGGAAATGCAGTAGCTATTCCTTTGTTCACATGGGTTATTTTTTTTTTTTAGCAAAATGTTTGAAACCAGTAACTATCTGGCTGCCATCAATGCTTACAACTTGGCAATTCGTATTAATAGCCAGATACCAACCTTATATTTGAATCGAGCTGCTTGCCACCTGAGGCTGAGAAATCTACATAAAGTAATTGAGGATGCCTCTCAGGTATTTGATCTTTATAGCCCTTTGTAGCATGTGACCATGCTATCTGAGGGATCCCCTTTCCTGGTTACATCAGCCCACCATATCAGAATTGGCAGGAAAGGCATAGTTCCTATCCGAGATAAATTCCACTCAAATTTAGAGGGCACCTTTTGTATCAAGGGAGCCACTTATGAAGCTTCCACAGGTTGCCTTTAAAGATATATTTGTGCTCTTGAACTGATAGAAAGGACCTAAGTGATACACTTATAAGCAAAGATGGGTTAGTTCACACTCCATCTGTACATTTTATTTTTCAAGGCCTTGGAGTTACTCACCCCTCCGGTTTCCAACAATGCCAAGGCAAGATTAAAAGCTCACCTGAGGCGTGGGACAGCATTCTGTGAACTGGAATTGTATACAGAAGGTAAGGAAGGGGAGTCTTTGAAAGATAAAATGCCTCTACTTTTATTTTTGTTTTATTATATTGCTGTCATTTTCTCCTTACAAAAAGAATTATGTAGGTTTAATCGCAGTGCTTCTTAAAACCAGTATGAGCTATTATATTAAAATAATTATTTATGTAAAATATTTCAGTTTATGGGAAATTGGGAGGAGAGAATCTTATTTTCTAGACTCAGAACATCTGTTCCTCTGCCAAACTCCAAATCCTTTCCTTTTCCAAGCTTAGTCCTGTGTGAATCTGTTGCCTGCTAAGCTTCATTAAGAACTTAAGAATCAGCTGCTTTCTTGCATCAGTCTTTTACAAGGTGGCCATTCTTTTCTTCTCCTGACTCTTCTCAGGCTCTTCCTGTCAGTTGTATTGTTCTAGTTTAGTGTCTCTCCAAGAGAAAAATGTACATAAGTTCCATATGGCGTATGCCAAAAGATATAATCTCAGTTATTTTTTTAAAAAAACACCACCAATATAGCTTGGCCCATTTACATTCTTCATTGTTATTTGTGAAATGTGATTTGGGAATCTAGCTTATAATTTTGTAATTATTTATAAAATGCTAATTGTGGAGATGGGGTTGATGTTTTGTATTTAGATTGAATTAATTGTATTCTACTAAACTTCACATATTCTTCTCGTCATATTAAGAGGCTGGGAAGCCCCAGTGCTGGGTGTCTGAGGAATTGACCCTGACCCTAGGCTTACCTGGGTGTAAAGCTATTTTCAGGAAGGCTGTTAATGCTCTGACGCAGGTGGTGTGGCTTCCAAGTTAAATTATAGGTGCTAAAATTATTCTAGGCCTTCAGGATTATCTCGCTGCTCTCAAGATCGAGCCTACAGATAAAAATATAGGACAGGATGTGGAGAAGATTCGGCGCATAATTCAAGGCAACGAGTAGAAAAATTCTTCTGGCAAGTTTAGAAGATGTTTTTGGACTGGGCGTCCTCCGCTCCCTCTGGAGCCTCCTCACTCCCGGCAAGCCCAATAAAGTAGCTGTTTCTGCCGCCTTCGCCTCTCCAGCGCTCTTCTCCCTGCGGGGGCGGCAGGCGGGCGGGCGAGCGGAGAGGGGTTACACCGGCGAGTAGTCGGCGCCCGTGTTGATCCCGTTGTGTTGCGGCGGCCCGGCGGCGGCCAGGCAGGTGGTGAAGGCGCTCTCCAGTGGGCAGAACCGACACGGCGCCGTGGCCGAGGTGGGGCGCAGGGCGCCGTAATCGCTGGCGGTGGTCTTGTACAGCAGCGGTACCGCCGCGCTCAGGCGCGTGCCCGTCACCAGCGCCCTCGCGTCCGCCAGGCACGTAAAGACAGGGTTGCCCGGGTTGGCGCCAGCGACACTCCGCGGCCAGGCTCCCCCGGCGGCCATCTGACCCGGCAGCAGCGGAGGAGGCGGCGGCGGCCTTTGCAGCGAACCGCCCTCCGCATTGCCCGGGCAACGGCCCGGCCCCGCCCTTTGTTGATGCGCGACGCCACCCCCGGCCACGCTCCCCCCCTGGGGCGTGTAGTCCCGCAGCGCCCAGCCTGCCGCAGCGCCGGGCGGAGGCGGACTACGCTTCCCGGCGGACGCCCCGCGGGAGGCGCAGGCGCAGCGGCGTCGCTTTTCCGGTCCCCGGTTGTTGTTCTGGCGAAGCAGGGGAGGCTGCCGGTCGTTGTGCCGCTCCAGCAGGTAGGCCGCCCGCGGCCTCCTGGCCGGTCTGCCCCGCCGAGCGCCCTCTTCGCACGGGAGGAAAGACGGGGCGGAGGGCCGTTGCTCCCCTCGGCCCTTTGGGGGGAGCGTGCAGGGCCCGCTGAGCCCCAGAGCGCCGCCCCGGGGCAGGAGCCGCGCCGGCTTGGCGCGGGGGAGGCGAAGGATGGAGAGCCCGGTCCTACCCCTGTCCCCCGGCGCTGCCCGGCCCGCCTCCCCTCCCGCGGCGGCTCTGGACAGGCGGCCTTAGGGGAGGCGTCGGCATCGGAAGGCCGCCCAGGTCCTGTTCCTGGCAGAGGGGGAGAAGGCCGCCCAGGTCCTGTTCCTGGCAGAGGGGGAGAAGGCCGCCCGCTGAAGAGTCTCTTTTCCTTCCAGCTGCTTCAAAATGTCCGAAATTTCCAGCGACAGCGATTCGTCGTGTGGCTGGACGGTCATCAACCACGAGGTACCGGGCAGACTTCGGGGCCGGGCTGCCTTCCGTGCTTGGTCCCGGGGGCAGGAGCGCCTCTTGGGCCAGGCAGGGCAGGAAATGTTGGCGGAGCCCTGGAAGGACTGCTGCAAAATGGGGCGATGCGGGACCGCCTGCTCTTCCTCCCTTGATTGGGCGTTGCTGGCCTGGCCTTTCCTAGTTTGTTTGTTTAAACAGTTTGTTTCCACCTTCTCCCCACTCCCACCCACCCCCAAAAGATCTTTGAGAACTTGCCAGTCACATTGGGGGGGCTTTGCCTTTCAGCCCCCAGACCTCGAGCGCAGCTGACTTGGAAGCAACCCCATCATGCAAGAGGCCACTCTTGGCCGCCTTATTCAGTTTTCCCGTTAAAGTCAGCTTAAAATCCCTGATATCTTTGAGGGTTTTAACAGAAGCACCTCACTGGAGAAGCCCTTCTTTGGGACCCAGAAGCTGCTTGCATCAAAGCTTCTGAAAGGGAAAAACCCTTGGGAGACCCCCTGGATGTCTGCCACAAAAAACAGGGTTTTGACTTTATTTCAGGAACCAAAGCAAGCCAGACCTTACGCAGTGGGGTGGTGGGAAGCTAATTGCAATCCCTAGTATAAGATAAAAGAGAGAAAGAACAGGTCCTTTGAGTTCTGGCACCAGATGTGGTCTCTGGTTTTCAGATGGAGCAGGAAAGCCACCTGGAGTTCATTTCCCCAGATTCCTGATGGTGAAAAGGTCCCCTGTAGCCCAGGGTCTAAAGGTGCTTGAAGGTGGTATGACTATCTTGGCTTAGAGCAGTCTGTCTCCTCCTTTTTCAAACTATGAGGATAACACACACACCAGCCCCTGGTATAAGCCAGACATTTACTCAGAAAGACAGAATAAAAGGTGAAAACAGGCAGTGGCTGAAGAAGCCCAACGAGAGCCACAACAGCATTTGCCGCGCACTCTATCCTTTTCTGCAGTCCACTTCCAGGCCCTAGGAGGCTCTGCTACTACGTCGTGCAGAGTTTGGGGGGGCTGGAAAATGTTTCTGTCTTTTGTACTGTTTCTGAGAGCCCTCCCACCTTCCCACATTTATTTGGGGAACAAATAAAGGAGAAATAAAAGATATTTGGGGAGCAAATGCTTGTGGACTGCTAGTTGCCCATCCCTGTTCTTGGGTTCCAATGACATGCTGATATTATCAGAGGACTCTTTGTGGAGCTTCCAACTCAATCTCCAATGAGCGTGTTTGTGTTTTTAGGGCTCCGATGTTGAAGCAGCAGCACCAGACTCTGATAGCATAAGTGGCCACGAGGAACTGACCTCAGAGGAATTTCTGTCTCCAACGCAAGAGGAAGACCAGCAACGGCAGGCTGCCACTCTGCAAGGTGAGTCTGGACACAGAGCCTTGTCAGCATTCTCATTTGGGCCAAAGAGCTTCTGGGAATTGCAGGTGAGGATTGCTGAGCCAACAGAGAGATGTCTGGCTGCATAGAAGGGGAAGAGATCTGAGATTCAGAGGGCCAGGGATGAAATGGGAAGCTTCGTTTTGACTTAGGCATTTGGGGATAAGCTCTATAATGATCTTCCCTGTGTGGGGCATAAACAGGGTGGTAGTTGCTAGTGGGATGGCAATGGGGCGCATTAGGAGCACCAAAGCAGGGCAGTTTTTCAGAGTTCCAGTCACTGGTTTGTGACTGGAACTATATCAGCCTTGGAGATAAAGTCTCATTTGTAGTAGAATCATTCCCAAGTTGTAGCCAGGTTCCTGTGGAATGGATACAGTAGACATTCATGCCATATAATTGATGCTGTCCAGTCTAGGTTCTCGAGGGGAAAGCTTGATAAGCCCACTTAGATTGGCCTGAGCAGTATGAGTGTGTGCAAGAGCAGAGACATGCATAAAGAGGGGTCATTTCTGGAGCTCTGGGCAACCTTGTGTGTCTTCATCCTTCCTTCTGTAGTTGACTTCGGCCAGGGTGATGGGGCACCAGCAAGCGCTACAAGCCAGGCCCCCATGGAGCCCAGCAAGCTGGTTCCTGGGGTAAGTCATGATTCAACAAAAGGCTTGGAATATCACCTGTAGGGACAAATGACTCTTACACCTGTAGCTGTCAGGAGAAAGGTGAAACATTGCAAGTGTCTTTTTTGGCAGAGCTGGTGCCTACAGAGGAGGCCCCGTTGATCTTTCCCTCTCTGCTCTGTAGCCTGTTCTGATGCTAACAGGCTCTGACCTTGTTACAAGAGTCCCTATGAGTGTGCCCTAAATTAAGGAGGGAGAGGTTGGGTATCAGCCTTCCACCTTATTCTCTGCTGGGTTTTCCTTGCAAGATGCTGGTCAACATTTCTGGAGGCTTCCAACTAGAAGAAAGCTGCAGTCCTAGGGCCGTAGGAGATAAGGGCAAGTCAGGAAGTTACTGCCTATGGAAACAGTGCAGGAAAGCTGCTGCCCTTCCTCAGAACAGGTCATACCCAATCCTGATATGAGCTTGTCGGGCCAGAAGCCCCATGCTCAGAGCTTTCTCTCCCAACTGATAAGACTGTTGTACATCAGTGAGCAGGCTATAGAAGCCAGGCCATCTGTGTGTAAATTCTGAGTTACCAGATTGATAAGGCACTTGCAAAGAGTTATAAATCACGTTGATAATAAAAAGCTGCTCATTTAACCTTATATCCAAGGATGAAAAAGAAAAATTGCTAGATGAGACTTCCTGTGTGGGAGCAGTAAGCGATGATTCAGACATTGTGACTCTGGAGGTGCCGAAGGTGGAAGAAGTTGGAAGCCAGGAAGAAGCTGCCTCAGGAGAGGAGGAAGGTCAGGCCTCAGAAAATTTCAACATGGGTTCCTCTTCCAGCAGCCAGTATACCTTTTGCCAGCCAGAAACAGGTATGTGGAGTTCTTCAATCTCTTAAAAGCAAGGCAGCATTCTGTGGACACATAGAACATTCTGAGGGCAACAGTCCTCAAACATTTCCCCCAACTTTATGTCCTTGAGTTGTTTTGACTAAGAATAGGAAACTAGTTTTTGCCCTAAGTCTATTGAGCATTCGAGATGTTTTTGGCTCCCCATTGTTAGGACTCTATTTTGAAAAAAACCTTCTCTTTCTCTCTCTTTGTCTCATTATATTGTTGAGTGTAAGCTTCATCTGGCTCTCTGTGTAATCAATTGAACTCCGTGAAAGATATGCCGCAAATTAGAAACTCTCCTCTCCGATTAAGTAGGGCTAGGTATCCTTCAGGGTAGCTTAGTGGTCTTAATCTGGTTTGGAGAGGCCTTCTGAAGAATCGATCCCATGCTCCTTGCCACCTCTGGCAAAGAATATTGCTCTGTGCACAGGACAACCAGAGGCAGAGGGGAGTCTTCGTTATGGGACTTGGAACTCCTGCACTCACCATTTCATTTCAAACAGAGGTTATTGGGGATTTTTTTAACCTCGATTAGGAAACAAGATGGACCATACAAGAGTATTTCTAAGATCTTATTTAGAGCTGTTATGTAGAGAACCCCAGATTAAGCTTGATTCTCTTGAGTTTAGATGTGCTTTCTGGCCTCTTTTAATTACAGTCTATCTGGAAAGTAAGTGTTTTAAATCAAGTCATCTCTGGCATTAGAATAACTTTTCCTTCTCTTCAACCTCTTCTGGGAGGAGATGCAGACTAACTGCCAGTCATTTAGGTTAATTGAAAACGGTGATGAGAGTAGTAGTCTGGCACCTCTGGAGTCCTACAAAGAAGCAGCTGTTGCTTCTTTCTCAGCCAAGGCACATGAGCTGTGGCCCTGTGGCAGTGTCTGGAGTCTGTACAGGGAGGGCTTGAAGGAGGCAGGGTCCTTCCAGCAGACCGTAGTTCTGCTGCTCTGGGGTTGGCCTTTGGCTGCCCCCTCTTGGTTGGAGGCTAAAAATCTTTTCCTTCTGTTTTGTATACGAAAGCCGGTTGGTTGGAGCAGCTTTGGACGGTGGTCCTGTGGTGGGTGAGTGGATGGGGTAAGCAGCTGATGTCCGGCCTGTCCCCTCGGCTGGCATGATGGCCGGAGTGGGGGCATGCTTTCATGCTTTGGAAGCAGAGAGGATGCATTTCCCCATCACTCCCCTGCAGGAAAGAATTCTTGGGGGAGATGTTTGTGGGGTGTGGGGTGGAAGAGAAGGCCTCCCAGAAGAGAAGCCAGGGCTCTTTGAGCAGCCTTACCTTAAAGATGAGTGTAAAAGCAGTTGAGGGTCTCGGGCAATTAAAACACTAACACAAACCCCAATTCAGAAATCTCAAATCCGTGTAAGAAAACACATTCCCCCTTCCTGTTACAAGAGTGAGACAATTGTACCATTCCAAAGTCTTAAATTGAGTCAGCTTCATGCTTTTGGTTTCTGACTTGCTGTTTATCGTGTGCTTGTGTGTTTCCATGCATGCAATTTTCCAAGTGTGATATGCTTAATAAAATCCTTTGCATAATGTGAAGACTTACCTAGAAAACGTTCTGGCTTGCTAAGCCAGGACGTAGATTCAGGGGCTTTCAGAGGAGGGTTTCCCCACACCTGACCACTCATGCAAGAGGGAGAAGCTTCTCTGACCAGATTAAGGCTTGGCATAAGCTTTGGTCCTGTTGCTTTGGTCCCAATCAGCTGCCACTGGGCTCTGGAAGTCATGGGACCCAAAGACTGGTTGATTTCTGAACTATATTTACCCTGCATCTGCCACAGGAACAGCTTTTTGAAAATGAGCTGCATTCAAAGGGTTCAAAAGCTTTCCCCTTCTGTTGAAGGCCAACGTTTTGTTTATAAAATGGCTCCAATGGGATGTGATTGGCCATTAGGGGACTTGCCAGCGATTCTGCCCCAGAAAGCCTGCATGCAGGACAGCCCTCCAATCAGAGCAGGCACAGAGAGTTTCAGGTGTCTGCTTTATTTATTTATTTTATTTATTTATTTAATCAATTTTATATACCGCCCCCTCTCCCAACGGGACTCAGGGCGGTGTACAGCCGAATAAAAATACAATCATAAATACAATGTTTAAAATGGAATTTAAAAGATTAAATTGCTTGACAGCTGGTCCTAGCAAGCATAGAGGGATGCCTCTGCGGCATGCTCTGGCATACAAGGGCAGGAAGGCTCCGGTGGGGGTTGTGGAAGGGCCTGGCCTGGGCAGGCCCCCTTTCAGGCCTGCTGTTGCTGTTGCTACTGCTTGGGAATCCCAGAGTCTTTGTGTTCACTGCTTGAATTTGCTGCCCAGTTTTTCCACTGCAGCCAAGTGGAGAGGAATCCAGCAGTGATGAAACCAGCCATGGCTCCAGCCCTGCCCTGAGGCGCCGGCGGGCAAAGAAGAGACTTCTCTCCAGCTCAGAGTCTGAGGAAGGCTTGCTGCCTCACGACCCAGAAGTCAAGCAGCCCAAGCACCTGCTGAGCAGTGGCCTGAACCGATGCATTATCCTCGCCTTGGTGATTGCGGTCAGCATGGGCTTTGGACATTTCTATGGTGAGTGCAGCGGAGTATTTCAAGGGGCAAAACGGGAGTCTGGGGCTTTGGAAATGCTTTTTTTATTTTTGTAAAAAAAAATTTATTTTTTTAATTTTACACATCTTTTCACGTGAGCAACTTGTTTCCAGATTATAACACGTGTACATAGTCATACTTTAATTTCCGTTAATCTTATATATTAGCTAATATTATTATCCATTTCACTCATCTTTAAATAAATTTGCATTTCATATTTCAGTTCATTAATTCAATATCAACATAATTTCATCCATACATAAGTTTTCAATTCTCTATCCCCTATTATTTCCATTTTCAGCTTACCACTTATTTTATTTTGCATTACACATAATTATTGTCCTTAATTTTCTCTAAGCTGACATATAATAAACAATCTGAGAAGAGTAAAAATATAGTAAAGCCAATATATTTAGGATCCACATGGTATTTTCCATTCCCCTACTTTAATCATAATAAAATATTCTCATTATACACTTCTAATATCCATTAAATAATCAACTGTATATATAGTCAACTGTATATATCCCCTCCAGCAAATCACTAAAATAATTTCTTAATATTTTATTTATTTTATTTTGTCAATTGCTTACAAGATAATAGGAATAAGTAGAAACATAGTTATGAATACATGGATGCATATAAGAAAATATATATATAGATATATAAAAAGAAACATTAGGACAGGGACGGTAGGCACATTGGTGCGCTTATGCAGGCCCCCTGTATATCTCATTTTATCTTCACTTTACTTAAAATCAATCATATTTTTATTTCATTTCTATTCCCTTGTTTTAATCCTCCAAAAAAGAAAAAGGTTCATAACAACACATTTTATTACAGTTCATATTCATGTATGTATGTATGTATGTATGTATGTAAGTAATTATACATTTCTAAGATATCTCCCCAGGTTTTAAACTAAATACCAATATATCATGTGGTATCCCCCTTATAGAATCCCTAACCCTTATCTCTGAATTTTTCGGCTTTATTAATTCTTTTAATTTTAGACAACTTTCCCTTTTCTAAATTTCCCTGGTCTTCCTGCTTTTTTCCTTCTAATATTTCACCCATCTTCCCCCCCTCCCCCTTTCCTGTTCTCTTTTTTGAAGTTTCTTCTTGTATAATTTCTTCTTTTGTTTAGTCCTGGGCGCGTTCTCTCTTTTATTTATTGACTCTGTCATCAATGTCATAGTTTTAATTCCTTTAGTGTCTTTTGGCAGTATCTCTTGTTCTCCATTTATATCTGAGCCACTTTCTTCTTCCTTTGACTCCGCCTCATTGGAATTTCTTTGTTCTTCAACCATCACCATTATTTTCTTTTCCAATATGTCCAATAATTTCCTTCTTTCTTTCAGCATTCCTCTTACAATTTGCAATTCCAACTTAAAGTCTTTGCTTATTTCTTCCATTTTTTAATAATCAGTTGAATTATTGATATTCAAAGTCTTTTATTGCAATCCTTGCCAAAAGTCTCCTTTTATCTTTGTTTTTCTTATTAATCCTTCTGTCTCTTTGTCACAATGAATATCCAATAGTCCCAAGGAATTGCATTTGTATATCCTCTTAGTAGAATTTCTCCCCTTTTTTAAAGTTTCTGGGGTTCCTATTATTTTATTTGTCTTTTATTTCATAACAGTTATGAGACCAGTAAATTTCCATAAGATTTTGTAGGGGGAGAAATATTTGACCATTAGATGGCGCTCTGAATCACTTTCCACTTTTCAAAGTTCTTTTCTCTTTTAGTTATATTAAACATTAATTTCCAACTATTTCCATGATTAGTTTTCTTAATAATAACCAATTCCGGGACAAGTCCAGCATTTTGTCCAATGCCTAATTAATGCCAATTTATATTATTCAAAATTTAGTCTCTAATTTCATTGTAGCTTTTTATACTCCAATTTTGTTTACCTTGTATTTTCCTCTTATTTTCTGTTCGCTGCTGTGATTCTCTTATGTGAGGGCTCTTTCTTTCTACTTCTCACGGTTGTTAAGAAAAAATCAAATTCTTTTATCTGGTTACATGTCACTCACCGCTCCAGCGCATACTTAGGTCCCGGCAGCTTTCTGTCTTCAGGGCAGCCATTTTAGACTGCCGTTTCTCCCTGTCTTTCAGGGGAGTAATACCTAACTAGGGAGGGGAGATGCGGCTCCCCTCGACCCAGCTGGCGGTCTTCCCCCATCCCTCTGAGGTGGTCAGATGACTCCGGTCCCATAGGGACCCTTCCAACAAGGTAAACACGGATCAAAGCCGCACATGATGGCAGTCTCTGATCCGTCGTCGACGGAAGCACCACCGGAAGTCGGGACTTTGGAAGTGCTAAGAAACTCTGTCAAGGGTTTCATACAGCCCAGTCTAGGCTGAAAAAGGCAAGGCGACTTCTGCTGCTATCTGGGAGAATCTGAGCCCAGAGCCTCATGGAGTGGGTTCTGTGGGGCAAAATAGGAGCGTGTAGGGCATATGCTGTCTTGAAGCTCTCCAGGAAAGATGGGTCATAAAGGAATAATTTATAATTTATAGGAAATAATTTATAAAATTATTTATAGAAACCATGACTTCCATGGGCCTGTCCCAGATTATCCAGAGCCCTAGTAACAGTGGCCACACCCCTGATTTGGTGTTCTTGTCGGAGCAATGTCTATGTGACCTGGAATTGGTAGACTTCTCCTTGGTCCCCTTGTCATGGTCAGATCACAGTCTGGTGGCAATGAGTTTCTCAAAAGCTGCATCCCCCCCGCAGGGAGGCAGGATCTATTAGATTGATCCGCCCCCATCGATTAATGGACCCAGATAGGTTCCAGAAGGAGCTGGAGGTTATAACTACAGATCTATTATGCAGTCCAGCCAAGCTCTTAGTCACTGGAATAGGAAGGTGACTGACGCTCTGGATAGGATTGCATCCTTGCGACCTCTCCTCACCCATAGACCTCTCTGTGCCCTGTGGTATACAGAGGAACTGAGAGGGATGAAACACATGAGACGTCTAGAGCACTGCTGGTGGAAGACAGGAGATGAACTTGATCGAACACGGGTAAGAGCTGCTACTAAGGCCTACCTTGTGGTGATTCGTGAGACGAAGTGTAAATACTTCTCCACACTAATTGCATCTGCAGATAATCGCCCAGCGACCCTCTTTAAGGTGAGTCATCTCCTCTTAGGGAAAGAGGAGATTGAGGTCCACCTGAAGGGGCGTGCTGAGGAATTTGCAGATTTTCTGGAAGACAAAATCACTCGACTTCGTTCCCAGTTAGATGGTTACTGATCCGGTGGAAGCTTCTGAAACAGGTTCTTGCCCTGTTATCTGGGAACGGTTTGACCCTGTTGCTCCTAAGGAAATGGACAGGATCCTAGGGAGGATGCGCGCGAGCACCTGTATTTTAGACCCATGTCCCTCCTGGCTTGTGAAAGCTTCCCAGGAGGTGACAGGCAGGTGGACTCTGGCAGTGATTAATGCTTCTGTACAGGAGGGGCCGGTATCCCAGCACTTTAAGGAGGCTGTGGTCCACCCTCTTCTTAAGAAGCTATCGCTGGACTCCACCTGGTTGGATAATTTCCGACCTGTCTCCAATCTTCCTTTTTTGGGGAAGGTTGTTGAGAAGGTGGTCGCGCAGCAGCTCCAGAGGTTTCTCGACCCCTACCAGTCAGGATTCAGGTCTGGATTTGGGACAGAAATGGCTTTGGTCGCACTTTTGGAGGATCTCTGGTGGGAGCGGGATGGGGGTAGTGCATCCATCCTGGCTCTACTTGACCTCTTGGCGGCTTTTGATACCATTGACCATGGGATTCTCCTGGGACAGCTTCAGGGGATGGGATGGTGGGAGGCCTTGTGCTGTCTTGGTTCACTTCCTTCCTCTGCGGCCGCTCTCAATCAGTGTTGATAGGAGGGGAGAGATCCAGCCCTCACCCACTGTTTTATAGGGTTCCACAGGGCTCAGTACTCTCTGTGCTCCTGCTCAACATTTACATGAGGCCGCTGGGTGAGATCATCCGTCACCATGGACTGAGGTATCACCAATATGCTGATGATACTCAGCTGTATGTCTCGGCCTGTGGTGAGTTAAGTGTTGCTGTGTCCTCCCTCTCGCAATGCCTGGAGGCTGTTAGGGGCTGGATGGGGAGCAACGGGTTGAAATGAAACCCTTGAAAGACCGAGTGACTCTGGGTTTGGGGTTCGTTGGTTCACGGAGAATTACCACCTTTAGTCTTGGATAGAGTGGCACTACTCCAAACAGACCGTGCGTAATCTGGTGGTTCTCCTGGACTCACGACTTTTG
This sequence comes from Bungarus multicinctus, assembly GCA_023653725.1. Classification (NCBI taxonomy): domain Eukaryota; kingdom Metazoa; phylum Chordata; class Lepidosauria; order Squamata; family Elapidae; genus Bungarus; species Bungarus multicinctus. The sequence goes on from CM042843.1 coordinate 22,858,761, forward strand.
TTCGAATAGCAGGTGGCGGTCGTGGCCAGGAGGGTCTTTGCACAGCTGTGGATTGTGCACCAGTTACATCCTTTCCTGGATCAGCAGTTCCTACTCACAGTCACTCATGCCCTGGTCAGTTCCCATCTTGATTATTGCAATGTGCTCTACATGGGGCTGCCCTTGAAGAGCATCTGGAAGCTCCAATTGGTGCAAAATGCAGCGGCCCACGTGGTTTTGTGCAGACCCCAGCGTTCACATGTATCACCTCTCCTACAAGAGCTGCATTGGCTGCCAATTTGCTTTAGGGTGCAATTCAAGGTGCTGGTTGTCACCTTTAAAGCCCTTCATGGCTTGGATCCGGGTTATCTTGTCAGTGACATCTACCCGACCCATTAGAGCGAGGAGGCAGGGAATGCTGAGGGAGATACACCTGGTGGGACCTAGAAAAAGGGCCTTCTCTGTGGTGGCTCCATTTCTCTGGAACATCATTCCCCCAGAGATTAGAATGGCCCCCTCATTAATACTATTCCGAAAGGCACAAAGGCCTGGTTTTGCCAGCGGGCCTGGGTTCTCCAGATGGCTAGTGTGATCCGCTGTCGTCAGAGTTGGCGGTGGGAGTTGGTTTTGTTTTTTTTGTTTTCCCAAATTTTGTTCTATTGTACTTTACTAATTTATTTGATTCTTTTTGTTAGTTCTTATTGTTTTTATTTTTATTTTTAGTTTTAAATATGATTTTATATTGTGTAAACCGCCTTGAGTCGCCATGGGCGAATAAGCGGCAATATAAATAAAATAAAATAAATAAATAAATTTCAAGATCAGAATTGTTGGGAAAGAAGCTTTTTCTCCTAACCGAGCAAAGAACTAAAGAGGAGAGTTCTAGGTAGTGATTAGCATGCGGAGAGTCCAAACTCGAGTTTTCCACGTCCGAGTCGTGGGCTCGAGCCAGGCAGTGCCTCTTATGGGATAATCCTTTCGGAGAGAAGGTGGAGATCCATTGGCAAAAGTAGGCGATTTCTGCAGTGACCGATCAGGTGATGATTCAACTCGTCAGACGTGCAGAATCTAACATTTCTAACCACTTAGCCCATCCCCAGAAACAAACTAAGGATTAGATTTGGAACTCCCTTTATAGCTAGCTGTAGTCCACTTTAAGTCCCAGCCCAGAGTTTGTGGGAAAGGCCCTTTTCCAGAGGAAGACTCTACACAACGGGAGCCTGCGCTCCTCAGACGTAGCCTTTTGTGTTACAGAAAAATCCTTTTGTCAATCAGCCATGGACCACATGTGGACACTCCCTGCCTAGTCACATAATATAAACAAACCAGCTGAGAAACATATCTCAGCATCCTCCAGAATTTTCTTTAGATGGGAACCAAATTAGGGGCAAAATTCTGGTTTTGTAATGAAGTGGCTCAGAATCTTTCAGAATGAAAGAAGCAGTCTACCCATCCTTAGATCAATCAATAGTGTTTATTGGTTTCTGGTGGTCCCAGACTGATTTAGAGGTAGAAAATATTACACTTACCATCAGAAAAATGCTGATATCCATCTGCTTTTGTCCTTAGGAAAATTTGAAGGTAAGAGACATGATTGAAATGGACTGCTGTAAACAGAGTTTAGCCATCTTTGCCAAATGTGTTTGTTTTTGTTTTTGCTGTGGGCAAGATAACCTCTAACTGCCCTTTCTCCTGGAACCAGGTTGTCTGGCCTGAGGTCAGTGCTGCTCTCCCAAGTACCTTTGGCCGTGACTGCTGCTCCTTTGACACCAGGAGGTCTTTTCGGTTTGTTGGGGCGTTGCTGCATGAGCTCTTGTAATACAAGTGGCTTCAGTCACTGACATTTCCCCGTTCCATTCCAGACTGCTGCAGTTTGGTGCAACCATTGTTTCAAAGAAGGCTGTTGTAGGCTTCCCCTTCCCCTCCCCTCCCCAGTTCCCTCTTTTCAAAATAGGTGTTAAGGTGATGCTGGCTGTGAGGTGGATGCTCCCATGGCACCTGTGCCCTCTTGCTATAGAATCCCCTGCTTTAACAGCATCAACTTTCATTTTTATTATAGCTGAGCATTTCAATCTGCTCTACCAGGTAATGATTCACTTTATAAAACTAAAGAAAGAAAACTTGTCTCTGTAATAAGCTGTATCTCAGATGTGCCTAACTTCCCATTTTTCTTGTCAGATAAAAAAGAAAATTTTATGTTTCAAGGTACAGTTCAGATCCAAAAACGACAGGAATTAGTGGAGAAGACTCACGAAGACAAACTGAATGATGTGAAGGGGGATCTTTTGCAGTGCCAACAAGGAAGTAAAACGCCATGTGGGGTAAGGAGAATGCTTCCATTCCCTACAGACTCTTACAAGGTTTTGCAGCTTTGTCACTTCAAGTAGGCAAAAACAAGTTGAGGCAACCCATTGTATTTGTTGTCTTTTAAGCTTTGAGCTGCAAAGCCACCAGTCACTAAGTCTGAGGCAAAGGTGAAGAAGTCAAGGGCTTGTCCCACATCAAAACACAAAGTGCGGAATTGAACTTCTTTGCACCTCAATGCCCTTTCTCTGTGGAGGGAGGGAGGGAGGGGGGCGTTTTGCTCTCATAATTCTGCTGGTGCTAAATTTGTTGGCTAAGAGCAGTCTCTTTTTCCTTCTGTGCAACTTGTGTCCTTTCTTTTTCCACCCAGTCACTGAAGGAGGGCCTTGCAAAGTGCTGGCTTGCAACGCAGATAGAAAAGAAATCCTTCGAATCTCAGAAACATCACCTTGCTTCAGAAAACCAGCATTTGAGAGAATCTTTACAGAGAGAGGAAAAAGCCTTGGCACTGCTACAGGAAGAGCTGAGGAAGCTGAGGGAACAAGTAAGACACTTGGAGAGCAAAGGCCCTGGCCCAGAGTCACTGGTTGTGACTGAAAACCAAAGACTCAAAGCGCATTTGGAGGAGGAAAAACACAGAATGCAGAGCTTTGTGAAACAAAAGGAGACCCTGCTGGCTGAAGCTCAGATGCTGAGAAGAGAGCTCGATAAAGAGCGTCAAATGACCGTAGCACTTCGGGAAACTTTGGAAAAGCTGAGCTCTCAGCATGTGCCGCTGGTGGCAGAGTCCGGTTCGCACAAGAGCCAAGAGATAGAAACCCTGCGAGGAATGTTGAGTGAACTGGAGAAGAAGCTCAGCTTTGAACAGCAGCGGTCAGATTTGTGGGAGAAGCTGTACATTGAAGTTAAAGATCATGCAGAGAAGCAAGAGAAAGCAGAAAAAGCCCAGAAACCAGCAGGGAAAGGAGGAAGCCAAAGTAAAGCCAAGCCAAAAGGAACTTTTTTTGGTTCTGTGAAAGAAACTTTTGATGCAATGAAGAATTCTACCAAGGAATTTGTACGCCACCATAAAGAGAAAATCAAGCAGGCCAAAGAAGCTGTGAAAGAGAACCTGAGAAAATTCTCAGATTCTGTCAAGTCCACTTTTAGACATTTTAAGGACACAACAAGAGATATCTTTGATGGAAGAGAGAAGAAAAGGTATGGCGACAGAAGACATGAGACTAACAGAAAAGGGAGAACGATGCATCAGACAGACAGTTCTCGTGAAGGTCCTGCAAAGCCGGCCCAGCACCGGGCGCCAGGAAGCCAAAGGCAGTTTGGCCACAGGAGACCTCAGGCAGAGGACACCCAGCCCCTCTCGCCATTATCCACAGACGCTGCTTCAGGACAGTGTCCCAAGAGCCCCACAGGTAGCCCAAAGCACCACACCGTCCTAAAAGGCTGTTCTGGCATTTTTGACTGTGCCCACCAAGAATTTATTAGCCTCTTCAACGAAGTCCTGGATCCTATTCGGGCTGATGAATTTAATCAATTAATGCACAAATATCTGCAGCAAGAAGTAAAGAGCTTTCATCATTGGCAAGAACTGGAAATTTTCATTAGCAACTTCTTCTGCAATGGTGTCTTTATTCATGACCAGATGCTGTTCTCAGACTTTGTCAACGATGTCAAAAACTATCTTGAAGACATGGAAGAATACCAGAGAGCCAGTGACAGAGCCTTCGAAAGCCTGGACAAGTATATATATCAGTACTACTTTCATCATTATAACCAGATACCTCCATGTGGATCCAGGTGAGTGCAAAATACAAGAGAAAGAGGGGGCTGCACATTGGGGGTGGGGAATCCTAGGGATGCCTCTGCAAAGAAGGCTTCTTTCCAGCCGAGAAGTGAAAGGGCAATCCCTGCTCATGTTAAGGATACAAGTTACAAGGACTACTGGTCTGTTGGCCAATTTCTTTGCCCCCATGAAACATTAGTATCGGGAATATTAAAATAGGGACTTCCACAGCATGCTCCTTTGACAGGGAGTTGGAATACATGGACCTGAGGCTTCCAAGGGCACTGCTTGTTTCCCCTCCTTTCTACACACCCCAGTAAGCCCCCCTCTTTCATATTTTCCCACAGCCCTCAGCAGGAAAGGCACCTTCCAAAGCACCAGCAGCGTTCTAAGAGGGAAAGCCGATGGCAAAAGCAGGGCCGCAGCAATGGGAGGCACACAGCAAACCTGGAGATTGAAGTGGGGCGGCTCCCTTTTGACACTAAGTACTGAAGGGGTATGGGAGCCCTGCAGCCTGGCAAAACCCTCCATGATTGGCCCCTCCGAGAGCTTTCACCGGGGCCCAAAGATCCACTGGCTTTGTCTCCATCCTTCTTCCTGCCTTGCAGTCTTCTTGGGAAGCATTAATTAATTGGGCTGCTTTCTACTATTACAATAAATCAACAGGATAAGCAGTAGCTTTAGACAAGTTGTAAAATAAGCTTTTTTTGCACATGTTGGTACTTGGTTCTACTAAAAGATATGGTACAGATTTCATCTCATGCTCCAGAAGCACATCTTTATAGCTGTTTAATTACTCTGATCATGATGGGATTTGTTACGTGTCCTCTTTCTGATCATCTTGCTTTTAAATTTTCTTGTACATCTGTACATTGTAAAAAAACAATAATAAAGTGGTTCCAAACTGTCTTTTCTTAGAGGTTTGCATAGCTGCATATAGTCTGAGGAGGCCACCTTTGCAAAAACGAAAAGTGGCACCTTCCACCTCTCCATAGCCACTCTTTGGACTTATTTAGCCACGTACTTCAGGTTAGGGGTTGCTACTTTCTTGTTTCTCTTGCATCAGCCCCACCCCCCATCCCTTAAACAATTTCTGTCAATCTTCAAAATATTTTTTTGAACACATAAACGTGGCTTCCAACTCGTCCTTGAGGCAGATGGGTGTGAAAGAATGTGGCAGCTTTTACATATCTGTTTGAAATCAGAAATGATGATATTTCCTGTAATACAGGAAAAAATAGTTAAGGATTACATAGATTGCATCTACTTTGAAAAATGTTTGTTCAATAAACTTGCTTAGAAAGCTGCAACAAGACTAGTAGATTGTCTCTTCTCCCCAAATTTTAGTTACACCAATGAAAAAAGTGTTTTGAAAAGAAAATACACTGCGAAGCATCCAGAATGTTGTTGATGAACCACTAAGTAAAACAGCCAGTTGTGATTAGCAATAGCCATAGCGCTTAGACTTAAGACTACTGCTTCACAATGCTTTACAAGTCCTCTCTATGCGGTTTACAGAATCAGCCTCTTGCCCCACAAAATCTGAGTCCTCATTTTACCCACCTCGGAAGGGTGGAAGGCTGAGTCAACCTTGAGCCTGGTCGGATTCGATCTGCCAAATTGCAGGCAGTTAGCAGAGATGACCAGCAATACTGCATTCTAACTACTGCGCCACTATTATCTTGAGCTTGCAAGACTCATTCTGCCTTACCCTAAAGGAGACTAACATTTACTATGTGCTACTATCGGGACATGCAATGCAGCTTGTGAGGGGAGGCATGGAGTGGTGGCAGTGATGGTATTCTACCAGTTCTTCGGAGCCAGTAGCAGCGATGAGCGGCAGAGACCGAACCAGTTCTCTCCGCCGCTATGCTGTTGGGCTCACCCGGGCTCCCATACTCACCTTTATCCTCTGAATTTGAAGTGCAGCTGCTTGCACGGCATAGAAGAGTGCCCCACGGCAGCTGCTGAAGCGACTGGGATCGTGCAGGCTTGCAGAAGGTGAGTTAGAATGCCTCTGCACCTGTGCAAAGTGCGCATTTGGCGCACACGCACACGCAAAATGTATTGCACACACGCATAGTGCGCCCCCCAGCCACGCCCACCAAACCAGTGGTAAAAATATTTGAATCCCCCCACTGGGTGATGGGCTCCGCTACAGAATGCAGTTTTTTAGGCGTGTCAGAACACACAGGCCACCTTTGGCGGTGAACCTCCCTGCTGAGGCCACAAGAAGCCCTGCTAAGACTCTGCTGATCAGGAGGCTTGGATTTACCTACCTGCTCAAGTACATTGAAGAAGACCAAATGAGAGGGTAGTTGCGTAATGTTAGGAAACTCTTTGTTGAGCCACGGGAGAGGGTGAGAGTAAAATAAGTCAGCTTCATCCAGATAGTTGTTTCTTCCCATCAAATTTGGAGGGCACTGCAGAAATCTCATTTGCAGTGGGCAGTGAATATGGCTAGGAGCAAAAGAAACCCACAACAGTTGAAAAGGGGAGCTGACTGGGCTGATATTCCTCCACCGTTCCTGTCTTTTTTGTGTGTGTGATAAAAAAAAGCATCAAAAGGATGGGGAGAGAGATGAGAGGCTTGCCAGAGGTCTCTACAAGGCAACAGAGATTCACCCACCTTGAAATAAAAATGCAAGGCAGACTACTTCCTGAACATGGCCTTTTATCACTTTCGGCCTTTGGGAAATACCATTCCAGGGTAGGAGGAGACAGGTTGCCTGCTAGACAAGAACCTTGGCCTTACCTGTATAAAGGAGTTGAATGACAGGGCATTAGCAGGAGAATGGATGTCTGTCCTTGGGTCAAAGGACTGCAGAGCTCCCGGAGGTAGACCATTACGTCAAGAGTGCCACGTTGATGGACCAAACCAGTGTAGAGGGCAAGGAGCAGGTTGGAGCTCAGCAAGAAGGAGACGGCAGGCCTTCTCCACCTCTTCAGTTGAACCAGGGAATGCCCTACGGAAATGAGCTAGTCTCAAAGGGCCAGGCTGGAGGCATCACCCAAAGTGCTGCTCAAGAGAGTCTGCTGGATGGTGCTCAGCCGGGGAAGGACAACAGGTGCGTGCTCACTTCTGAAATGGCGAATAAGGGCCACACACAATGCAAACCCCGGACGTTATTGTCACTCCAGGATGTGAATTACAGGTAGTCCTCAACTTAGGAACCACAACTGAGCCCAAAATTTATGTTGCTAAGTGAGAAATGTGTTGAGGTTTGCCCCGTTTCACAACTTTTCTTACCACAGTTGTTAAGTGAATCGCTACAGTTGTTAAACTAGTAACACGATGGTTAAATGCATCTGGTTCCCCTCCCATTGACTTGGCTTGTCAGTGACCCCGGGGCACTGCAACCACCATAACTGTGAGTCAACTGCCAAGCATCCGAACGTAAATCATATGACTGGGGATGCTGCAACAGCCATAAGTGTGCAAAATGGTCATACGTCACTTTTTTCAGTGCCCGTTGTAACTTTGAACAGTCACTAAGCAAACTCTTGTAAGTCGAGGACCACAATATCAAGAAAGAAAATAAAAGAATTTCCATATGGTAGAAAACTGATGTAGAGGGATGCGGCTTGGGCTGTTGGGCAGACGGCCATGGCTGCCACGATGCTTGGGACGGGCGTGGGCGATTTTTGCAGAAGAACTTACCAGGACTGGCATTGTACAACAGCTGGCCCCTCCTTGGAAAAGGAGAGGGATCCCACAAAAGACGATATCCATCAAGCCAAAGTGCTTACCACAGAAGAGCATACAGATGGGCAGGATGGAGTAGATAAATCGGAATTCTTTGTGACGAAGAACACTGGAATAAATGGACAGGGCAAGGCCATTAGGGACAGCCTCCCCCCAGAATAATTAAGTCCAAGGCTTTTCTCTTCCTCAGAAAACTGGGAAGGCTCCATTCTGTGCAGATCGTGACCAGCCCATGTGCCAGGGGACTCCCTTTTGCTTGGCAGATTACAGGCAAGCTGACTAAGCCACCTCTGGCTGGACAGGGCAGGGAAGTAGGAGCCTTAATCCCAAGCAGTAACAAGAGCAAGGGCATGGAACAAGCCTTAATCTCAGAACAGGGACATGGGGTACCTGTAGGCTGTCACGGTCCAAAGCATAACAACCAAGAACACATGATGTTTCCTTGGGGCACTGAAACAGCCATGGAGGAAGAAAGGCAGGTGGGGACCAAGGATCACTGGCAAGCCCTGGGTGAAATACCAGTGCCAGGAGTGGGATCCATAGAAGGTGGCCAGCTCATGCAGAACATTGAATTTCAGAAAGTTGAGGGGAACCACGACCCACTGCAGGAACGAAAAAAGGAATAGCCAGGTTGCCCTATGACAGGAATGCTTGCAATTTTCCTCTGCACCCCTTGGGGGGGACATTCAGGAGCCACATTGGTCCAGTTCCCCCAGTTCCAGAGCAAAAAAAGCAAGCAGGGTCAGGTCTGATTAAGGCTCGCATGGGAGATGGCCAGCTTGGCAGCGCTCTAAGCTGGGCTGGGAAATTGGACAAAGGTAAAGAAACGCCAGCAACTGAGCTCAACCTAAGGGTACGTTTCACAGTCTCAAGCCTGGGCTGGGGGAGGATTTGCTTTGCATGGCAAGGACTGGCATCACCCTGATGCAACCCATTATCCTACACCTACACCACTACCATCTCTGGCACAGAGTTACATCATTGGAAAAAAGGAGCTAGGAATCACATGAAGGAGAGGGCCTATAACCTCCACCTGCATTGGTCTGATCCTCAAAAACAGGCCTGGGGTCAATCTTTCACCAGTTTCTCTTGCAAGCCAAGCGTCTTGCCCTTTTGAAAAAGGGGACAGATAAAAGTGGGGAGAGAAATTGGGACAAGCATAGAAAGGTAAGGCGAGACTGGTGGCCCATGTAGGTTGTAGGAAGAGCAGACTTCAGAGAAAGACAATAAGGGCCAGCAGCCCTTCCCAGGCACTTGGTTTCAAGGCTCAGCAATCCTTGGAGGATTTGACACCAGCTTACCTTGCCAAAAAAGATCCTGTCAACTACTAACGAACCTCCCAAAGCAATTAGTCTGTTAAAAAAGAAAAGCAAGAATTCCACGGCAAAATGACAGGTTCTCTCCTGCCCAAGGTCTTCCCCCTCATGAGGCCCTGGATGGCCCATGCATCGTTTCCCACACCCGTCTGCAACCAACTCCACTTTGTTCTGCTCTTTCCCATTCATGCCACGCCAAGCACAGCATTTCCTGGAGTCCAATAATGCTTCCTTTCATTTCTGTGTTGTTGAGTACTGTTTAAAAGGTGAAATGTTCACTGTGGTGATTTTGACAAAGCATAAGAAAGACCTACTTACCCTACTGGAAGGCAAGCACCCCAGAGGAACCGCCTCTTATTGGACTCTTTTCCAAAGTGCCAAAGCAGCAGCGGAGCCCACAGAATGGCAGCTGTCGGGCGGATGATGCACGCCAGTGCAACCAAGGCTAAGTAGCAGTGGCTGGAAAGGCAGCAGGTGGGAAACTTCAGAACAGCTACAGGAAAGCCACTGATATGGGCTCCCAACCATAATACAGTCCTAGCGTTTATTCAAATGTAAAGGTACATGGAGCTGTACCATCCATGTATTTTACAAAAGAGAGGAGGAAAGAGAGGAGGAAAACAGAGAAAGGATCCAGGATCCTTGAGCTCAAGGCTGAAAAAACATAGGGAAAAGCAGTTCTGAAGAAAACATGTTGGGAAACCAGCCAAGCACAAGAAAACTGCCTGAGAATAATTTGTCTGACACTGCCCCCACATCCCATGATATAAAGTTTTTAACCTGTTCTCCATTTTGGTGCCTTCCATGGGATAGTAGCAAAGAGCAAAGATGGTGAGAACTGCTTCCATGGTGTTGGTGAGGGTCCTGGTACAGCAATACCACGTGAACCAAGAACACAACTGGCAAAAGTACTGGGAACAAAGCCAAAGAAGAATAGCGATGTGATGAAGGGGCCCAGCCACAGCAAATTCCTTGGTCTGAAGTCTGCCAGGTCTCACACCCCTAGGTAGCTGGCAGACTGAGGGGAGCGGCTGAGACTCACCACCCATTGGGCCGTCTCAACGTTATCCAGTCGCTTTGCCAAGGAATATAACCTCACGTCTGCAAATGCTGCCAGAACTGCCTGGAAAACCCTAGGGAGCCAAATCTGTTAGAAGATGAGACACAATAAGAATGTGGAAGTAATTTTTGCTTTTTTCCAAAGAGAAATCTGATCTTTCACTAAAATGCAAACGTACATTAAAACAGAAACCTCCAAAACCACATTTAAAGCAGGAAAACCAACACTCCAAAGATTGTATTGACACAAAGGTTTTCAGTATCACTGTTTGGGATTTTTCAGACTGGCCTTGAGCTTTCAAGTCAAAACAGCTTTGTTAGACTGAGTTTGACTTAGCAAAAGGTCTCTGCTAAAGGTCTTCGCCCTTCCCCTACACATGGGTGCCACTCGGCAATTTCTAATGCTTCCCTCAGACAGCTTTTGAAATGGCGGGCAGCTTCCCTTGGCAACAACGGCCAGTCAAGTGCAGGGGGGCTGACCTGACTTTGTTCTGGGTATCATGATGGGGAAGCAAACTCCCAAAGGGCAAGAGTTTGGCAGCTGCCTCTGGACAGGGCCTGAGCGATGGGCCTGAAAGGCAGAAGGGAAGGGGGGGAGGCAGGGGCGGCATTTCCATTGGTCACTCGGGTCAGAATTGCTTCAGGGCGGCTTCTTCGAACGGCAGCCGGCCGTCTTCCTCCTCCGGGGGAAAACGGGCTTTTTTTTCTCCCAGAAAGCGCCACTTCCACACGTGTCCCGCCTGCCCAGGGTCGGCCCTCACCAACAGCGGCGCCTCGTCTTTGGCCAGCAGCTGCAACGCCTTGAAGAGGCCGGCGAAGAGCAGCGGGTAGAGGGGGCTGCGCAGGCCTTCGGACCACTCCCAGGTCAGGCTCCCGTATCTGGCGCGCCGTTAAGGACTCTGCTGGAGGGACGGGCAGAGGCGCCCTCCCGCCGCCCACCCCACCCCCGTCGCTGCCCCGGATACCCGAACGCCGCCCGGTGCGCCACCTCCAGCGACTGCCAGTACTCGTCCGGGACGAAGCTGGTCCGCACCGAGAGGCAGCAGGCCAGCCGCAGCGCCAGGCTTAGCGCGAGGAGCCCTCGGGGGGACGCGGCACCGGCCACCTGCCGCTCTCGCCCCTCCGGCCGCCGCACCGGCTTCCGCCTGCGAGGCCTCCCGGCAGGCGCCCCCACAGCCGCCTCCATAACGACCGCCATCGGAGGGAGGGCGCAGGCGCAGAAGGCGGGCCTGCGCCGGTTCCCCGCGCGTGCGCCGCAGCAGGAGGGCGGCAGCAACGGCAGCCATGCGTGGGAAGGAGCCGCTGGTGCGCCTGGTGACGGTGATCGTGCTGGGCGTGGGCGGCGGCATCTACGGCGCCGAGCCGCTCCGGAAGGAGGCCGCCCGCCTGCGTGCCCTCTCCGACTGCGAGCCGCCGCCGCCGCCCGGGAAGGCGTCGCCGCCGCCCGCCTAGGGGCGCCCTGCCAAAGCTGTGCGAGCAGGCCGCTCCCGGAAGAGAAGCGGGGTCCTCTGAGACTTGTAGCCCAGCGCTGCTCCGCCTCCTTCCTGGCCAGGGGGCCTTTCGGGGGAATGCCGTGATGTCAGCCGATGAGCCGAAGCGGAGCCGCATCGTTCCCAAGTGTCGGGCCTCTCCTGAAGCCGAGGCGCCTTTTCTCTTGGTGGACGCGGAATAAATGGCTGGGAAATGGACGCGTTAGGCGCGGGGCCTTCCTTCCCTTGGCTCTGCCACGCTCCTTTTAATTTCTCCTGGCTTCTTATGCGGGACTCGTGACGGGAGCAGAATTCGTCGGCTTTCCTTCAGGGGCAGCCGGGTGCCGTTTATGTATTTGTTATCCCGCATGCATTACCTTAGAAATAAATTGTCCTTTGAAACCGCCCCTGGGTAACCAATCCTGTCAGTAGCCCTAAAGATGCAGCCCACAAGGAAAGTGTAGGCAACACCCGCCCAGCCACATCTGAAGGCAACCGGAGTGGAGATGCTCTTGTACAAACCGTGTGACTTGCACAGGGATCCAAACTGGTCCTGAAGAAGCTGGTATCTCTAGTCTTGGCAGGAAGGAAGCTGGGTCCAGGGCTGGTGGCTCTCTTCTTTTTCTCTCTTCTCTTCTCAATCCTGGATCTGGAAAGGGCTGAGGTAGGAACAATCAGCTGGGGCAAAGTACACAAAAGGGCCCAGGTGAATCCCTGGTCAGCAGCTGCAGGCCCCTGCAAAATATTCTCCTGAATAGAGCAAAAGGAGCTTCTACTTCTGGAGACACAATTGTTCCAGCTGTGATGGGATCCAGGGATATTGCTGGTTCCTGCCCTCTTCCAGGCTGGAATCACTGCTGGCTAGCAAGGCCAACTTCTCCAGGCTGGTTGGGGCAAAAATTAGCCTTTTCTTAGCCCACACCTAATACTTCCACTAGTATAAAGAAGAGCTCTTTGGGCGGCAGCGGCGGCGATTTCGCGGAGGCCGCGGCTGCCGCTGCGGCTGCCGACGTTGCTGGGGCTGCCCCAGGGTCGGGGGCTCTTTGGAGGTCCCCTGCCTGGGTGCCGGCGGCCTCGAAGACGGTCCACCTGCGGCCGCTGCGGCTGCCACGGTCGGTAACAGCGGGCGGTACCGCGGTGGCCACGGGGGGGGGAGGGGGGGCGGAGGCCTCGTCGCGGTCATTTTGCGGCTGGAGGCCCTGCAGCGAACCTGGACCCCACTTCATCTGGCTGCGCCATGGTTGGGGGCTCTTCGGAGGTACCCTGCCTTGATGCTGGCGGCCCGGAGGATGGCCCTGCTGTGGCCGCTGTGGTTACTGCGGACAGTGGCAGCGGGTGGTATCGCGGCGGCTGTGGGGGGGGGCAGATGCCTCACCGGGGTCGTTTTGCGGCTGGAGGCCCCACCTCGAACCTGGACCCTTCGTCTGGCCCTGATAGTTCTGCTGCGGCCTCATGCTCTATTTCCATCTGTCCTGTTTCCATCTGCTGCTCCAAGGACTTGGACAATCTGGTTCTGGCCTCCGCGGCTGCTGCGGGGGGAGGCCGCCTTGCCGTGGAGGGTGTTACTAGCGTGGCGGCCCCACCGGCAGCCGTGGAGACAACGTCTGCGTCGACTGGGAGACCTTTGCGATCTCGGAGGCGACATGGACGGCGAAGCGGACAATGGCATCAGGGACGTAAATGGCAGGGGCAACAGCGGGACTGGCTGGCCCGAAGGACGCCGGTGATTTTGACGGTGGTCCCCGATCTGGCGATGACGAGGGTTAAAAGATCGATCAGTTACTCCTTGGCGGAACTACGGGCTCTTGGGAGGGTCCCCCACTCCCTGAAGTGGCCCTCCGGTCTATCGACGGCCTACCTCAAGGACGGTTCTTGGGATCCGGAGAGGTGGCATGGCCATCAAAAAAGGATTTTTAGGGGGGGTTTTAAACTTTTTAAATTTTTATTCAGGGTTTTATCGAGATTGGGGAAGGTGACTAGGAGAGGGTTGGGGGATGGTCATTTATTGGGGTTAGGGAGGATACCCGGACCGGGTTTGGGGGATAGCCCGGGGGGGTTTGGAGTCAGCCAGGCTGGAGTGCACGTATGGGAGGGCCCAGAGGCTCATGAGTTGTGGGGGCGAACACAATTCAGACAACAGGGAGCGGGTTTCATTGGCACCATAAGTGGGAGGGGCAGATATGACGGGGGTAGAGGGCCATATCAGGTTAGGGGATCGCGTGCCCGCTGTCTCCAAGCGGTGGCGCGCTCCGACCCTCCCGACCCGTCTGGCAGGCCTGGTTGTGCAGAGTCTCAGGCCCTGAGTACCCGGTTGATGTTATGTAATGCCAGGTCCATCGTTAACAAGGCCCCCCTGATTTGCGATCTTATTCAGGAGGAGGGCGCGGACCTGGCTGGGGTCACCGAAACCTGGTTGGGCCCAGAGGGTGGTGTTCCTCTGGTAGAGATGTGCCCACCAGGTTTCCAAGCATTCCATCGACCAAGGTCTCAGGGAAGGGGTGGTGGGGTGGCGGCGATTATTAGAGAAGTCCTTTGTCCTAGGGAGGCCACTGTTCCTCAGACGGCTGGTTGTGAGTCTCTCTTTGTGAAGTGGGGTCAGGGGGTTCAGATGGGCTTCTTGATAACGTACCTGGCTCCCTGCCACGTGTCATCGGCCCTGCCCGGGCTCCTCGAGGTGATAGCCGGGCTGGCGGTTGAAACCCCCAGGCTTTTAGTCATGGGGGATTTCAACCTGCCTTCGCTCGGGGAAACCTCTGGGGTGGCCCGGGAGTTCCTGGCTTCCATGACGGCCATGGATCTGACCCAATTAGTTTCTGGCCCCACTCACACGTGGGGACACACACTGGACCTGATTTTTGCCTCTGGTCAGTGGTTGAATGATCGTGCTGGGGACCTAGTTATAAAACCCTTGTCATGGTCCGATCATTCTCTTCTTAGACTGGACTTCTGTGCCGCCACCCCCCATCGCAGGGAGGCGGAACCGAGGAGATGGTTCCGCCCCAGGCGCCTGATGGATCCTGAACGGTTTCAGATGGAGCTTGGGCCATTTCCTGAAACTCTGGCTCATAACTCGGCCACAGACTTGGTGGCCACCTGGGATAGGTTGGCCGCTGAGGCTCTGGATCGAGTTGTGCCTTTGCGACCTCTGACTCGGCACAGATCCCATTTGGCTCCGTGGTTCACGGAGAAGCTGAGGGGGATGAAGTGCCGGAAAAGACGTCTGGAGGGCATCTGGAGGGCCAGTCGTGCCGAGTCTGACCGGACACAGGTGAGGTCCTATATTAGGACCTACCTAGTGGCGATAGAGGCGGCGAAGCGTTCACACTTCTCCGCCCGTATTGCGTCGGCAGAAAATCGGCCTGCCACTCTGTTTAGAGTGACCCGCTCTCTGCTTGAGCCGAGAGCGCGGGAGGACCTCTTGCAGGGTAGGGCAGAAGAGTTTTCCTGATTTCTGCATGATAAAATCACTCAGATTCGGGATGGGCTGGACTCCAGTTGGGTGGTCCCGGGGGAGGTATCCGGGGCAAGTCTTGAGACGGTTATCTGGGAGGAGTTCGATCCTGTGACCGCCGAGGGTGTGGACAGATTACTGGGGAGGCTGAATGCCACCACGTTTACTGGACCCTTGCCCTTCCTGGTTGGTTTCTACCTCCAGAGAGGTGACACGAGGCTGGCTCCAGGGGATTGTCAACGCTTCGTTGACGGAGGGGGCGCTTCCGACCGCCCTGAAAACGGCGGTGGTGCGGCCCCTCCTCAAGAAGCCTTCCCTGGATCTGGCTCTTTTAAATAACTATCGTCCCGTCTCCAACCTTCCCTTTGTGGCGAAGGTTGTTGAGAGTGTGGTGGCGCGTCAGCTCCCTCAGTACCTGGAGGAAGCATTCTATTTAGATCCGTTCCAATCGGGCTTCAGGCCCGGGCACAGTACCGAAACAGCAATGGTCGCGTTGGTAGATGATCTCTGGAGGGCCCGTGACAGAGGTTACTCCTCTGTCCTGGTCCTGTTAGATCTTTCAGCGGCTTTTGATACTATCGACCATAGTATCCTATTGCGGCAGTTGGAGGGGTTGGGAATTGGGGGCACCGTTTTGCGGTGGTTCTCGTCCTTCCTCTCGGACCGCTCGCAATTTGTGTTGACGGGGGGGAGAGGTCCACCCCTAGGCCCCTCATTTGTGGGGTGCCTCAGGGATCGGTCCTCTCCCCTCTTCTGTTCAACATTTATGTGAAACCGCTGGGAGAGATCATCCGTGGTTTCGGGGTGAAATGTCGTCTTTATGCTGACGACACTCAGCTTTACATCTCCACCCCAAACCACCCCAACGATGCTGTGCAGGTTATGGCCCGTTGCCTGGAGGCTGTGCGGAACTGGATGGGCAGGAACAGGCTTCGACTCAACCTTTCCAAGACTGAGTGGCTGTGGTTTCCGGCGGCCCGATATAGTCAGCTGACTCCGTCGCTGGCTATTGGGGATGAGATCTTGACCCCCACAGAAGGGGCTCGCAATCTTGGTGTCCTCCTGGATGTACGGCTGTCTTTGGAAGATCATATCACGGCCGTCTCCAGGGGGGCTTTTTATCAGGTTCGCCTGATACGCCAGATGCGGCCCTTTCTCGATCGGGACGCCTTACGCACAGTCACCCATGCCCTGGTCACCTCCCGTCTGGACTACTGTAATGTCCTCTACATGGGGCTCCCTGCGGGGAGCACCCGGAGGCTTCAACTGGTACAAAATGCGGCCGCGCGGGTAGTTATGGGGGCGTCGAGATACTCTCACGTGACGCCCCTTCTGCGCGAGCTGCATTGGTTGCCGGTGGCCTTCCGGGTTCGCTTTAAAGTATTGGTTTTGGTCTTTAAAGCGCTCCATGGCATCAGACCAGGATACTTACAAGACCGCATTCTGCCAGTAGTCTCCCACCGACCGGTGCGCTCCCACAGAGAGGGTCTCCTCTGGGTCCTGACGCCTTCTATGTGCCGCCTGGTGACCCCAAGGAATAGGGCCTTCTCGGTGGGGGCACCCGCCCTTTGGAACGGGATGCCCCCGGGGCTACGAACGACCACTGACCTGAGGGCGTTCAGACGTGACCTGAAGACCTGGCTCTTTGAGCAGGCCGGCCTGAGCTGACTCAAATGGGATTTTTAAATGGGGTTTTAGATTAGTTGGGGTGGGGTACAAAAGTTTTAATTTATTTTAATCGGGGGTTTTAGATTTTTATTGGGGCAGCCTATAATTTAATTCTTTTTTAACTATATTTATCTCTGTTTATATGTATTTTAGTTGGCTGTTCACCGCCCTGAGTCCTTCGGGAGAAGGGCGGTATATAAAATTTATGAAATAAATAAATAAATAAGCTAGGCATGGTAAGGAAGACTCGCACCCTTTGCTAGAGAGCCTAACAGATGTTGCTTCAAGGGGCTCCAACCAGGGGCTGTGCCTTGCTCCGGTTTTGTCCTGAGTGTCATCACTCAATCTGCCAGCCATATGACTGCCAGCTGAGGATCACCGAAGGACAAGAGCCAGCCCAGCCGGCTGGTTGGGCTTGGAGCCTCTCCTGGCTGGCCTGACCCCTTGAGCATCCAATTTTTGTTTCTAGAGCCTCTGGCCACTTCAACTCCCATCCCCAGACCGCCAGGACCTCTTTCCAAGCAGGTATGTGCCACTGAAGTTCTCCAATACTGTGGCAGCTCTTTAGCTCAGGATGGACTTCCTGGAAAATCTTTTGGTTTCCTGCTGCTCCAGAATAAATGCAATGGTTATAGGTCAGCAGCCCCCAACCTTTTGGGCACCAGGGAGATTTTTTTTCCATGGACCGGAGGGGGTGTGGTTTCACAGGCTGCCTGTATCCTGCAGATGAGGCTTCACTTCTTTGCGCAGCCTATTATAGATTGACAAGCCGCAGGGAATATTCCCATCCAGAGGTTAACTTTCAGGCAATCTCCCAATACTGTACCCATCTGAGAAGGGATGCAGATAGCAGGAGTCCCCTTGAAGCAAACCTGGCAAGACTGGCACAGCAGAGGAAGGCACTGGCAGCTTGAATGGCAGAAGCAGGGGGCAGAATCTTCCACGCTTTGATGGTTTTTAAAGCACCTTCACTTTATAAAGTGGTTTGGCTCCAGTTGCCTTGACTCAGAAATACACACCTTTTTAAGAGAAAATGGTTTATGTGTCCAGAGTGGAGGCTTGGTTTCCCTAAGCCCATTGGTGAACCTCTAATATCCATCTATGCTGATTCATAACAAGGAGTCTGTTTCCATAATCTCTGTCAATTGCCCAAGAAAGCCCATTATTCTCCCACCAGGTGCCCCACAGAAGCAGCCTCACTAAGAGCTATCGATCCCCCAGGCTTCCTCAAATTGGTCCCACTAATTTTTGACACTAACACCGGATCTTGTAGCAGATTCCAAATTTCATTCTGCAGACGTTCTGCAAACAGGATGGCCTCTACTGAAATAAGCCATCTGGGCAGACTGCAGGTCCCCCATCCACAAAAGATTTCCTTTGAATACTAGCCCATGTGGATGCAGTCATATTTTAAAGCACTTTCTGCTGAATTAAGCACTGTCAGTTAATAGGCCCCGGGACCTTTGTTTCTCCTTGTTTCTGTCCTCAATCAAAGGGAGCAGATCCTCTCCCTGCCTTGCAAACTAAGTTGGGGTGGGGGGGTGTCACTGCAAGGCAGAAATTGCAGGCGAGATTCTTCCTTCTAGTGCTCTGTTTGGGTCCAGACATGAGCCTGAGTCTTGGCATTCTTCTGAAAAATATGTGCACTCTTTGCACTTTGAGGAGCTTCACATATGTTCTACTAATGAGGTATGAAAGAAAACACCTCAGATATGCAGTCTGATTTAGCAAGAGAAATGGCTGTTTCAGCAACAGACTGATAATAAGCCCTTGACCACACCATTTCCTATAGAAGCCAGCCACACTACAATGCTTTTGCTTTCATTTTTGGAGGCTCCAGATCCCTCCTGTGCTATAGGGTGGTGGTATGAGAGCCTCTGGAATCAGCGCATTTTACCTCTAGTTGTCAGACTACAAAAGCCCTTCAGCTGAAGACGAGAGAGCTTGCCAGTGTTCCCCCGCCCCTTTTCACTCTCCTGTCCAGATCCCCTCCTCTTCCTCCTGCTCCACAGAGGAAATCCTGCAGGGCTGGCTTCTTCTAGCTCTGGGGAAGT
Source organism: Bungarus multicinctus (assembly GCA_023653725.1). Classification (NCBI taxonomy): domain Eukaryota; kingdom Metazoa; phylum Chordata; class Lepidosauria; order Squamata; family Elapidae; genus Bungarus; species Bungarus multicinctus. Next base: position 22,877,550 of record CM042843.1, read on the forward strand.
GGGAGAGGCATCCTGGGCGGGCTTTGTAGCCTGCAGGAAGGCAGCTGAAGAGTCCGACTGAGGGAGGGCCACCATTGTACGGAGGCTGCGTGTGGCAAAAGATGACAGGCAGAACTGGTCTAGCATTTTAATAGTCTGTCTTGATGAAATTTGAGCTGCTGAAGCCTTCAGAGTAAATGCCCACATTAGCACATACGCGCACACGCCTCTCTAGCATATGGGAGAGGTCTTGCTAAAAGGTAAGTGGGGAGCACCCTGCTCAATTGTGAAGCCGCCACCTCCCACAGTAGCAGGGGTGTCTGGTCACATTCCTCAGGACAACCATCCTTGGCACTTTTGAGATTACATAGCAGAAGATGCCATTCTCTTGCATTTGCCCCCTTTCCATGCCACTCCCAGGTCTGAATCCTTTGGTCACAATCCAATCCCTTCCTAGACTAGCTCTTCTGCTTGCTCGGCCTTGGAGGCAGCTCCCTCTGCAGGGACTGGGATGCCCAGGCACAAGGCTGCCCTGTGAATTGTCCAGCCGAACCCACTTGCTTGGCAAAAGGAAGCCCACGAGGCAATGAAAGCAGCTTCACCTCCTGCAAACGAGGAGGGGTGATGCACAGCCCCTTCCCATCCCTGGTGCCCTTGGCTGACCTCAGGAAGCACACCTTCCACCCATTAGTCTCCAGGTGACACGTAAGCTGCTGCAGCAGCAGCTGTTTCTCTCTGAGAAGCAGGTGGGGCTCGGGAGGCCAGCCCAAGGCACCTCTGGCTCTAGCAGCAGCAGCACCAGGGTGAGTGGCCAGCCTCTTTTGGGTGCTTTGTTGCAGGGTGTAGAGGGATGGGAGGAGGAGGCCCACTTGGGGAGACTTCCCTTCACCAGGAAAGTTTCAACCTGGCTGCTTGTTGCAAAGCAGCAGCTCAGGAGCAGGGGTAGTGTGTGGGGCAAAAGCAGCATCCTGGGCCTGGGGTCTCTCCAGGGTGGTGGAATAACCTGGGAAGACTGAGGCAGGTGCCAAGCAGCAGAAGCAGGCAATGCCCTATGGTTTCCATACAGCCCCTTTCCTTCTTTTAACCCTCTTCCCCATTCTCATTCTGCATGGAAGCTCCTTTTGTGGGCAAGGTGATACAGCCAAAACCTGTCAGGGAATGCAGGAGGCTAATGCAAAAAGGAGGTGGGGAGGCAGAGATCAGCCCAGGCAAATGTGGCCCACAGAGCAGTACAGCAACTGTCCGGATGCCCTGGACAGAGAGAAAGCTTGGCATTCCCAAGAAACCCCACATCTGTCTGCTCAGAGAGATCTGGGGGAGATCGTTTGCAATGGATCCCGGGGCAGCCTTGCAGGGTGCCAATTCCAAGATTAGCCTCTGGCACTGCCCTCCATTTGGTATAGTAGAAGACTCATCCCTGCCTCCCACACATGTCAAACTGCAAGGTTAATTTGGGGGGGGGGGATTTCCTGCAGTCTAGACTCCTGAAGGGCCCCTTTCCATCAAGATCACTGCGCTACTGACCCTCCCGCCCCATCTGTTTCTCTGCCAGGCATTCTGGGAAGGAGCCCCTTGGCATTAGCCAAAAAGCTCCCAGGCTTCCTCCTGGCAACACAGTGGCAATCCAAATAGACAAAGGGAAGCGGCTGCCGATTCACTATGTGCGGAGGGAGGAGGCCCCTGACTTCTTGGCTAATTTCACAATGAGAAGCCATCTGTCTTCCTTGGGAGCACCTGTCTTCCTCTGCTTCGCTATCTCATGTTCTAACTGTCAAACGCCCGAGACTGATCAGAAACCAAGCTTGCACTCTGAATTATTAGGAGACCTGTGTGGAAGGAATAAAACGGCTTTTTTTCCAGTAATGAAAACATGCAAGCAGATTGGTAGGCAAAATCTAACTGCAGGCAGCCATAGGCTTCCAGGAGGCAGCAGGCCAAGGGAAAATGTCCCTTGGGTCTCTTGGCCAAATCCCAATGATTTGTCTCTGTCCTTGTCATAGAGGAGGAAGAAAGAGATGGCTAGGGCGTGTTTGTGCTGGGCTTAGGGACAAATGAGGAAGCATTTATAGACTCTTGGAGATAGCCTGAAGGCAACTGACAGGCATCTGGGGCTAACCAAGGAGGCAATGGGAGTCTGCTGAAAGTACATGATTCCCCTTTCCCATTGAGAGGAACGCCAAAGGCAAGCATCTCCCTAGTATTACCTGTGTGGGAAGCATGTCTTTTAAAAGACTACCAGGGAGGGCAGGATATCCCCACCTACAGCAGAATCTCCTTGAATGAGTGCTGGGCCCCGGAGAAATCTTCATAGCCCTGTCTGTTGCCCTCACCTCCATGCAGTTCCATACCACAAATGGCAGAGGTCCAAAGAGGCTTTTGGCCTTTTGATGCCCATAGTGCACCAAAGCCACCTACCAACACAGTTGTGCTACTTGTGGACAAGATGTGGAACAGTGTTCTAGGTGCCCTATGTCTTTTTGAACCTCTTACTTGATAGGCTCCTCTTGAGACCCTGGACTCAAAACACTTCTTTTCCCTTTCTTCCTACCCTCCCCTTCAGGCTGAAGATCACTCGCTATGTCTGATGGGGACTATGATTACCTTATCAAGTTCCTAGCCCTTGGCGATTCTGGGGTTGGAAAGACCAGTTTCCTCTGCCAGTACACAGATGGGAAGTTCAATTCCAAATTCATCACAACCGTAGGCATTGATTTTCGGGAAAAGAGGCTGGTAAGTCCCGGCACGGTATGCTTTCCCCCTTCCAACTCCATTCCTCCTGTTTGGGAGAAATCACACCTGAAGTTGGGCCAGGTGAAGGGAGGGAGGGAGAGGCAGAGATGCTTTTCCTTTGAGATTCCAACATGAAAGCATCCACACTTTTTTTTTTTACAGGGGCAGCATAATGGGTTGGAAGGCAGAAACACTGAGATTCTGGGAAACTACGGGATGGGAGGGCATAGGTAGCAAACATGGACTGCAGGAAAATATTGCAACAGGCTTGCATGGGAAAGAGCCCATGGATTTACCTATCCAAACATTAGTCAAACACCAATTCGCTTACTTTTCTAGAAGCTCCACAAATGAAGAAAGCAAAGAATCTGTTGGCTTTCTCAAAGCATTGGGGGAGGAGGGTTGGGAGAAAAATCTCTGTTTCGTCAGCTGATGGCTGGAGACATTCACAAGTCCTTTTGGAATCAGGTGTACCGACCCAACAGACCAGATGGGGTCAGTGGCAGAGGACAGAGGATACATCTTCAGTTGTGGGACACAGCAGGGCAGGAAAGGTGAGCATGTTTGAAAAATGGACTGAAACACCCACCTCCACTAACTGGCCAATTTGGCTCCTGACAGAACTAGCCGCCTTGATGGCTCAGTGCAATCAGAGGTTGGCAATCCCGTTTTCTATGGCTGAAGAATGTAAGGAGTCCCTGTGGTTCTTTATAATGGCTTTAGAAATGGCCCTTGGTAATGGAAAAACTTTATTCTTTCACTTTTAAAACTTCAGAGCAATATTTTGCTCTTAACCAGAAAGTCTTATTAAGGAGGGCTCTGGGCTCAGGGGACATACATGGATATGCTGCCTTGCATTAAGACACTGTCAGCCTGAGAGCAGAAGGGTAACACTTGGCCCTTCCTCCTGACAGGTTCCGTAGCCTGACCACGGCCTTCTTCAGAGATGCCATGGGCTTTCTCCTGCTCTTTGATCTAACCAGCGAGCAAAGTTTCCTCAACGTCCGCAACTGGATGAGTAAGTCTCACCCCACTTCCAGCCACGGGGGAAGCAGGCAGCAGGAGCCAGCCGAGCTCCCAGGGAGCCCTACGGGAACCCAGTTACTCGCTGCCGGAATGCCGGCGGTAGCCCTGACGGCTCTTGAAAGCGTGGCCTCTGCCCCAGGGAGCTTCCAGTCAGCTGGTTGGCCCTCTCCGAAGGGGCCGGTTGGCGAAGCCACGCCAGGGACTCCAGCTCCCTTCCCGTCCCCGCAGGCCAGCTGCAGATCCACGCCTACTGCGAGACCCCCGACGTGGTACTGTGCGGAAACAAGAGCGACCTGGAGGGGCAGCGCGTGGTCCAGGAAGGCGACGCCAAGCGGCTGGCAGGCAAATACGGGCAAGTGGCTTCCACCCCGGGCGGCCGCGGGTCTCCGGGCGGTGGGGGGGTGGGGCGGGGGGAGAGGCGCCTGGCTTTTCTGCGGGGCCCGCGGGCTGAGGGCGCGGCCTGACGCTGCCGCTGTGCTTGCAGGGCGCCCTACTTCGAGACCAGCGCCGCCAACGGCGCCAACGTAGGCCCGGCCGTGGAGTCGCTGCTGGGGCTGCTCATGAAGCGCATGGAGCGATGCGTGGACGGGCCCCACGCCTGCACCCCCGCCGGCCCCGCCGAGACGCCCCCGCAGCCCGCCGGCCGCTGCGGCTGCTGAAGGCCCACCCGAGCCCGGCAGACGCGCAATAAACCGGTCCGTGGCCAGATTCCGCGTCTTCTTCAGCCGCCGTTTCGCCGACGGGGGATGGGGCGGGGAGGGCGACTTCTCCTTGAGGACTAGCGCTTCGCGACACGGGACGAGGAGGGCGGGGCAACAGCTCTCCCGTCGTGGCTCCTCCCACCTAGGGGCTTCGCTCGGCGGGCGGAACGGAAGCCGAGAGGGCCGCCTAATGCAGCGAGAGAGTCTAGCGCCTAGCGCATGCGCAGTGGTGCTGCCGCGGCCTCCGGCCGGCAAGGAACGCAGGGAGACGAGGCGCCGCTCTAGCCAGGCCACCGAGGCGCTCTTTCTCCTTCGCCGCCGCCGCCATGCGCGTGGAGAAGTGCTACTTCTGCTCCGGGCCGGTGTACCCGGGCCATGGGATGCTTTTCGTCCGCAATGACTGCAAGGTGAGCCGCGGCCCCGCTCCCCCCCTCCCTCCCCCCCCCGTCCGTCCCCCGCTGAGTTCGGCAGTTTCCCCGCAGGCGTTCCGGTTCTGCCGCTCCAAGTGCCACCGGGGCTTCCAGAAGAAGCGCAACCCGCGGAAGGTGCGCTGGACCAAGGCCTTCCGCCGGGCGGCGGGCAAGGAGCTGGCGGTGGTGAGTGGGCGGCGGCGGCGGGCGGGAGCGGCTGGGACTGAGCGGAGAGAGCCGCCCCTCACCCCGCCCGGCCCCTCTTCTCTCGTCTCCCCACGCAGGACCGGTCCTTCGAGTTCGAGAAGCGGCGCCACGAGCCCGTGAAGTACCGGCGGGAGCTGTGGAGCCAGAGCGGTAGGGCGCGGAGGAGGGCGGGGGGAGGCGCGGGGTCGCCGGACGCCCTTCTTCCATTGACACGCGGCTGTTTTTCCCTTGCAGTGGAAGCCATGAAGCGAGTGGAAGGGATCAAGCGGAGGCGCCAGGCCAAGTTCATCTGGAACAGGTACGCGCTTTCCCTGCCCGCCGGCTGAGCTCGGCTGCCTGGGGTGATAAGAAGCCCGGCGGTTTGGATGTTTCCTGCGCTAAAATCTCATTTCTGGGGATCGGCTGCGATTGGCCTTCACTGGCATGCAGGCGCGCAATGGAAAAGAATGCACGAACGTTCATGTCATGGACTTTGAAAAGATTTTTAGATCGCTTGAAATGCCAAATATTGGAAGGAACTTTCTTGGGTTTGAAACGGCCCATCGGCTGCGGGTTCTTAAAGTAAAAGTGTTTCTGCTGCGATGCTTGTTAGCTTTTCCTTTTCTCTCTCCAAGATTAAAGAAAGGAAAAGAGTTGCAGAAAGCACAGGACATCAAAGAAGTCAAACAAAACATCCACCTCATCCAGGCCCCTCATGCAGGTGAGCAATGGAAACCAGGATGGCTGGAAAGTGGAGATTCTTAGAGGCTAGTCCCCAAAAACTGTGTTTCGGCCTAATGGCTTGATATTTTCTCCTCAGTGATTGGTTCAGAAGGTGCACCTGAACTCCACATTCTGCTAGGAAACCACTGTAATGTTTTAAGAGACGCCTGAACCATTTGCTTACCTGGGATTGTTTTTTTTCAGGCAAAGCCAAATTGATGGAGGAGAAGATGGTCCAGGTGCTACAGGACACGGTGCCCATGGAAGACTCTTGAAGAGTTATACTCTTTGGGTATTTAATTTGGGGAGGGGGGGGGGCAGGAACTAAAGTTTATATTTTGCAAGCTGCAGCTTCAAGGGGAATATTTGTAAACCAAGTATAGAAATTAGAAATAAAATAGTGGCCAAAAATGATGATTCAGTCAAAGATTTTTCAACTATTTAAGGCCAATTAGAGTGCTGTCTGCATAGGAATTAGCCTAGTGGACAGTTACTACTTCAAGAAGCAGGAAATGAAGTGCAGAGGTGTGGCTGGACCATCTCCGGCATCTGGACTGTTACTCGGCTTTTAAGAAAGCAGATGGATTTTCATTGAAGCTGCGCAAGGGAGTGCAGAGGCTCAAACGCCATGGGCTACTTTATGCTCCAAGCTGCACTGTTGAATACTGCACTCTTGATGGGGTGCTGTGATTTCTGACGTGTGGCAAAAACCACCAAACAGCTCCTGGGATTCAAAACAAGCCCATCTAGAAGGGCAGGTCTTGGTCAGAACTCCATGTCGGCCGGCCTGCCAAGTCATGACCAGGCAACTGTGAGTCACCCAGCAGCCCTGGCAATCCCCAGCTGTAATGGGACTTCACTGTAGGAAGCACATATGGCGATAGCCAGGGAATAGGCACACACTTAGGTAAGTGGGAATCTTCTGATCAATTTAGAAACTTTACTCCTAAAAACAATTCTCAACCTGGAAAACTTTATGATATGTGGGCTTCAACTCCTGGGTTGTTTGGGAATTCTGGGAGTTGAAATTCCTGCCTCTTAAAAGTTGCCCAGGTTACAAGACGTTGCCTTCCAGGCTGAAATTGTTCAGCATGTATTTCCAAGCATGTCCTTTTGGCTGTTCTGGGGGATGAGGGTGGAGAAAAAGTGGTTCTCAACTAAAGGGCAGAAATGAGTGTCCTGGTTGGCTACAGAGCTCTGATCCTGCGGCTTTTGGAGCTCCAGCAGGCCTGGACTCAAGCATGTCTCAAAAACTGCACAGAGCTTAGGCCTTCAAGCCCTGGGAACAAGAGTTTTTGTTGGAGAAACACGGTAGTAGAGAATAATTAGACTAACTACCACAGACTATTTGGAACAGCCTTCTGTTGGTATTGGGATCTTTCTCCTCACTAGTCTTATTATATATCTGTGAACGCTTGGATCTGGCATCACTGCCATGACCTAAAAGGAGGCATAAAGGCTTAGTTATAGCCAGGAGGTGTTTCCACCCTTCCTAGTGATTCCTGCTGCTTTAACCTGACTCAGCTGACTGGCAAATCAGATGGTGTAATTGAGAAATGAATTGCAAACCTCCACCCAGTAGGGTTCCTTATAGATCCCATCCTCACAAGGGTTCCTGGTCTCTTAAGATGCTGCCTGCAGAGGGCATTTCCTTGCCTCCAGTAGAGCCAAAACAAGGTTGGGGAGAAATCTTGTAACTTAAGTTATAACTGCACATTTTTGGTGATTCCACTCCACTCTTAGAAATGCATTTTGTGCCAATCATTAAAATGGAAATGCATGCATACACCTATGTGCCTCACAATTTTCCCTTCCTCAAAGATAGAAAGATGAAAAGAGGTCAGCTGTTCTTTAAGACTCTTTGCCAGCTTCTGGTAGAATATTGATACATGGTTCCCAGAGAGACAGGGCTAGCACCAAAGCGCCTTCAGCATCTCTGTTTGTTTAGGATAGCCTGCCCAGAGAGGCCCAGGGAGGAGTGGGTCAAATGGTACAGAGGCAGGCAGCAGCCTGAGACAAACTGATATCTGCCTTGGCACAGCTGGCCTAAAGCCTCAATTGCACTGCATGCTCTTCTCAAATGCGGGTGGATGTAATTTCTGGCATCTTATTAATGATGGGGAGGTGCAGGAAAATTCACACAGAGTGCCTTTTGCGGTAGTAGCAATAGCTTGGAGAATCAAGGCAGGAAAGGTGCGGCCATTTACCCTTGGATCCACCACCTTAGTCTTCTCTCAGTGGCATATTACTTTGGGCAGCTAATTTTATTCGTAGGCTAGTTGAAACTTTTTACCTATATCTGCTACTTTGGTAGCAAAGGGGATTGTTTGGCAAAGCTGTTGAGCCCCGTTTATCAAAAGAACTTGATTTCCATTATGGCAGAACAAAAGTTAGCCAAGAACACACTTCTTCCTAAATTCTTTCAAGTTCCTCTCCTACCACCCAGACGCCCGTTCTCCCAATCACTTTTCCAGGGCAATCAACAGCCCAAGAAAAGGCGCCTTCAGGAGATGGAGAGATCATTTCAGTCTGCTAAGCAGCAGCAGAAGGGAAGTCACCTCTTTCACTGCCGATGCCTTGCCAAGCCTGAAGTGGCAGCCATTTCCCTGATCATAGCACCTAGAGTGGAAGAAGCCCAGCTGGCCCTGATCCCCATCAGCAGTAACAATTTTTAGCAAATGCTTAAATGGAAGGCCATATGTTTCTAGGTTTGCTCTAAACCCTGGAGAGGCCGAGGAGTTGTTTTATATAGATTAAATTAAAATTTAATTTTGTGTGAGACTTTCATTATCTCCATTCTGCAAGCCAAGGATTTGTTTCCTTTTGAAATAGACCAGGGCCCTGCCTTTCCAACTTTCCATCTGTCAGTCTGGTGACCTCTTCTTCCCAGTCATGGCTGAGCAGCTTGGATATCAAACCACATTCAAATATTGTTTTTGAATCAGTAGATGTACTCCAGAATAGAATGTACTGCCTGCACTGGCCATCTTTTTCTGCCAGAAAATGGTGCCAACCTATTACCAAAGTTGCCAACTGGCAGGAGAACATCCAGGGATTGCGATGGAGGAAACAAGCTTTGACCAATGGTTCAACTGAGGGGTTCAGCCAGCTTTCAAAGATTGCTCAGGATAAAAGGAGCTTTTGCACAATGCATTCCAGGACAGCTTCTCTTGCCGCTCAGCTGCATTCTGCAAAAAGAAGCCAAGCTGCCAAGGTTCCTGCTTTGGGCTGGTCTTTGTTCTTGGTGGTGAGAGCAATAGACGATCAGCATGAAGCAAAGCAAACTGTTCTGCTTCAGCTCTCTGTTATTCTCAAAACCCAAACAAAACGAGAAAAAGGGATCAGGAGGCATCTGTTAAAAGATCCACTTTTGTACAGGTAACCCTCAACAGTTCATTTAGTGACGACGAAGTTACAGACAGCACTGAAAAAAGGGACCCGTTTTCTACACCACCACTGCAGCATTCCCATGGTCACCTGATCAAATTCAGACACGTGGCAACTGGTTCATATTTATGATCGTTTCAGTGTCTTGGGGTCACATGATCACCTTTTGTAACTTTCTGACAAGTCAAGTCAGATTTACTTAACAACCATGTTAGTAACAAATGCAATGATTCCCTTAACTGGGCAAGAAAAGTGGTAAAATGGAGGCAAACTCACTTCACAAACGCTTCACATAGCAACACAAATGTTTGACTCAACTGTGGTTGTAATTTGAGGACTACCTTTATAGGTAGGAACAAATAGCCAAAGGAGTGACAAAATAGAGCCCGCTTCTCCAAATTAGGATTTAATGTCCAAGTTGCTCATAACTCAGGACAACAGTGTTCATGTCATGGCAAATCCTGATTAATTATTTTCATTCATGTATTTATATCTGTCCATTATATCTATCACATCAAATTTATATTTAAAATATTCTTATTTAAAAACATCAGAAATTGCTTTGCAGAAAAACATGCTGTGAATCATGGTGTGATCCTTCTCCCAGGGAAGGCCTGTTTTTTCAACCTGGCCTTTTTGTTCTGTCTTGCCTTTCTCGACAGACCTGCTTGTTTCATAAAGGTAATGAATGCTGAGATATGAGACCTTTAGGAGAATCTTAAAGCCGTCATGCTCAAGATGCGTTGCAGATGTCCATGCAGTATCTGCACAAATGTTAGTGCATTTTGGCTGGGATACCATCTGGATGCACCCTCAGGGCTGGAGGCTTCCTAGCAACCACCCGCAGAAGAGACATTATTCGCAGCAGTATTAGACCTCCTGAGAGCTGAAAAGATCAGCTGTGCCTCCACTTCAGCTCCTTTTAGACATGAGGGTCTGGGGGTTTCTCCTCTCCCCCACACAGAGCAATTATGCTGATCAGAAACTTGGACCCAGCTAGAGAGCGTCCCTCAGAGCTGTATCCACTACAATCAGCTGGCTAACCAGGATGACGGTGCTCTCTCAAAGGCTTTGGAGGTATCTGCTAATAAAGCTACTTGATCAAATGAGGTAAAGTTACTTGGGCAACACTTGTTTGATTCCTGATTATTTCCACCTCAGAATCTTCCCAGGTATAAATAACTTGAGTTCCCAGATTCTGCTTGTCCCATTTTTAAAAATAGGAGCCATTTCTTTGAACCATCAGTGTCTTCAGGTTCTCCAGAAATTCTCCAAAATGATATATGAAATATGGCCAGTTCATCAGCAAAGGAGTGGATGAAATTTGTGGCATCCTGGAGAGATAAACAAACGCCAGGCTCCCAAACTGTAAGTCTAGTCTCAGCCTGCAATACTTTGGTACTGCTGGATGAAGAAGACAGCACAGCAGTGATTTAGATGTGCTTGTTGTCTTCTGTTCGCTTGTTTCTTGTGGTTCTTTCCTTTTTTAGTCAGTTGGAGGACTACTGCATTGTTCCCCACCAGGATTCTGGGTGGTTGAATCATCCTTTTGGACTTTTTATTCTGGCACGTAAGCCCCCTTCCATTACTGTAGGGACCTCTTTTACACACTTTGAAAAATAGTCTCCCAACATCACGTTGATGTAACCAGAACAGATGAATAGCTAGTGATTTAATTACCTTTTCTCACTCACTGTTCTTAAGAGATTAAATGGTTGGTGGGGATGGTGCAGTTTTCCTTTCCATTTTTCTTTTCATTTATCAAGTGAGAAGAAACTTCATAATTAAGGAATCCCTGTAAGCAATAAATCTGTGAAAGAATAATATATTATTATCAATCACTGCAAATGGCTATGAGGCTGCTGCTGACTGTTTCTTTTTGTTCGGTGTGGCTTGAACAGCCAGAGAGACACTGAATGATAGGTCTGATTTAAAACCCATCTGAGCCCATTTACTTTGGGGTGGAGTGGGGTAGAAGGTTGGAACAAAAGGTTAGACAACTCAGACTGCTCTATGGTACACCCTATGCAAGAGCCCCTCCCTTGGCTGATGTCCACGTCTCTTTCCCTGTCCATCACATGTCTATAATCAGCCTCCCACCCCACCAGGAACATTCTCCGGAATACAAAATGGTTGCCAAAGGCAAAGCCTTCCTTCTCTCCTCCCGCCCCCCTTCCCTTCCCACTCCCGAGTTGCTGTCTCTCCCAGGGATTCATATAGTCAGGGCTCACCCTCTTCAGTGGGCTTTTGATTCCTTTTTCTAAAAGACTGAGAAACCAACAGCCAAAAGGAATCCACCAGGACAGCCATGTAGCAACTGTGTAAGGAAAGGTTGGTCTCTCCACCAAGACTTGGTACAATTTTGCCTGCACCCAACCTCCAAGGCTTGAGAGCCCTTTCTGCATGGAGCCTGTTGTGGCTAGCCCTGGTTACGATTCCAAGGCTCTTCTGGTCTTGGGGAAGGGAAGAAGACCTAAAGCAGCTTCATTAGGTCGCTCCAGGGCCTTCAGAGAGAAGTTGATGGGCCAATAAGGAACAAGGAGGAGCAGTTTCTTCTGCCTTTATTTTACAATTTCTCATGAAATATATTTACATCACATGGATGTTTGCCTCCATGCAGGACATAGGCATGTTGCATAAGTAGAAACTTTTATGAAAATAAAAACAAGAAAGCACTTAACTGAGATTTCAGCTAAGAATCAAAAACAAAATCTCTAACAGCCAGAGTGAGAAATGTTAACAGCAAAACTGCTTCTTGATGGAAACCATTCATCAGCAGGCTCCACCTAATTAACCCTGTATAGTCCAACACCATTTCATACAATACAACCCTGGGAAACTATACACCATACTGAAGTTCATTCACCGGGAATCTTCTGGTACTACCAGTACCGGCATCCTTTTGAGGCACGTCCTCCTCATTCCTCTGCTCTAGCCAGAGAACGATCATATCACTTGGGACCCATCCAAACCCAAAAAGCACTGAACCCAGGGACAGAATTATCCCTTAATAAAAGTATGGAATTACCTTGATAGCTTTGGAGAACAAACATACCTCAAGATATTAAAGATCGGTAACAGACGTGACCAGACTCTTGAGAACTTGCTCTGCCAGCTCTTCCTCACAGTGATAAGTATGAAAGACTGGGAAAGAAAGGTCAGCATAAAACATTTCCACTTTTTAAAAGTTTGTATGCAAAAATCATTTCTTTAAATCAGCAACTATAAAATTACAAACACTTTCTTGAAGTAACTGCACCTGTAGATGGTAGAAAAAGGATTTCAAAAGCAAGACGTTGCATAAAATGGGAAGGAAATAAGGCCAAGTGTCCAAAGTGATGCAGGGGAAATGGGTCTGCAGTAACATGAGGTTGCATGGGCTGTAGGACAGTTAAACAGGAAGTCACCATGAGGAAATGGTTGTCATGAGACAAAATCAGTTCATAATTTTGCTCTTTGCTGCAGTTTTGGCACTTCATTGGAACAGTTCCATTTTTTTCCTCAAGAATCTGAACATGTAGAAAAGATTAACAGCTCTTGGACGTACCTTGCAAATACAGGAATTTATGTTCTGGCAAACACAGAAACAGAGTCAAACATTCCCACAGACTTGCACACACATGCATGAGTCAGACATCAAAAAGACAGATTGAGGTTCTTGGGATTGGAAGTTTGCATTTCCTTGCCAGAATTTCAGGCTGTTTCTTCCGTAGACCGTGTTTCTAACTTGAGACGGACAAATTCCTTGGCAACTTCATCGCTGGTCCTCTGAGAAAGAATCTGCAGGATTGTCAGCCCAGCCTGTTCCACAGAGATGCTTCTTAGCAGGGGGTGCCATGCAGGGTTGCAGCCGCCGCCAACCAGGAGGGTCCGCAGCTGGACCACGGCCACCCCAATGAGCCGGTCTTCCCTCGCAAAGCAGTAATCCTTCACGGAGAGGTGCAGCTCATAAGCACTGGGCCGCTCTTCACTGCTTAGGAGACTAGGAAGAGGGGAGAGAGGGGGATTCAGAAAGAGAACCCCCCCAGCCCCTCCGCCACACAGGCAGCAAAACTCACTTACAACTGGAATGTCTCGTTGTATTTCGGGGACCAGGTGTTGCTCTTGCTTTTGGTGCCGTGCTTCCTCCGTTTGTTGCTCAGGCTGGGCCCCAGAATGCAGACCTCCACAAAGGGGCGGAAGGTGGCGCTGGTTTGCCAGACGAGGTCCTCGATGGCTACAACTGCACACAGCAATGGAGACCACAGGCAGACATGGCTCACCTTGTGGCAGCCTTATGGACCCACCTGCTCAACCCCTCCACCTCATCTGACTCCATGTACTGGTCCAGAAAGGAGGGGCGGAGAGGATGAGCTGCCAGTGGTTCAAAACGACGCTGGCCCTTAACTAATTGCTTTATTCGAACAATATGACTGACCAAGCAGCTTGTCTTGAGACATGGACCGTTCTGTGCTGGCAGCAAATGACCAGAAACCATTGTTAAAGGCCTTCCCAGCCACCAGGCCCTGGCTTTGAACGATCAGAAAACAAAACTGAGTTCCAGCAAAGGAAAAGGGAAGTCTCACCTTCCTTCCCCATCCCTCTTGAGCCCTTTTCAACTGCCTAGAGGAGCCTGTTTCTCCACGGAGGTGGGCTGGATTTGGGACAAGGAGGCATTGCCAACCATACCTTTGACAGTGACTTTATGCTCGCCAGTTGCAGGGTGTGTCGTCAGATCCACCTGGAGATTAATCTTCCCCACCGTGTTATCTGTTGTTTGACCTGCATCAGAAAGAAGATGGTGACCTGCAGACAGTGCCAGAAGTGTGGCTTAGGTTACAACCAAAGTTGGCATTGTGTGAAGTAAGTTCCACAGAGGCTCCTGAAAAAGTAACCACTCGGAGCCAAGAACAAATGAACTGAGATAGAAAAGACTGAGGAAGACTCAAGTAATATGGAAAATGTTCTTCATCAATATTCTTGTGTCCCTGCAGCAGAAAAGTGCATGCAGTTGAAGAGTGCCTTCAGGAGAAATGCAGCTTGGAAGCCAGATCCTATGTGTGATGACCCAGGGTGGGATATAAAACAAACACAGTCACAGAAACAGTGAAGCCCCTTTTATTCATTCACTTTGCTTGCAAGCTCCAAATATCTTTGACGGAAGATAAAAAAACTCCCACTAAACAGTTAGAAGAAAGAAAAAAGCAACACAAACCAGGCAAGATAAGGGCTGCAGGACATCCACAGACACTGGGAAGGACACCAAACTCAAGAGAGGAACCATAAACTAGAGATATTTCCATACTTTGTTTCCAGCGGTTGCCCGTATGCAGGTCCTCTTATTCAGTTGTCACAGCTGCAGCCCATGAAGAGGATCAAAGCCCTCTCCTCCCGAGTAGACCATATCTCTCCCTTATCCTCTCCTCCCTGCATGGCCTAGGATGAAGAGGGGATGGGCCTGGGTCCTCCTCTGACTGCTCAACCTGCCTCTGCCCTTCCCCAGCCTCCTCCACAACCTCCGGAGCCACACTTCCACTCCCTGTCGGCTGTTTCTCGTCTCCCTCAGAGTCAGACTCAACCAGGGGCATGACACTATGAATGTCCCTAAGCAAGGACAGCAGCTGCTCTTTCCACCTATCTTCCTCCAACCACAGGGGCCTAAGCACCAATCCACTCCCTGCAACCACTAGGCTAAGCCCAATGATACTCTGCAGGAAGCCACGTCAGTAGTTCAGGAAAGAACAACCAAGTGAATAAGTAGTCTGGCTGGAAGAGGCCTGTGGTGATGGAAAAAACTCAGTGTGTGGCTGAACCCAGATTGGGTCTTTCCAGATTCATTGGGTGGGGGGGGGGGCGGGGTGGAGAGAGCTGTGTGGCTCCTTGGCATAAGCATATTTTAAAACGAAGATGGAAGGTGGTGAATTGGTCCCTACAATCCAGGGATGGTCCCTACAGGATGGAAAAGAAATAACTCAGTTCAGAGAGACTGGTTTTTGGGGCCAATCACCACAGAAGCGAGGGTGGGGTGATGACCCAGGGAATGCCTGGGACAATACTTGGAAGTTTGCCTGGCTCAAGGCAGAGAGCAACCCACCCCGCCTGCTCAACATGGTGGTTGCCCCCGCTGCCCTCGCTGCTGTTACTACTGCTAATTTAGAGGCACAGCCCTTGGACAAAGCTTGTTCATCAGTGCCCAGATAGAATTAGTTAAAGCAGCCATTCTCTCCCTGCCAGATCACGGTTCAGAATTGGATGTGAATTGTAGGGCAGGCTGGGGAAGAGCGGCCATTGTCACAAGCACCATCTTTCCTGTACAAGGCTGAGATGCTAATATAATTCACCCTCCAGTTTGCAGTGGCTAAACCCATTTCAGCAAGGCTCGGCAGCTTCCCCAGCATCGTTTCACAACTGTGGAACTGTGGTGGCCCACTGAAATGCCACAGGGAGATGGGCTGCAGAACTGAAGGTGCCTGTCCTTCGGGTAGCATCAGGCCTCGCTTCCCCAAGCCTACTTCAGAGGAAGAGCTCAAGGGCAGTAGGGACTGCTCCATGGGCAGAGGGATCTTTAGAGGCCCCATGGATAGCTCCTACCTCACAGGGCAACTCTTCCCCTTTAATTGGACAGGGCTGCAGTTTGGCAGGCAAGGGGACAGATCGTCTTAAACTAGCAGATGAGACCGGGAGATTTTCTTAATTACAGATAGTTTTTAACTTGTAATTATTCAGTTAGTGACTGTTCAAACACAACGGCACTGAAAAAAGTGTCATGGTTGGTTTTCACACTTATAACCACTGCAGTATCCCCATGGTTACATGACAACTGGGATGTATTTTTGATGGTAGATCTCCCCCCCTCCTT
Organism: Bungarus multicinctus; assembly: GCA_023653725.1. Taxonomy (NCBI): domain Eukaryota; kingdom Metazoa; phylum Chordata; class Lepidosauria; order Squamata; family Elapidae; genus Bungarus; species Bungarus multicinctus. The sequence continues at coordinate 22,893,530 of CM042843.1, forward strand.
GTAACCTTCCCAACTGGCTTCCGACAATCAGCGTCAAGGGGGGGAAGCCAGAGCAACTTAACAATTGCGTGAGTCAAGTAACAACTGCAGTGATTTGCTTAACAACTGTGGCAAAGAGGTCATAAAATGGGGTACAACTCACTTAGTAACTGGCTTGCTTAGCAATGGAAATTTTGGGCGCCATTGTGTTTGTAAGTGAAGGACTACCTATATTGTCCCACATCTGAACAACAACTTAATGCAAGTGGAAAACAGGGACTTTGTTTCTTGGCAGTAACCTAAGTGGATAAATGTGTGTCTCTAGAGGAGGCAGATGGGTCCTGGGGAAAAGGCATTCACAGATGAAACCACATCCAAGCCCACACAACAGTGGGAGCTTTGCATCTAACCTACTATCATAGCAGCCATCTGTTTAACCAACTGAGGGGAAGCATAAGCAGTTTGGCCCTAGAGCAACCGAAAACTTTACCACAGCATCCCCGATCCCTCTTGTTGGACTGGATGAAACAGATCAGACGAAACCAAACCCTCCAGGCTGAGTCTGCACCCAACGATGAGCAGAAAGAACCCAGGCGCTCCATAGCACCCACATGCCCCTCCCCCACCTCACCTCCCAAGCTCAAAGCCTTGGGCTGCCGGCCACGAAACTCGAAGGAGGGGCTTCTGCAGCCACCAACACACTTACTTTGAGAAGCCTGGCTGTTGATGAATTTCTTGACCAGAACATCTGTCGTCTGCGTGTACAAATTCAAGGCATACTTGAGAGACTGCAAGTTTGGACTTTTCTCCAGGAAGCTCTTTTTCAGCCCGTTTCCTCCAGCATGAAAATATTGCTAAACAAAGGCAAAAAGATAAGAATTCATCCACCTGCTCTCAGGCCCTCCCAAGTGGCTCAAGGGCCAGAGGAAGAAGCACGAGGCATAGGAAGCTAGTTTTCCTCAGTTATCACCTTAACCGTGAGGTAAGCCAAAAGGTTACTTTGGAAGACGACAGACGCCCGCAGCCAGAAGCACCTGGCTGACATGCCATGCCTGACTCAGCCAGGTGTTGTCTGGTCAAACTGAAAGATGTGAAAAAGATGGAAAAGCCCATTTTTGCAGGGCTCTATCTGAGGGAGTTTCACTGAAGCAGTCAGCGTGAGCTTAAATGGACTCCAGAGGATGGTAGAGAACAGGAAGGCCTGGAGGAATGTTGTCCATGGGGTTGTGATGGGTCGGACGCAACTTCACAACTAACAACAACAATCTGAGGGAGGCTCATCTCTCCATTAAAGCTTTTGTCCGTTTGTATGAAACAGCTGACCAGGGAATGATGGTTCAGCCACAAGCAATCCCTGGTTGTTTTGCATTAAACACAACTTTCTGCAACTAGAACTGGCTGGATTCAGCTTTTGCTCCGCACGCTAGCCCAACTGCCCCCTTCCCCCCACCCCTAGGCCACATGGCCTGTGGACGGGTCCCTCTGTGCTTGACCATCAAGGCCACAAAGGGCACGCAATGAAAAGCATAAATGCAGAAGGCCATGACAAGGAGAAGCTGTTATGCAAGCTGCCTTGTAACCCTCTGACATTGCTGTCAATTTGTCGTATTTCTCTGCTAAAGAAAAGAACAGGCACTGGATTTTTCCTACCCTTCTCACTGCTATTCCTACTCCATCTTCAAACTCCTGTGGCAATTCTATGTTCTTCCACTTAATGAATGACATAATGCAAAATGAAGGGTTAGAACAGCTTTTAAAGTCTTGAGGAAAACTGGGTAACATAAAAGAGATTCTCCCTCACTGAAGACCTCGTCTCTTTCCCTTTTAACCACGGGGGGTGTGTGTCTTTTTATCCTGCCAGGCTTCTCAATTGTCCTGACCTTCTCACCTCCAGATGCGGCTGGAGTATTTTTAAACTGACCAAGTTAGTTTAGTCTCCACTTGCTACTAAAAGAGAAATCTAATTAATTCAAGGCATTTTTAAATGGTTAACTATTTTTGCCTTTCCAAATCCCTGTCAACCCACATTCCAGGTCCATGGGATGGCAGTCTGCTGGGCTGGGGCTTGAAAGGGCCAGGCTCAGGAGCTTCAAGGAGACTGGAGAGATGGAGGGACAGACTCTCTTCTCCCCCCCCGCCCCCCCGCCCACTGCTGTTCTGCCCTACCCACTGGGCACACCTTCCTGCCACTCTACCTTGATGGTGGCCAGAATCACTTCCATTATTGCACACTGCCTCAGGGTCAGGTTTTTTGCTTCTTCTCGGATGACGTGGTCCTGCAAAAAAAACAAAACAATAGCAACTGAGGAACTGGAGGTGAGACATCTTCCTGCAACGACCATACCCTCCACCTCATGCCTGCAACAAGCCTTCTTGCCATTGGAATATTCCAACGGGATGGTCACTTCCCTCCCTTCATCAAAGGCTTCTCTGGAGAAAAAGCTCCCCAGGCTAAGATGGGGAAGGGGAAGCTGTGCCAGGACCATCAGCCTCTGAGTTCAAGTGCAAGCTATCTCTGAAGTACAGTTATTGGGGAACAGAGTCAAAGGAGGCCGTTGTCTCCTGTTGCATTTTGGGGTTCACCAGGTCATCTGGCCCCTCTCTTCCATCCAGACCAGCTTACCTTCAGCTTCGACAGCTGGCTGAAATCTTTGGCTGCACTGAGAATCATTGGAGGGCCCTGAAGAGAAGCCAAAGAGGGGAAGGTGAGGCACAATTCCCAAGCCATCCTCACCTCCAGGCATGGGGCAGGGGAGGCCTCTGGACTCTCAGGCTCTGTGTTCAAGGAAAGGATGCCATGCACAAATACAAAGAGGGCCCCTCAAGGCCACCAGCTGAGCACTCCAGGAGGGAACTGCCAGTCCATTAAGATAGGCCAAAGGAGGAATCTTGTTTTTTTCTTGAGCCAGGTTCAAGTCCCTCTAATCTGACTGTTTCCTCAGTAACGGTTCCCCCTCCACATCAAATGGCCAAAAGAAGGGCATAGCCCTACAGGAGCCAGCTCTGCACCCCCCACTACCAGCCCTGGTCTTTAAATGCCAAAGAGAGAACAAGAAGGGTACCCACCCCTTCTTCTTGCAAAAGAAGCTTCATCTTTAGAACATCTGCCCTCCAAATGAGTGAAGGGCTGAACACCCGAGCACCTCCCTTGTCAGGGTGGGTATGCCCAATTTTTTACAGCTGAATGCAGGAGGAGCTGCCCATGGGTTGGGCTGGGCTGGAGACTCACCGTTTGGTCTGCCAGGGGTGGGAGCACAATCTGCCTTTCTATTCTGCTCAGGACCAACTTCCAGAGCTCTTTCAAAAGCCGCTTCAGAACAGTCTTCTCACAGATTTTTGCTGAGGTACTTAAACTGCAAAGAAACAAATTGTTCCTGTCTTGTGTCATAATGCCTATTTTGCTCATATCAGCCAGGGGGAATATGCCAGCCCGTGAGCCCCAGATGCAGCACACTAGATGAGGCCTTCTCAGGGAAAGCACAGATGTGTTCTGACCCAGGCTTCGTCAAACATAATTAAACACAAACTTATTTTAAAAGCAAAACCTATTTTAATGCAACGCTAGGAATTATTTCCATTCACAGCCAAAATGAAACTTAAACAGTTCCCCAAGATAAGCGCACGCATGACAGTGCTGTGGAATGCTGCCAAAAACAGGAGTATCCAAATTAATTATAACAGTACCAGAAAAAACCAACCAGAATACGCAGAACTTCAAGAAGGACTCAGAATCTATTGAACTGCTTTGCTTCCTGCAAAGCTTTCATCATTGAGGTCTGACTTTTATCCCTTATGGGAGAGGCAATCACCTCCCAGCCTTGCTCCCGAGTCTCCCCTTCTGCTTCAGCTGCTCTTGCCTTCTAGCAGCTCTGCACACATGCGCACTGGGAACAGGTTCCCCTGGGTCCTCTGCCTCGCTGCTGCCAGACTCCAGAGGCTCCAGAGTCAGCACTCCACTCCCAGATGGTCCTGACCCCATCCCTGCATCGGACGCAGGACCCTTGTCCGAGTCCACTCCAGGCTCCCTGACTGGTCCCCTTTCTTCCCCACTGTCCGATACCTCTGCTGTCTGCACCGGCTGCTGGCAAACCACAACAAGATGGTTCCCTAGCCCCCTCCCCAAGACCTGTGAAGGACAGAGACTCAGGGTCCAACCCTCTGCCCCAGAGGATGGGAGGGAGGGAGGGCCATTTTTCCCAGCAGGAGAGCCTGGGTCTCCCTCTACCCTGAGGACCCTTCCCTTCGTAGGAGGGACAGCCAGGAGGAGCTGCCACCCAAACTGAGCCAGAGGGAGTTGGGGAGAGGAAGCGACGAAAGGCGGGTTGGAAGAGCAGGAAGATCTTCAGGATTAGAAGGGTGCTGGGTAGAGGCTTCTTGCTCAGTATTGGTGCCCACCCTCCCCCCATTCTCCCCAGCTGTGACTCCATCTGTCAAACGTGCCCGTTCGCTGGCACCCGCCTCCTGTGCTTACGTTTTGTCAAGGAAATCCATCAAGGGGCGCAGCACAATCTCAGCCTGCATGGCGCTGTTGCTGCCTGCTGTTCCTCCGTTTCCTCTCATCCGATTTAACTCCAGGCTCATTTGGGTCACACATTCCTCAATGAGAAGCTGGAAACTAGGAGAGGAGAGAGGAAGGGATCCAGATGCCCCCTGCTGCTGCCCACCACCCTCCCTGTCATGCTGGGCTCCCTGCTGCTGCTTCCCTCCCCCTCCCCACCTCTGACTGCACCAAGTCAGCCAGGTGACCTCATCAGCATCACCCTGGGACGGAGGTGGGGGCGGTGGGAGCGAGGAAGCTGCCTTGGTTTCCTAGGGCCACTTGGACTGAAAGCCCTTTGAAAAACAGACACACCTTCTTTTCCTCCCATTATTACTACTACTATTACTATACTACTACTACTACCAATATTGCTGCTACTGCTATTACTATTACCACCACCACCTGTTTCATTCCCCCCTTCCCTTCCCATGGATGCCAAAGAAACAGTTGTGTATCTGGAAATCTATTACTGTCCATGGAATATATTAATAATCTGACTTTTAAGAAAATCCCTTACCAATCAAGTTACTAAAACTGGAAACAGTGCCACATAAACACATAACAACTGATTTTGTTGTTATGCATTCTGCAAATCACAGAATGCAAAAAGCTGCTTATAAATCATCTAAAATTTATCCAGACTGAAGCTAATCGTACAGCCAGCACCAAATAGAAGCTGTTTTCAACTCCAAGCTCCACCTGCCTTAGAGAAGCCCTCAGAGGCACACAAACCCAGCCATAGTTCCCCAATGGAGGCCCCGTGCCGCCCTTTATGCAGGCCTTTCCTGGGCTCGAGGAACAGGCATGGTGGCTGGGGATCAGGAGGAGAAGGAGGGCCCCGTGGACAGGAACCTTCCTTACCTGGTGCTGTAAGCCAGGCCGAGCTCATCCAGGACGCTACTGAGCTTGGTCTGCAGCTCTTTCAAGGTCTCACTGGCCTCGGGGTCCAGCTAAAAAGAAGGCAGGGGTGAAATTAGCCGCTCCTCCCCCCCTCTTGGCTCCATGCTCTGACATAACCAGCAGGGTCATAACCATTGGGCAGCATTAATGGAAAACGAACGTGGAACCCAGTACTTCGTGGGCTAGAAGGGGAATATCCCAAGGCCTCTCAAGGCACAAAGGACGGCAGCCTCTCCCCTTCTGTGGGGCCACCTGGCAGCTGAAGCAGACCCGTTGGGGGCAGCTCTGAGGTGTGGAAGAGTCGCCCCTTGGCTGAGTCAGAGCTCCCTCACCCAAGGGCTCCCCATCCCTCCTTTTGGAGCTGGTTGGATTACAAGAGGGAGTTTCCACGCTGTTTTGCATTAATGGTGGACAGAAGCCAAGCACCCGGCAATGAAATATGAGCAAGAACCCTTGGAGGCCATGCCAATTCTTGAGGAAGGACTGCAGAGAGGAAGCTGTTGGTGACAGTCCAGAAAGGCTGTGGCTGTGCCGGCTTTGTCCCCAACAGAGCTGGACAGCCTCAGGCACGCCAGGTGCCACCCTCCTCCTCCACCACCCCATCTCTCAGGCACAAGGCACACCACAGAGGCAGCACCTCTCGGCAAGCGCAGAGAGCCCTTGGGAAGGGGAGGGAACACCATGCAAGCCCCCTGGAGCCATCACAGAGATTGGGGGGGGGTGTCGAGAGAGTGGCTCAGGGGCCTCACCCTCTGCCTCACCAAATTCACTGATACACAGCAGTTGGGGGTGGGGGTGCCAACAGCTTCCTGGAGAGCCCCCAGTTTTGTCCCGGATGCTGGTGTTCCCCTTCAGGTGTGCCCCCTTTGTGTGCCATGGGGCACTGGAGGACATTGCCTAGAGCTACATGGAGTGGAGTAGATGGAACACAAGGAACTGGATCCACCATACTGAAATGGTGGAGGCCCTTTCATCCCTTGTTTCAGCCCAGATGGGCAAACAGTCTTCTCACAACCCCACTAAACCCTGAAATGGATGTGGCCCAGGCAGTTCTCAGGCAGCTCCACCACCACCCCACCCTCCCACCCCCACGGCACCCGTGGCTGCAGGAGAACAGCTTCTTGCCCCAGGCTCTCCCGGGAAGCTCCTGCTGCTTGGGCTGAGGGCCCCTCCTCCGTCTCCTAAGCCTGAGTGGAGGGAGAAAGGGTGCTGTGTTTGGCAGTCCTTTAGTGAGGCTGGGGGAGACTGGGGAGCTGATTTTCTCTCGCCTGGACACAGTAGAGGGGAGAAGGTCAAATGTAGCCTCCTTCCCAGAAATGTTGCAAACCACGCTGGAGGCCACTCCGTGTGTGTTTGTGTGGAAGGAGTGCAAGGGAGCCTGTGCATCTGCTGCCGTTCCCCACGCTCTCGTTGTGGGCCTTAGTCTGCACCGTCTGAAGCTGCTCTTTCCTCCTTGCCTGTCAGTTCCAGAAGGAGTCAGTCCATTGAAGTTCGAGAGCTTCCGATTAACCTGCAGCTTCTAATTCCACCAGATCGTTTTGAAAGCCAACTGCCTCACCCTCTGCACCCAGACCCTCTTTTTCTGCCCAGGGGAGAATAAGCACACAGACTGGGCAGCCAGGAGGGTCTTTCTGATAACTGCACATCTCTGCAGGCACCCCTTCCACACAGAGAGCCACGGACCTCCCCGCGCAACTCTTCTGCACCCCAAACCAGTGGCTGGAAACAGGACACATGACAACATCACAAACCTCATAGGAAAAGTGTTTGCCTTCTTGCTTCTTCTCAAGGATGGCAAATTAAAGGCAGTAGACAAAGACAGGATGACACATTACAGACAAACACGGGCACGCCCACTCCCCTGCCCCGAGCTATGACTGGCAAGACTAGGAACAAATCAATTCCATGCAAGGTGCCCAGAGAAGGCTAACCTAGACAAGTGGGTGAACTTGCTTACTGGTTGGATCTCCCTCGTTTGCCCCATGGCAGGATGTAGCGGAAGAAGAATCAGGGAATGGGGTGCAGGTCTGGGCTGGCATCATATCTTTCTCTCAGCTTTTGGCCAGGGAAGAGGACCAGCTCTTTTGGCCTGAGGTGGCAGGGAGCTCTTGCGGCATTGTTACAGTGGGACTCCTTGCAGAGGCATTTGGGGGATTTGAAAAGGCAAAATGGTGCCACTTTGCCCCTCACTCCTCAAGATAGAAACACTAATAATGAGGAGGGCCCTTAAACTGCTTAGCCCTCATGACAAAGAAGCCTGACATCTTTCCAGAAGAAATAAATGGGGAGAAGCTGCCTGTGGCCTCCTACGGCTGAGCCAAAATGAAATAAGGTGACAGGCTCCCCTCCTGTTGGAGGAAGAGAAAAAGGCACTGGCCTCAGCACAGCCAATGCGGGTGCTCTTACCATGCCTACAGATCCACAGGCATGGAACCCAAAAAGACTTAGGGCCAGGCCTACTCAACACCTGTCAGTCACTGGTCATTCCCAAGGCCCTTTCTATGGCCGAGCTGCCCCCCTTTCTTTTCTAAGCCATCCAATGCTTGGGAAGAGTTCAGTGTTCAATTGAAGGTGGCAGACGACACGACACTCACCTCTTTCCCACCCATGGCTTCAAACATCTTCTCAAGTTGTACTCGCAGCTGCTGAATGTTGTTCATCAAGATGCAGGGCTGGAGATCACAAGGACGAAAGTTGTCTTAGCTGCTGGGAAAGAACTGACTGGGCAAGAGATCACAAAAGATGGTGAAAGGAGCAAAACGCCTGGTTGAGTAGTCCTCAAAGACAACCTGGCAGTTTGTGAGCCACTCGGCTAAATGAGCTACTGAAAAGAAGAGGTGTGCAAGGAGCTTCCCTGTTCTTCGCACCTTATTTGGCCAAGCATTCCCAGCAGCAAAGCCCTCCCTTTTCCCTCCCGAGTGATCAGCTCGGCTTCAGTGCGATCTCTCTCTCACTGGCAATTTCCACCACCAGACACATAATTCTGCTTCCATGCCACTGAGCTTGCCTCTTTGACTGTGAGCTAAGAAGTATCATTATGGTTATTTTTCTATACTAGAGGGTAGGCATCCTGAAAGCTAGTTCCCTTTGCCCTTGTCTCTTCCTTCCAGGGATGGTTTGAAAAGCAGTAAGGACCTCCAAAATGAAATTCAAGAGGGAAAACGGAGCGGAAGATGATCGAAGTATGTTCTCCATCATCATGACAAAACCAGTATTACATCTGGGAAGAAGGGATGTTCTCTATTTTTCTAGGGATTATTCTGCCAATCATGACAACCACATTGATGCCTTCTATCCACTGTAGGAAAACAAGTTTGGGTACTGAAAAACAACCCATCCTTTCTCTGGACCCATCAGATTGCTGCATGTCCTCAGAATCATGTGACTCTCCATCCACCAGGCAGCTGTGTCTGCTGATGTAGGCAGTGACAAATGCTGTGTTGGAGAAAAAGTGAGAATGTGCAGGTCTTGGCCAATTAGGAGACTGCCATGAAACATCAGGCCAAGAAAGGAAGAGTCAGGAATCAAGACTTCCTGGAACATGGCTGGAGGATGGGCTGTACCACTCGCTAATTCCTTGTCTGGCACGTCAGTCTTTAGGGAACCCTGGGTTCTTGGGCCTCCTTCACATCAATTGGGCCTTGCTTTTCTGGCAACACACCCCCCTCCTACAATTGGCCTCAGATTAATCTCAGTTGGCTTCTCCAGACTCAAATTGTTTACTGCTGCTTTTGTATTTAGCATCACTTCTGTCTTGATGAGGATTTCATGGTAGTGTTTCCACTCAGCTTTGGGAGGAGGTGTCTTCAACAGATCGGCTAACTTTTATTTTGGGGAGAAAGGATTCCCATGCCCAGGAGTTGTGGACTCCTCATCAGTTGATCAGCAGCCTCAAGCTGCATAGTGCCTGGACAATACCTTTGATTAGCCAGTTGCCAAAGGCTCTGGAAAGAAAGGAGATGGCATCCTTCCACAGGATGATCGTTGCTATGGCAAGGCTGGGTCTGGCTTAAGCTGGGTGTTGTAAGGGCTCTCTTAGCCAGCAAAACTGCTTTTACTGATCAGTAAAACAAAAGAGAGCTCAAAATACCAAGGAAGTGATCTGCAGAGCACTTCTGATAGGATCATTATGCAACAAAGGAGAGCAGAGAATTTACTTCCACCTTGTGCTCTTCAGTTCCCTATTGATCGTACAATGGTTACAAAATACAGTATTAAATTTGAAAAAGTAGTAATCAAATTTTTCTCACCACATTTTCCTTATCACAGTAAGAACTGAAATCCTTTGTTATAATTGCAGCATACTGAGTAAGCACTTTGTGGATTATCTAGAACAAAAGAAACAAGTTACTGCAGCACAGTGCTACTATTCTAAAATATGTCACCCTCTGGCCCACTCTTGGAGTTGGAGGGAACAAAGCTCAGTCTTCACCCTCCGAAGAGCCCTCAGATCTTGCATCCTTCTTCATGCCAGAAGCTCTGTGACCGGTCTTCCTCTGCAGATGGCAGGCATCTCGACATTCTCAGAGCTGAACATAGCCTAAAGAGCAGTTTCTGGAAAATGACTTATAAAGAAGGGTCCAAGAAGTTCCCCAAAAGCATATCTCTTCTGGGAGGTCATTTACTAAAACTAACTAGGGATGGGGGAGAGTTGGTGGAAAAAAGGCGCATCACAAGAGCCCCTTCCTAGGCAGACAAGGGAGTGTCTTCAGTCCATTAAATGGAAACAGGCCACTTCTGGGAGCTTCCTTGAAAAGTTGGCCTGGAACCTCTCTGGTCATCAGGTGAAGATGCTTCTGTTCATTTAGGCCTGTTGATAACATCTCATCTTGACCTCTCCTTTTAAAATTCGTATGTTTGCATTTGTTTTTTTTCTTCTGAGTGGTAATGTTACATTTTATATTGATTTACCTTTGTTACATTTAAACTCTTATTGCTTTTATTTCATTTGGTTCTCATAACCTGCCCAGACAAATCTGTTATGGGGCAGGTGGCTTCAGAGGAAAGGAGACATGAGAAATGGCATATGGCTTAATAAGAATTGTAAAATGCCTCCCAGAGGCCACCTCTTCACGTGAATTGGGTGGAGGAGTGGGGCCCAGAGCAGAAAAGTTGGTTTCATCAGGATAGCAATAGCAGCTGCACTTAGACTCATATACCGCTTCACAGTGCTTTACAGCCCTCTCTAAGTGGTTTACAGAGTCAGCCTCTTGCCCCCAACAATTTGGGTCCTCATTTTACCCACCTCGGAAGGATGGAAGGCTGAGTCAACCTTGAGCCTGGTGGGATTTGAACTGCCAAATTGTAGGCAGCTGGTTGCAGCAGAAGTAGATTGCAGTACTGCACTCAAACCATTGCGCCACAGAGGCTCCTGGATTCTGGATTCCTGACCCTGTTTGCTCTTGTATTCTGGTTATCTTATTTCTCTTCCAACGGAACAACTTGGATTCAATGGAAACCACATTAAAAAGACAATGGTGTTCTGTGCCTGGACGGATCCAGAGAAATTACCCTGCTGCTGAATCTTAATGGGAATTCTATCTAGCTGGTATCTTTGACTTCTTCTCTTGAATTCCCCAGAAAACGGTTGAATTCCTAGTTTTCTAGACAGATCACAGTTAGCTTAGAGAACATTCTTTTTGCCTTGAGATTTATTTTGCTATGCCACAGAGCTAGAAAGAGGAGGTACCCTTTGATGGGACAAAAAGCAAAAAAGTCTCAAGGCAGGACATCCATTTGATTCTGTTGTGATCAGCTCTCACATGTAGCTCAGGCTCCCCCACAAGGCAACAATAGAACACAAGAACACCCACCTTTGCAAATTTTCTCATGAGATGAGAAAGTGCTGCAGGATTAGGACATTCCAGCTTCTTTATGATCTCAAAGCTCTGGTTGAGTTGTGTGAAGACATCTACCACGGAGCAAGAGAAGAGAGCGTGGTCTGATGTGGGCTGGAACTGCAGGGACAAGAAGAAACAACACATGCTGTGCAGAAGCTGGGGGTGAGCAGCGTCTTCCTCTCAAGGATGTGGCTGCACTGTCACAACCGGCAGGACTGGATCTGAAGAAAGAGGGCCTTGGGAATCCCCCCCCAAGTCTATCGTTAGAGAGGCTGCAATGCGGTGACCACTCAAGGGATCCTCCTGTTCAGGGACATTGGCTGATGCAACAGTAGCTCCCTTCCCTCTTTTTGGGATCAGGCTATGGTTCCTGATGGTTCTAGCTCCCTGCTTTTGTTTTATGGGAAAGGGGCCGGCAACCTCTAGCAGGGGTTAGGGTGGTGGGGGTTTTGGCCTTCACTTCTTCATGCTGCTCACCCCATCTTTCTTGTCCCTTCCCAATGCGCCGTGGAGGAATTCCATGGAGACATCCTCATTTTCGTCAAGCCACTGCATGACAAATGGCTCAAACCACCTAGGAGTGGACACACACGTGTGGGTGGGTTTTCCAGACAGTCTTTGGTCGTAAAACTAGATTCTACTAAATTCACATTAAGACTGTACATTCAGAGTAAAATGGATTGTGCCAATGTAAATGGGTGCACCTTCTCTCTTGTCCCTTTCCACTATGACGGCACCTAGGTAAGAAACCTGTCTTTTGCAAATCGGGGTACAAATCAGATTAGTTTAGTGGCCATTTTGCTTTTTCTGTAAATGGTCATAGCAAGAAACTGCACCTTACATTTTGGGGGGAAATGGTCTGAAAAAGGAAATGCCGTGCAGAAGTGAAGGCCAGGAATCTCCCTTCTGCCTCCTGCAACAATGAGAACTGGGTTGATCATCTGGTCTGCTGCCCTCATCCCTTGGAGAATCTCTCTAAATACCTTCTCTTCAGTGCAATGATGGAAAAATCAACCATGATTTCTCCATGGCATCTTTGTGGGAAGAAAGGAGTCAAGGAAAGGGGTTGGGCTTCGTTGAATTTTAAATGCACACCAGCTTTAAGGGGTTCCAGATTCAAGGCTGAGCTGGACAAAGATTGAAAGTAATCTGCATTCAATTTGGAAATGAAAACTCAATCCAGCCCTCCCTTTCCCCATGCAACCCCCATCCCCACCTCACTTACAAAGAGTATTCAGGCACCGTGTCTCTGAATGAGGGGAGCTCTTGCACGTATTCATTATAAAACCATTTCACTTTGAAGTGTAAATTCATATAGTCTGTGCTCTTGCATAACCTGTGCTTTTCATGCTCTGTAATGGACACAAGACAATACAAAGATTTAATAAAGCTGCAGCCATAAATAAGATTATGGTCTCCTGGCACACATTTTGGCTCCAGAAAAATAAGTCATACTGGACTTTCACAACTGGCAACTGCTTAATTTAATAGTCTGAGTAAGCAAGACACTGCCCAAGGCAACCGAATGTTCACGGTATTCCTCTTCCCCAATGGTGTCCATTGGCTCACCAGGAGTGGCACTTGATGAAGACCGAGAGCTAGCCAAGGATTCTACATTTTGCTTTCAGAAGTGCTCAATGCAATCTCCTTTTGAGTAGACTGTGACCAAGCTGCCCTTTATCTCTCTGCTGTCCAAAGTTCTTGTCAAGTACGGCAAATAAACTTGAATATAAATTCTATGTGGTTTTTGGAAGCCCCAAGTTGAGGTCAACCTCTCTTCTCCTAACCAGATCTATTGCCAGGCATGGAAGATACATTTCCTTAGGTGGGCATTTTGCTTCACCTGAACCTAATACTGATCACATTGTCTGGTTTCCTATCATCTCCTTCCATCTCCTGTTACATCTATTGTTTTTGGAAATAAGCATCTTCAAAGACTCTCTCCAGAAATGGAAGTAATTGTGGCTGAGTGGAATTGCCTCTGCTCCTGCCCCAACATGCACACCCTGAAGTTGCAACCTGCCTGACCACTGCTGCTTCCCTTACCTTCCAGAGCAAACTTCATATCCTGTGCAAAGAGGACCCACATGACCTCTGCGCTGATTTTGCCCATGTTCAGCTCCTGAGGGAACCTGAAAAAAGCCAAGCAGGGCTCAATCAGCAGAGCAGCCCTTTCTGGCTCCTTGATGCTTAAGTCAACCCAGGCAGAGAGGAAGAACCAGGGATGTTTGGCGGTGCCAAAGGGGGGGGTGCCTAAAAGTGACTCCATGCCCCTCTGGCAACCATGAAGGAGGCAATCACGTAACAATAAAGGAGCAGAACTGTTGCCAAGGGAACTGATGCAATCCTCCCCTTGGGAGGATGCAAGGGTAGGTATTCTGAGGGACCCCCATTACACTGGAATATGTTCCAATACACTGGAAATGCCTCTGCTTACAACATGAAGTCGAAGGCAATTGGAAGGGAGTTGAGGGATCTTAGCTCAGGAATGTTGGCCTTTCTCGCCTTACTGGTTCAGGACAGGTGTATAGGTAGCTCCGTCTTCATCAATGATGGTGATCATCAGGGTAATGAGCTGCGTCCAGAAATCCAAATTCTTAATCGTTGGACCCTGTTCCTCCCGAGGAATATCTTGCTTCTTCCCCTGTTGGCCAAAATGAGGAAAATGCTACATTGGAAATTACTCATTTCCAATTCTTAGTAAAAGCCCTGCAGGGAAAGATTTTCCAGGATTGCTATTCTTGGCAACTCTTCCTCCTCCTTCTCCTCCTCCACCTCAACACCCCAAAAGAAGATCTCTAAAAGAATTTCTGCACAAGCACTTTGCGTCGGCTCAGAAACATCCTTTCTTGAGGCAGAGTTCTCGTCACCCAGCTGGCCTCTGTACTTGTTACAGAGCTGTTCCTGGCTAGTTATGTACCATCTTGCCTCTTAGCAACCACATCGATAGAATTTCTCCAAGATGGTCTCTCCCCAACCTGTTTCTTCAGGTCGCCTAATGGCACACCCTCTGCCACCACCCATCCACCTTGCTTCTCTTTCCATGTGCCTTTCCCAGCACTTCTCAAGGGCTTGTTGGCGCTTTCTGAGCTTGGTGGTTTTCTTGCAGATGTTTCACGACCCACACTACGAAACACCATCAGTGCTAGTAGGCTCTCAGTTTATATTGTAGTGGCTTGTGCTGTTTGTGTTGGTAGTTCTTTAGTTGGGCTGTTAACTTAATTGGGGTTTTGTTTATTTCTTGACTGCTGGTCTGATGTGAATCTTGGTGTTAAGCTCATCTAGGTATTGAAGGTTTGGGGGGTTTTGCTGGCGGCCCCAAGGGTGCGGGCATTCTCTGTGGGAGCACCCTCCCTTTGGAACGAATTACCCCTGGAGATGAGGACCATCCCTGACCTCCAGACCTTCCAGCGCGCGCTAAAGACCCATCTGTTTCATCAAGCGGGTCTGGCCTAGGTTTTTACTGGTGGAATTTTAATTGGCTTTTACTTTTTAATAAGTATCTTTTAGTTTTATTAGCATTTCAGCCATTAATTTAATTCATTTTAATTCCTTTTTAATATTGTGTATCTGTGTATATGGTTTTTATCCGGCTGTACACCGTCCCGAGACCCGATTGGGAGTGGGGGGCGGTATATAAATTGAATAAATAAATAAATAAATAAATTTTTGGCTTCTTGTTGTCTCTTTTGCACAGCATGTATTCATATTTCTTGACCTCCCATCTCTCTTGCATGTAGATTTTGTTTATGTCTATGTGTTTATTGATGCCAGAGTATTTGTCATAGTGCCAGGCTGAGAGTTGCCAAACAAGCTAATAGTAAACAGCCCAACCAAAGAACCACCAAGTCTATTAAGAGTTCAATGGACTAAGCAGGACCCTAGGAGAAACACTGCCCCACTCTTTGGTCTTTCAGTATGGACAATTTAGTTGCCAATCTCCTGTTTTTCGTGGTTTTCAAAGCTGCTGTAAAGGTAGGAGAGGACTCACCCTCCCTTTAAGTGCATCTGAGACCCCTTGAGCAGAAGCAGTGAGAAGAAGGCACTCACCTGGTCCATTAACTGAGCATACAGGTCATGGCAGTTATCAAAAATATATCTGTATGTGGAATCCAAGCAGGCCCGGACACAGTCCTTCACAACGGTGCTGGCTCGAGGGGGGCTTGGCAGCTCTAGAACCTGGGCAGGGAGGCAAGGATGGACTTACAGGCTTCCGGACTCTTTGCAGCCATTACAGTTTGGGCAACTTACCAGATGTGGGAGGTCTCTAGCTGCAAGGATATGGTTCCCTTCCCTTCCACTGGCTTTATTCAAAGTTTAAAGCCAACAGAAACAAAATTCTGGAAAAATCCCTGAACTTACTTTCAGGCGAAAAAATGCAATACTTGTTAGGAGATCGACAGTTGATTTTAGATCCTGAAGCCTCTCCGGACTGCTGGCAGGAAAATTGTCCTGTAGGTGAGCAGAATCAAGAAACATAAAAGCCTGCATGGCAGGCAGCTGAGGAGGGGTCCAGGCAGATAGACAGATTCTTTAGCCAGAGGGAGAAGCCCACCTTGCCTATCTACAGTAGGATGGAAAAACTGCCCTAGGTTCCACCCACACCAGAGACATCCCAATCCAGTGCCCCAGAGTTCCCCTCCTTCTCAGCTGGCAGAGCTAATCAAGGCTTTAGCTGCAACCTTCCCACGAAAGGAGAGGCATGGCTTCCAGTGCCCCCATATGTCCTACATGAGTGAGTCAGACTGAGCTGAATCAGACTGCCCCCCAAATCACCTTCCTCCCCATAACCAACTTTCTGCTTTCTCCCTGAAGAGAGGGAAATGAAGAGCTAAGAGTTCAAGGCCTCTCAGATGCCAAACAGAATAACTGGTGCTTTACAGCAGCTGCAGAGTGGAAGACAGGCTGCTGACAGCCAGTGTGACTAGCTACTCCATCGTGGGGCTGCCCTCTGCCTGAGTTGGGCTTCGATCGAATGGCTGGTTCTCCAGAGAGTGGGAAGAGGCTGCAGCCCTCTAGACAGATACACTTACATGCTTTGGAAGAAGGAAAGAGTACCTACCCTGTATTTAGAGAGATCGATCCTCAAGGAATTGTGCAGCTGATCCAGGAGTTTGATGAACTTTTCTCTCTGCACGGTAAACACATGGAGCTGTCAGGACCAGCTGGAGAGAGGGCTATAGTAGGGGGGGGGGGCTGCCTGCCAATTGTTTCTGAGATAAAGGGGGCTGTGCCATGGCCAACCTGCTGGACTGCAAAGAAGGAAGAACATTTCAAGAAGCTTCTGCATCAGCTACAAGAGTTAATTTCTGTCCTACTGAGTTCTAGAGGTTGTATTTTCACAGAGGTGTCATGACATGATTTCTAGAAAGTCTGTGCTCTTATGCTAAAACTTTTTAATAATTAAGATAATTTTTAATAATAAGATGTGAATCAGGCATCATCTGACTTGGAACATGTTTTTCGATTTGCATTGGTGAACCAATTTGATAATTGAACCAATTCAAGTAGAATGATATTAAAGCCATTTCCCCCAATAGATCCATCTGGTTAGATTTCAAGACACAAATCACTTTTGAATCAAATCTCTATGAATCACTATTTGCGAAGTCTTTATAGTCACATATCTTACCCATTGCAGTGAGCAAGGCTAAGCATTTTGGAACAGCATATATTTCCTTAGAGACTGTGAGAATAATCAATGTTTATTTCCCTGAGTTTAACTTAGTGCCACAGTAGCTTCCCCACGACCCAAAGCTGTTAACTAATTTATTGTATTCTATTGATTGATAAAGTGATTGATCAATCGTAGGACCAGCAAGTATTTCCTCTTCCATTCCCCCCCACAACCATATCCACAACCTCCCATCAGGAAGGCTGGAAGAAGGAGGAAGATGCTCTCCTTGCCCCATGAACAGATCAGGGTCTGGTGACTGCTGAGTTCCCAAAGCCACGTCTTTCCCTAATGTTGCCTGACTCTAAGGTGGGGGGAGGGTTTTTCACTTTGCCCTCATCTTGCTGGAAAGGCAAGCTTCTGTCACATTCAGCAGGGGCGAAAAAAGAGAAAGTCACATTGCAAAAAGAAAAATGCTTTCTAAAATACATAAACACCACCAAAGGAAAAGCATTTGTCCCTCAAAGAGACGATGCATAAAATTATAGCTTTATCATAGCACTTCTACAAGGCACTAGAAGGGGCATTCTTAAGACCAGGACAAACTCTTTCAGAAAACAGGACTGAATCTTTTAGGGTTAACTGAGTTGATCCTAGTAAAATGATGTATTTTAATGGATTTGTTTTATTCTCATGGATGAAAAACTTATGACTGTTTTCTATGAGTTTTTAACTAATGTTGGAGCTTAGGGAAAAAAGAAACTTTCCTGTATTCATAAACTGGAATATTGAATGTGAGGAGCAATAGAGGAAAATCACACTTACCCCAAAGTTAGTGGCAGCAAATCGATCAGAAGCAGAGACACTGGTGGTGGCTGTGGTATGAGCATAAAAAGCATTGATGTTGGCTAGCAAAGTGCTCATAACAGCTGGAACACCAGGGCACATGTATTTGGAAGACAGGCAAGAGAAGTGCCTGAAAGACAAACCAAGGAGGGGGCTGCTATCCAGAGGTGCCAGCCAGGTCTCTCTTAGCAGCAAGACCAAAGGGCTTAAGCACCCTAGGCCTGCGAAGCACAGCTTTCTGTTGCAGCTATCCGGTTTTGTTCTTTCTCCTGGCTCTTGGGAATTCTCCCCTGCAGGGCTTTGGGCCAAGGCCTGCTTATTCTATGAGTAGAACTTGCCAGAGGATGGCCTTTGAGCAGGCTGTCGCAGGCTGCAGAGCCACACTGGGCTCCATGTCGGCTCAGCGGTATCCCCCAGAGCAGCAGGTCTGCCTAAGGCTGCCTTTCAGTCACCAAGCACCCATGAGAAATCCATCCACAAGCACAGCAGGGGCCAGGATGTGTGTCTCTTTCTCATCTCGGATCAAATAGTTTGAATGCGGCCCGGCACCAACATTCAAAAGTCAACCCCCTAACAAAGGTTCCCTTTTGGGTAAACTCTGTTCTGCCTCTTGCAGGTAGCCAATGCCCTTGGTGGAAGCGCTGATTTGGAAGGGCTTGGCTGCATTGTAGAAATTCATTAGTATAACAAATAAAAAGGATTTTAAGAGATAAAACCTTTAAAAAGAGCTTTATCTTTCTTCCGGGCACAGCTAAAAAGGTGTCATTCAGAAGCAGTGCTTCAGCACTGAAATAAAATAATTTAGTGTGTCAAAACACATTTCTCAAAAGGGAGACAGGCAGATTTCTTTGCCTTGCTGGTCTCCCTGAAATTCCAACAATGTGTGGACATCATGAATACCTACATGTTGAGAACCATCAAGAAACTTCAATTGTTTCTATTTCATTTTCTTGAAGAACATGGGAATGATGAACTAGAATTTCAATGCTGCCTTCTTGTTTGCTTCTAAATGTGACCAGCCTCATTCACTCCATAAAAGTACAGAGAGCTCTGTAAATGAGCTGGATAGAGAGCTCTTGCTCAAGATAGGGAACACTGGCCAATGCACATGAAGGAGGAGCAGGTTATCTTCCCTGAGAGATTTTTCTAGGCTTGGAAGGGTTAGTGGATGCCCGTTACCCTCTCTGGACATCTCCCTGTCAAGTGGATGTTCTCAGCACAAGCTTCCTCCTGATCGCTCCAGCTGACAGCATTACGGCCTTGCCACAACGAGCAGCTGACAAGGCTTACCATACCCCTGCAGACTCCATCAGATACAGCTCCCCCCCACCCGACACCTTCACACTTTGAATGCTGCCTCGTGCCCTAGCTTGGATAGCATTGTCCTCTGACTGGGCCACTGGGGATCTGGGAAGAGAGGATACCAAACGGTTTGGCCTAAAGGGAGCAGCTGAAGACCACGGGAAAGAGTAATCTGCATTTCCACATCTACACTGTCCCACTGTGACTGGGCAGGCTATGCGCTTTTCTGGCAGGGGTTTCCAAACCAGGATCTGCTCCCTAAGGCAGACTGAACTAGTCAGCTGCTCTCGCTAAAGAGAAACCTTAGGGAAATCCACTAAGCCACTGACTGAAGATGGGATGCTACTTGCGTCATCGCTTGGTAGATGTTTTCAACTCCATAGCGCATTGCAAATTCATCAAGAATCTCTTGTGCAGCGTCATCAAAATACACCTTCCAGGCATCCTCCCCTCTGACTGCTGGGATCTGAACAGCTCCACCTGCTTTCACCTCAGTCAAGTAATGGAAGAGGCTCTGAAAGAAACACATTTTTCATTTCAACCAGAAATTTCAATTTCTGGCTACTATCAGAGGAGATAGAATTACACTATGCCTAAATTTTCATTAATCTCTTCTTTTGTTGCTGGGCTAGAAGAGTGATTGGCCCCAGGCCCTTGGGGGAAAGCACTCCAGTTTTCCAACCATCCTTGAGACTCCTGCCCTATGGTGGCAATAGCACCGCGATTCCAGACAAGGGACAGCCAAGAAGGGCTACAAGGGGCCTTCCTTTAACAGACAGCCCTCTCCTCTGCTCACCCTGGGCTTTGCTGGGGTGCTGCAAAAAGACGGGAAGGGAAAGCTTTAGCCCCTTGGCCTTGCAGTGAGAGTCAGCCATGCTACCTTCGGCCATTCTCTACCCCAGCAGTTCTTCATACTTAGCTGAGATGCTTCTTCCTGCCCACCACCTACCCAGGTTATGGCTATGATCCACAGAAGATCAATCCAGCTCATTTCCACCAGCTTCCTCTTCTCAGATGCGGGGAAACCCTAATGGAACATGACTGGTGCTGAAGGGAAAGCCATTCCTACCATGTACCTCATGTAAGCAGGTGTACTGCATGTGATACGGTGCGACTGTCTCTTCCCCTTTGATTTCAACATTGAGTTTCAGTCGAACGGCTCCAGAAACAGCAGATTTATCAGTGCGCTTATCTAGCAAACAAGAAGAAAAGGGACATGTTGGCTGATGCAAAGACTAGGAAGGGAAGAAAGAAGAAGGGTGGCCTGAGGCAAACTCCAGGTTCTGGAGACAGAGGAAAGCACGTCTCTCTAGGATTCCAGGAAAAATGTATGCCTAGATGTTATGGGTGCTATGGGAAAAGGGCTGAACTCCTTTCAGAGACAGGAATCACCTACCCAGGTTGTACCAGACATCCATTTCCCCACTCAGAGTTCTCACATCGATGATAGTTTGTCCCAAAAAGTCATCCGATTCTTTTTTGAAATGCTGCTTCACTCGTGACTTAATATCATCATCTTCATCCCAAACTCTGACCTTTATTCTGTCTGTGGAATTGTGGCATTCGCTGCAAAGGAAAGGCAGGGAAAGCTCAGGGCCTGGCCAAGAAGCATCCCCTTCCCCTGCTCCCTGGGAGTCTGCACTCCACCATTTCTTTGCTTCCTTTGTTAAGGAATCTCCCTGGACAGCCAGCACAATGCTAAACCCAGGCTGATGAAAACACCATCTAGGGCCAGGACAGACAGGTGCTGGGTTTCCAAACTCAGTGGGCCAACAGTCCCCCAGCTCCCTTTGTCCTGGGGCCAGGGAGGCTCCTGCAGAATCTCGGCCAAGAAGTCACATCACCCCAGGTAGGGTCTGACATGGCAACTCGTTGAATCCAAGCTTTCAGGACACTGAGAGGGGAGGTATCAAAGACCCACCCTGACTGGGTGTGACAAGCAACTACTGCATTTGGAGGCTCCTGAACACAGGAAGATTTGGATGACATATGGCCAGAGAAAACCAGAGCCAGCCCACTGGGTTTGGAAAGCCTACAACTGGAATCCTGAAGAGATAGTGTGGCTGGGCTGGGCTGGGCTGGGCTGACAGAAAGCAGCCAAAAAAAAAACCCTCCCGATGCCCCCCAGTCAGTCAGAAAGATTCACTGCATTTTCTGACTCAGATCTGGAGCAATAAATCCAGAGAAGCTAATTGGAGCAAAATGCAAGTGTGTTTGGATTTAACTCTTGATCTCTTAGGGGAAAGAATTTGCCTTTGCTTATTTGTGGAAACTAATGTATGTCCTGTCTTACCAAAAGCATTCAGAGGACAAATCTAGGTCACTGCATAAATAACTCCATTACTGTGGTTCTTTCCAGCCAGTTATCATTAATTAGACCCTGGTCTTCCAACAGCCACATGTCTTCTTTAGCCCCAAGCATGGCTCTCAAGAGGAGGAAGTGGAATTTTCAAGGCTTGAGAAGGAAAAATGCAAGAACTGACACCCCCCTCCCCACCTCACACACACAAAGGAGTCCCGGGGCCCCTCTGCTGTCTGGACACTCAGATTTCTGTGTTCCAATGCTGGCTGGACATCAGCCTTGAGTCCTTCTTGACCGACTGCTGTCATGTCCTGAATCCTTTTGCCTCAGGGGCTCTTTGGGTTGTACCTGCCTCACGGATGCTATCCAAGGGCCAAGCTCCTAAATGGATTTATCCCTCAGAGTGCTGGTGCTGCTCCCTTCTCCCAGGATTAGCAGCATTTTTGCACAATCAATTGTTCCTCACAATGAATAATTGAAGAAGAAAAGACTGCATTTCTACTGTGTCTGGCTGAATAAAGTAATCTAGGGGGAGCTACAGCCAAATGGGAAGAAGTCTCTAACTCTGCTAAGCACACTAGGCACCATCCTTACTGTTTTAATTCAAGACTTGAACAGGAACCAAATTTATTTACCAATTTTTGAGAAAACATTTGGGAGGGGGCTCAGCTCCTTTCCTGAAAGAAGCAACGTGCTCATTTGAGACCCCCCCCCCCTCCCACATGGCTCAAGACACCAAACGAACAGCTGCTAAAATGAACCACTCCAATTTTCTGGGAAGCCCAATTTGCCACAGATCTGGTGAGATCCCTGCAATTCCAAGGGACGCTTGGGTCTCTCCAGCTTGCTGACCAGAACTATCATGATCTTCTGCTTCTTTCTTGTTCTGGTTCCCAGTCGTTCAAAATCCAGGATGTGGCCATCGCCTCAGGTCCAGGCTCTGTTTTGGAGACTGGCCTAGAGGTAAGTGGGTCCAGGGCTTTTTATGAAAAGGAGCATTTCCTGCCCTCCAGCTTTGAGAATTTCAGTTTTTAAACCCTTTCACCTCCTTGCCCGAGCAATCTGTTCGCAGAAGGCAGTCTGTTTTGTATTCCTGGCATGAAATTTCAACATACTATACACCGGACTGAGTTGGATTTAATTTTGCTGCATGCAAAGTTGTGTTACCGTGAAATCTCAACCTTTCCACCCCTCTCCTTCTTCAAACAAGGAACTCTTCAGCTCAACCTGCCCTGCATTTCCTCAAGACTTTCTCTGCTTCTCTTTCCTGTCTACCATCATCTACTCTGCCAACCCTGGATTAGAAACAGATACGGCCCTTTGGAAAGGAAGGAATATCAGTTGATATTTTAACAATTCATAGGTATGGAAGTAACACCAGTTCACAGTTCACCCTACAGCTGTTTACCATTTAGTGATCCATTCATTTAACACACTTTATGGTTATGACTCTGCCAGCAGCCTCTTATGCCTCTCCCATCTATCACTAAGCCGATTATGACTGAGGTGAGCAGCAGTCCAAATGAAGACGTAAGACAGCACAAAGGCACAGCAAAGCCCTTGCAGACCATGCTGTGCATTAATAGTTGCTGTTAAATTGCAGTAAGATCTCCCTTTTGAATGGGGTTTGGGGTATCCTCACTCACCCAGCCAGGCCAATGGAACCAGGTGCAGGGGCATGGAGCATGTGGCTTTGAGGGGTGTCCTTCACTCAGGCTTGTGCACTGACACCTGCGATCCATTGTAGCTGGTACTACTCCGGTTCCTCATGGGATTACGGGATTCCTTTGGCTGCCCCATTTCTGCCATTGCCCTGACCTACAAAAGGCCCACCATGGAAAACCTGGACTACTGAAGGCTGTGCCGCATCTACCCAAAGGTAGTTTCCATCCAAAATCCCAGAAGACTGTGAGACAACAGCAAAATGCACATGCAGGTTCTGGTGACGGAAAATAGCCACCCAAGATGAAAGCAAATGCCACCTGCTGTCAGCTGGTGGCTGACAGCTGCCACCTGGAAGTAAGCTGTCGCTGCAATTCCTCAGTGCAGAATATGAGCACGCACACACGCACGCGCACACACACACACACACCAGGAGTTTCTTATTGGGAATTCTGGAAGTGTCCAAGACCTTTAAAAAAATTTGTTTTATTTATTTATTTTATCAAATTTATATACCGCCCTTCTCCCAGGGGACTCAGGGCGGTGTACAGCCTATCTAAAAACCCACAAATATACAAAAATTAAAAAAGTATTAAACCAATTTGGCTGATAAATAAAACTAAACAGGTCCCACCCCCCCACCTTAAAACCCCAATTTAAAATTTAAATACCATGGAGACCAAAATTAAAACCATTATCTCAGCCCAGGCCGGCCTGCTCAAAGAGCCAGGTCTTCAACGCGCGCCTGAAGGCCCTCAGGTCCGTGTCAGTACGAAGCTCCGGTGGCAGAGTATTCCAGAGGGCGGGGGCACCCACAGAGAAGGCCCTACCCCTCGGCGCCGCCAGACGACACATAGCGGCCGACGGCACCCGGAGCAGACCCTCTCTGTGGGAACGCACTGGCCTGTTGGAGATCACCGGCAGAATGCGGTCCTGAAGATAACCTGGTCCCATGCCATGGGTCGCCCTAAAGGTCAAAACTAGAACCTTAAAGCGAACCCGAAGAGCCACCGGCAACCAATGCAGCTCGCGCAGAAGTGGCGTCACATGGGCGCTACGCGACGCCCCCATAATCATCCGCGCGGCTGCATTTTGCACCAGCTGGAGTCTCCGGATGCTCCCCGCGGGGAGCCCCATGTAGAGGGCATTACAATAGTCCAGGCGAGAGGTGACAAGGGCCTGAGTGACCGTGCGCAAGGCGTCCCGATCCAGGAAGGGCCGCAACCGGTAGATCCGACGGATCTGATGAAACGCCCCCCTGGAGACGGCCGCGATATGATGTTCAAGCGACAGCCGTACATCCAGGAGGACACCCAGGTTGCGAGCCCTCTCTGCGGGGGGCAAAACTTCCCCCCCGATAGCCAGCAAAGGTGTCAGCTGGCTATATCGGGGCGCCGGAAACCACAGCCACTTGGTCTTGGATGGGTTGAGCCGAAGCCTGTTCCCGCCCATCCAATCCCGCACGGCCTCCAAGCACCTGGACATAGCCCCCACAGCATCGTTGGGGTGGTCTGGAGTAGAGATGTATAACTGGGTGTCATCTGCATATAGATGACACCTTACTCCAAGACCACGGATGATCTCGCCCAGCGGCTTCATATAAATGTTGAACAAGAGGGGAGAGAGGACCGACCCCTGAGGCACCCCACAAAGCAGGGGCCTAGAGGTGGATCTCTCCCCCCCCCGCCAACACAAATTGCGAACGGTCGGAGAGGAAGGAGGAGAACCATCGAAGGACGGTTCCACCCATCCCCAACCCCTCCAACCGTCGCAACTAGATACTATGGTCGATAGTATCGAAAGCCGCCGAGAGGTCTAATAGGACCAGGACAGAGGAGAACCCTCTGTCACGAGCCCTCCAGAGATCATCGACCAACGCGACCAATGCCCTCTCAGTGCTATGTCCAGGCCTGAAGCCCGATTGGGACGGATCGAGGTAAGTAGCTTCCTCCAGGTACCGGGGGAGCTGACGTGCCACCACACTCTCAACAACCTTCGCCACAAAGGGAAGGTTGGAGACCGGACGATAGTTGTTTAAAATAGCCGGGTCCAGGGAAGGCTTCTTGAGGAGGGGGCGCACCACTGCCGCCTTCAGGGCGGCCGGGAGCACCCCCTCTCTCAAAGAAGCGTTGACAATCCCCTGGAGCCAGCCTCGTGTCGTCTCCCTGGCGGCCGAAACCAGCCAGGAAGGGCACGGGTCCAATAAACAGATGGTGGCATTCAGACCCCCCAGCAACCTGTCCACACCCTCGGCGGTCACAGGATCGAACTCCCCCCAGATAACACTCACAAGACCTGCCCCGGACACCTCCCCCGGGACCACCCAATTGGAGTCGAGCCCCTCCCGAATCTGAGCGATTTTATCATGCAGAAATCGGGAAAACTCCTCTGCCCTACCCTGCAAGAGGTCATCCCGCGCTCTCGGTTCAAGAAGAGAGCGGGTCACTCTAAACAGGGCGGCAGGGCGATTTTCTGCTGACGCAATAAGGGCGGAGACATACGAAGATTTCGCCGCCCCTATCGCCACAAGGTAAGTCTTAATATGAGATCTCACCTGTGTTCGGTCAGACTCAGAACGACTCGCCCTCCAAATGCCCTCTAGACGTCTTTTCCGGCACTTCATCTCCCGCAGTTCCTCCGTATACCACGGAGCCAAGCGGGATCTGTGCCGGGTCAGAGGTCGCAGGGGCACAACTCGATCTAGAGCCCCGGCGGCCAACCCATCCCAGGTGGCCACCAGGTCTCCAGGCGAGCTGTGAGCCAGAGACTCAGGAAATGGCCCAAGCTCCCTCTGGAACCGTTCCGGGTCCATCAGGCGCCTGGGGCGGAACAATCTAAGTGGCTCCGCCTCCCTGCGGTGGGGGGTGGCGGAACAGAAGTCCAACCTGAGGAGGGAATGATCTGTCCATGACAAGGGTGTGATGACTAAATCCCCGAAAATACAGTCATTCAACCACTGCCCAGAGACAAAAATCAGGTCCAGCATGTGTCCTCCAATGTGAGTGGGGGCAGAAACTAACTGGGTCAGGTCCATGGCCGTCATGGAAGCCAAGAACTCCCGAACCAACCCCGAGGTTTCACCGGATGATGGCAGGTTGAAATCCCCCATGACCAAAAGCCTAGAGGTCTCAACCGCCAGCCCGGCTATCACCTCGAGGAGTCCGGGCAGGGCCGATGAGACGTGGCAGGGAGCCAGGTACGCCATCAAAAGACCCATCTGAACCCCTTGCCCCCACTTCACAAATAGAGATTCACAGCCAGCCGTCTGAGGGACAGTGGCCTCCCTAGGATAAAGGGCCTCCTTTATAAGCACCGCCACCCCTCCACCCCTTCCCTGAGCCCTAGGCTGGTGAAATGCAAGGAAACCTGGTGGGCACATCTCAACCAGAGGAACACCGCCCTCTGGGCCCAACCAGGTTTCGGTAACACCTACCAGGTCCGCGGCCTCCTCCTGAGCCAAATCATGGATCAGGGGAGCCTTATTAACCACGGACCTGGCATTGCACAACAGCAGCCGGGTATTCAGGGCCTGAGAATCCAGACAACCAGGGCTGCAGGATGGGTATGGAAACATCGGGAGCGCGATCCCCTTACTGGATATGGCCCTCTACCCCCAGCATACCTGCCTCTCCCAGTCACCGTGCTGATAAAATTTGCCCCCGGCAGCCCACCCCCAGTCTGCCACCCCGACACGGAAACCCCCGAGGCCCCCCAGGCGCGCGGGCCGGCCCGGCTGCCCCCAACTCCATGTGGGCTGTCTCCCCTGCCCACCCTGGATCCTTTTAACCCATTAAAAAATCCCATTAAAAAATTACCAATCCCGGGTTTCCCGCGCTTCCTCCCATTCCTCCGGCTTCTACGGCCCCACCATCGCTCCGGATCCCAGGATCCCTCATAGCGGAACGTCTTTGAGAGTTTAGAGGGCCACTTAAGGGAGAGGGGGACATCCCTCAAGGCCCAAAGCTCCGCCATGGAGTACATCCGTGGCCCCGGCCACCCCGCCCCGACGGTCTTGTAGCGTCCAAAGTCTTTGTGTTGGAGAAGTCCCGGCAGACTGGGGTAACCCCCTCCCCCCGGCCGCCCCACCCCTGCCACTGGTGGGGCCCACGGGGGAAAAGGGGTCATAGGCAAGGTCACTCCCCCCCTCCCCGGGCCCACCACCCCTGCCACAGGCGGGGGCCCCAAGGAGGGGAGGGGAACGGTCACAACACCATCCAACCCCCAGTCTCCGTATTGTCCCCGCAGCCATAGGGGCGGCCCCGAAACCAGTCCAGGCCCGCCATGTCCACAGCGGGGCCACTCCCGCACTGGTCGGGGCCCCCCGAAATCGCCGTAGCCCGAGCGAGGCCGCCGAGCCTGCCACACCGTCGTGCCTCGCTGGGGGTACCAAGACCTCTTCATAACCCCTCGGAACTCCGGGGTTTCCGCGGTAGCTGTTCCAGGGCCTCTGCGACCTCAACAATGCCGCAGAGGCCAGTCCAGGGCCCCCCAGGCGGCTCCCCCAGGTCCGCGCCGCCCCAGAAAATCCAGGGCCATCGCTCTCCCCAGGGGGCCGCCGGGGCCACACCGCGGTGATCTCTCCACCCCGGAGACCGCTGGGTCCACCGGCGTCCGTATTGCCATGATGACTCCGGAGGCCGCCGCCACCGCCATCCAGGCCGCCGCCGCCACCGCCATCCAGGCCGCCGCCGCCGCCGCCGACGCTGCCACCGCTGCGACCACCGCCGCCGCCGCGACCACCGAGGCCGCCTCCACCTCCGCCACGGCCACTGAGGCCGCCACCGCCGCCGCAGCCGCCGCCGAGGCCGCCATCGTCGTCGCGACCATCGCCGCGACCTCCGCCGACGCCGAGGCACCCGCAGCCCCCGACGCGATCACCATCGCCGGGGGCCTCGTCCGGCCTCACCGGCCGCCGGGCAAGGTCTCCGAGGCCTCCAGGATTAACTCGGCGTCGCATCCGCCGGGGCCGCATCCGCGCCACCCTCCGCGCAGCTCCCCCAGCCGGTCCCGCGGCTCCAGCGCACCCCCAGCCGGCTTCTGAAGGATCCCGCCGGGCTCCCCCGATCCTCCCCCGCCTCTGCCACCGGCGGGGGGATCCGAGGGGTAGGGGGGGCCGCACCCGAAGCCACCGCGGCTGGAGGGAGCTCCAACGGAGGCGCGCGGCCGCCATTTTCCGAAATTCTTATGCTGGGGAACAAAAGAGAGTCTGGGAAACAATATGGGAAACAAAAGAGAGTCTGAAAAGCTTGCCCGTTTGGATAGCCCTATGCTGTGGAAATGGAAACTATTTCCTTTCTACTTCAATATCCCTCCTTTCTACACACTGGTTTATTTTTGGAGGCCCCTGTACCCAGTATCAACTTTCCACTATATTTAGAGGAAGTGAAGAAGTGAGTTCTGGAGGGCCATCAATTGTCCTCAAGCTACAGTGAGAACCAGTCCAAACTGCCCACAGAGATCTGTGGGCAGTTTGGACTGCTTCTCACTGTAGTTTGAGGACAATTGATGGCCCTCCAGAACTCACTTCTTGTCATTGAGACACTGGAATCTCATCAACCCCATCATTTGCAAAGATGTGGACAACTCAGATTCCTCCCAAAAGATACTTCCACTTAAAGGTCACCGCCTTTTAAAGATGTGAGGGGTTCCAGAGCACCAACATCTAAGGCATCAACACTACGCTGAATAGTTCTGAAGTAGCAGTTCCCAGGGTTTAAAAAGTGGTCCACCCCATCATGAATGAAAAGGAGACCAATCAATAAACCGAGCACAGCAAGGAGGGTTCTGAACCCATTTTCTTTCACTTTCCTTAGCTGGATGTGGAACAGAAAAGAATCAACCTCTTCACTAGAATGCTTTTCTTGCTGGTAACGTTTGCCTTTTCCACCAAACCAGAACTCCCTGACTGCACTGAGCTGTCAGCCAATTGAACACTTGCCATGTGAAGTGATAACTTTTCCCTTGAGAACTTCAAGCACAAGGCAGGCATTCATCAGTTAGAGAAGCTATTGTGGCTCCTACACTGACTATGGGGTAAGCTGGACTGCCTCTAAGATCCATCCCAACTCCATGATTCCATGGATTGCATATTCAAACACATATGCCATTAGATTTAAAAAAGGATGAAATAGGGATGAGAGATGGATCAAAGGTTAAAAAGCTACATTGACATAATATTTTTCTCAATACAATAGCCACATTTTCTTTCAAAGCAAACATGGGATTATTTGAAGACCAAGCAGGATCAAAGATACAATTTGCATAATGTAAAATAAATCCATACTTGTTATCAGAAAGCTGTAGGTTCTAAATCTTTGGCCATTTATTTTAATCTCTCATAGATCATGAATACACTGAGAGATGTTACAGTTGAATGACATCACCGTTCCAAATATAAAGCCCACAACAGTAGCAGGAATTATTATTTTAGAACCACATCTTTTCCCCCATAGCAATCACACTTGTCATGTTTCAGCATGTCTCAAAAGAAATTCTTGGTGGTTTACAGAGAACCTGGCTTTAAACCCTGAAAAGTTGAAGCTATTGACTTTCCTGCAGTCAACAGACTTACTTCCCCAAGGAACAAAAATGCCTGCAAAGGATCTGTTTCATCATTTCTATGCTCTCCTACCAGCCTGGCAAGAATCTTAGCCCAGGAGGGGAAGGAATCCCTGCCTCACCATACTCTGGTGACAAGGCACAGTCTAAGCAACAGGTGGCACAAATCATTTGTCACAACTGCCAGGGCTCAGGCAAGCCACAAGGACACAATATGCTTCAGCTGATTTGGAAGGGAAAAAGCAGTTCCTACCCTCTCAGAAAAGAGATTGGCTGGAAATGTTCACCTTTGCTTAATTTGCACAACTCCTTTTTGAACCGATTCAGGGAATGCCCATTCAGAATTCCCCCAAAGCCGGGATTCATACCTGCAACCTCCCTCCTTTCAATAGTGGGCAACCTTCAAGGTGATTCTCAAGTGTCGAGAGGCCACATAGAAGACCACCAGTAAGCCATACAACCTCTTCCCTCCCCCCCCCCCGCTTCCAGAAAAGAAATGAAATAAAAGCTCCCCCTCTCCTCTCTTCTCTTCCAACCCCCCCCCCCGGTGAGAGTGTGTGTGTATGTGTGTGTGTGTGTGAGAGAGAGAGACAGACAGACAGACAGACAGAGGGAGACAGAAACAGAGAGAGGGAGGGAGGGAGGGAGAGAGGGTGGGAGGGAGGGAGGGAGGAAGGAAGGAAGGAAGGAAGGAAGGAAGGAAGGAAGGAAGGAAGGAAGGAAGGAAGGAAGGAAGGGAGCCCTTGGACTGTTTTTAGAAATCATTTTCATCAGAAACAGTTGATACCCAGGACAGCCACTAATGGATGGCAAGCATCATTTGGGAGGCAGGGAAGAAAAAAGGAGGGACTGAGCTCCAAATGATGTGTGTACACAACATTGCTCAAAGCAAATTTAGAGAGCTGGGATTTTCTTTCTTGAGCACTATAGGACATGTCTCTGCCATGCAGAAAGAAAGGAAGGTTTCTGGGTTTATGCTGCAGGCAGGTAGGAACACCAGGATGGTCTTTCGAGTGCAGCACTGATTCCTCTCCGGATTCTTCAGCAACATTTCAGGGGGGAAAGTACCCTGTCACCCTGTCCCTGACTCCACCATGACTAGGCCCTAGTTCTTTTGCATTTCCTGAGGGACTATAATGAGGTTTCAAATTCCTTCTGCAAAAATCATCATTCGTATATTTTATAATTAAAGAGCAACGATTTGGGCAGGGAGTTCTCAACATCTTCCATTAATCTCAGCATGATCTGATGGATGTTTATATAGAACAAGCCAAGTTTCTCAGTATTTACTGGAGCTTATTCTCAATTAAATTCTCAAAGATGATCTCACTCTTCCATTATTCAACAGTGTATCTTCAGGATAAATACCCCTTTTTTTCTTCCATAACTGGAAGAAGTCTACCTTCCTCTCCAACCAGGAGAACTGCATTCTGAATACCCTCTTTGTGTCTATCCATCCGTCCCCCGTCGCCATGCTCAAAGTTTTAGCTGGATTATTTGGCTGCTTTTAATCTTTATTTATG
Organism: Bungarus multicinctus; assembly: GCA_023653725.1. Lineage (NCBI taxonomy): Eukaryota > Metazoa > Chordata > Lepidosauria > Squamata > Elapidae > Bungarus > Bungarus multicinctus. The sequence goes on from CM042843.1 coordinate 22,924,596, forward strand.
AATGGGTGCATGTATGTTAATGAAATCAACCAAATGCTGTCACTTTGTTTTTAAAAGCTGAACACATGCTGCTACAGGGTTGGCATGGTGCACTGCCAATTTCTGCTGTAATACACAGAAAGGGTTGTTGTTGTTGTTTTCCAAAAAAATGAAGTTGTTTATGTGAAGTGGGGATACAGCATATGTTCCCTCAAAGCTCGGTTTATCAACTCTCCTGCTTTCCCCAATTTCATGACTGGGGCGGGGGAGGGCAAGCTAACAAAATTAGCTCAGAATGAATGTATTGGTGGAAAGAGCAATCCATGGACTTCAAAAGCACCACTGTTTGTGTTATTTGAGATAACTAACAATTATTTGTCTATTTTAGAATGAACAACCAGTGGGGTGGAAACTATTACTGGTGCCAAATGGGGGCTCAGGGACAGCCAGCCAGCCGAAACTCACCCAGAGTCAGTAAAATACCACCACCAGCTAAGACAGGAGCAGATTTCAAGGGATCTAACCGTTGCTCTGAAGCACCTGCAATGGGGGGTCATAATGGGTTGCTGCCCCAACTGATCTTGAGGCCACCCAGAGTGATTGCAGGACAAAACCTCCACCTGCTTCCTAAGGTTTGTCATCAGGCCATGGAAAAATAAGGCTGCAGAGGGTCTCCTCCAGGAGCAGCAGGGAGACACCCCCCCACTCTGCCCTCTCTCGAACTGAGACCAATATGGCCGGCAGTTTCACGAAGCCTTTCTGCAGAAACATTCCATGGTCCATTCAGAGAAAAAGCAATCTAAAATACAAATTATCTCTGCACAACCATCCTTGATAACCACCATACTATTGTGAGATTGTCCTTCTCCATAAATTAAACTAAAATTGTAGAGATGTTCAGTGGCTAGTAGAGCTATCAATGTTGCAGATGACGCTATGACTATATATAATCACAATTGCATTTTATGTCTAAGAAAGAAGAAAAATATACAGCATCAGCTTCAAATGAACTGTGTTTCTAGGTTACCAAAAGTTGACCATTTCTCTGGCCAGAAAATGAAAAGATGGAAGAGGCAGAAGAATCTACCTTCCCATCCTCCAAAATTAGAATGTGCATAGCTCCTTGATTATTCTAAAATGCAAATGCGTGAACTTTAAGAAAAAATATTTTGGCTGTACGTCAGCTGAATGAGAAAGTCCAAGGCTTTTTGTACAGCCCAAGTGATAAACATGCAAATATATATCATGAATAATGGTAGCATATAAGAATGCAAAACCCGTATTTTTAATACTTACAAATAAAACTTTTCATTCCATGTTGGATTCAAGTTTCCAAAGATAGTCCTTGTTCTCCTTTTTGTTTTACCAATTTGCACAGTAACGTATGGATCACTGGAGCCAGTTTTGTCCTTTGCTTGCAAGCCTTGGGCACAAAGCACTGTAAGAACAAGACAGAGAAATGGCTGAATCCAACTGGTACATCATGGTTGACCCCTACTTATGACACTCCTGCATGCAATAGGGGGAGCACAAGCTTTGCATCCCAAAGGTCTCAGACTCTCTGCCTGGTCAATCTCACTAGGGAAAAGTCAAGCAATAGATAGAGACCTTTTGATGAAGACCCTGGAGCAGCTACCTGGTCAAAGAGATCAGCTGAAAGTCAGTAAGAGCAGGCAGAGGTCAGAACAAGAGAAGAGGGCAAGTACAGAGCTTGGTTTCAGCCCCACTGCTATACCTCTGCCTTGCCCACCTAGAAGACAAATGGCAGAGACAGATAGATGTTCTGGAGAAAGGAGAGGGGAAGAAGGAGGCCCCCTCCTCCAAGCCAGTTGTAAACCAGCTTGGTAAATCACTTGGTAGCTGCAGCAAAAGAGGAGGCTCTGAGTCCCATAACATTTGAAAACTGCTGGTCTCCTTCTTCCTCTTCCTTTTTTGTGTCTTTGGATCCCTGAGCCCAAGGGAAGGCAAGGAGATTTGATTCAGATCTACACTAAGATCCTAATGGATCCGGAGCCAGAGGAGACCAAAGGTTGGGTTCCCAAAAAGGGAGCTACTCTTTTGACTTGGAGATGCTTATTTATCTACATCAGCTGGATTTCTATGAACACAAACACGTTGGCTTGGGTTTTTTTTGTCCTTGGTAGAAACTGTCCATGCAGGAAGACATATGTCTGGTATGCATCAAGCATATGATAGAAATAAATATGGGCCTGGCTATAAAAACAATTTAGAAAACTCAGAGAAGCAGTAAGTTTTAGACTCGAAATGGACAATATAGCTTGAAACCAGCAAAGCTGAAGCTGGAGGGGTTTCTGGTAGAAGAAAAGGAATTGTGCCTCTCCACTCACATCCCACCAGTCCAGCTCCCTCCTGCTGGGGTGGATTATTACCAACAGAAAGCCTTGAGTTGGAAAACGCTCTCTTGCCCTAAGGAAGGTGAGATAAGTCAAAGCATGTTTTCTGCCTCTCATATCCCAGTAAATCTTTCAAATATCTCACTTTCAGGAGGAAATGGCATGTTTTGTCCAGGGGCAAGGCACAAATTCCAGGTCCCATTTCTCCAATTTGCAAGCCCCGCTGAAAACTCTCCCATTGCAGATATTAGAATTTATGCTAGCTAGTGTGTGCTTATGCTGCTATAAATATAAATACTTGTCAGCTGCTTCTTCCATCACAATTCATAACAAAGCAAATTGCTCAGCCAGCAGCAAGCTGAGGCCACTGGAAGCTAGAGCTGCATCCCAGCCACACCTGTCTCTCCCTTCCTCTCAATTCCTAATATTAATTTTGCCTGTATTATTTACAGCATCCAGACCACTGCAGGGTAACCACATTTTGAAGAGTCCCTGGTAGGACAGTGAGCTGAGCTGATGCCTGCTCAGAGAAGCGTTGGCTCACCATGTCCCACTTCCCCAAGCTCCGCTTGAGCTTGGAAGATCGGGATAGGTTTAAACTGTTCAACAAACATCATCCTGGAGCAGGAAGGGAGCCCGGTGAATAGCCTCTGAAAGAAACTCCCCAGGCAGGAAAGACCAGCTGGGCAGGTTTTTTAGTTTTTATTTTGCTGGCTCAAGGTCTGCTCTTTCCTGTTATGCCCTGGAGGGAGAAAAGGAGCCACTTCCTATCAAGATCACAATTTCATCCAAGCAGATGAGCCAAGACCCTGCAGCCTAAACAGTCTATGATGGAGTGGAATGCTGCAATGACCTTGGCAGAGGTGGCACCAAGTGGCCAGATAAAAGGGAGAGTAGCCCCCAGCTGCACAGTGGGCCAAGCAAAAGGTTCCCAAGAGATTCTCTCTTGCGTTCTCAGGCTCTAAAGGTACTTCCAGACTTGCAAAATTCTGTCAATGTAGATGTAGGCATAACAAAGTAGAGTTCACTTATCTGGCTGTGTTTCCGGTAAGGCTGACAGCTGGTTTCTCTTTTCAGGGCCTGTTCCTTCTTACCAAGTCCTGGAGCTTGGTCAGAATAAGGGACAGGTCATCTCTAGGATTCCTCCCCTGCCTACCAAATTCTTGAGCCCCACCCCCGCAGATGAAGGGCTCCATGGCAATTAGCTGACCACTGGTTTGGGCAGAGCATCTCTTCTCTGCTGGATGCTTTTGGGTTACTACTGAAAAGTTATCCCTGGTTGGGCAGCCGTTGCTGTGGGATGGGCCTCTGAGCTAGATCCCTTCCAATGCTAGGATTCCATGGACCAAAAGAAGCAAAATCTTCTGTAAATTCAAGAGACAGCTTTTGGTTGTGAGACCCTCCTGAGCCTTGCCCATCTTCCTGCCGCATTCACTCATCCCACAACCAAAATTCATTCCACACCAAGGGTGTCAAACTCGTGGCCCGCGGGCCAGATGCATCACGTGCTGGCCCTGCCCCTAAGGGGGGGAAAAGTCCATATATGTCATGTGACAACGCCATGGCAACATGAGTTTGACAACCCTCCATTATACTCTACTCAAGCCTCTGCCTATAATTGTCATTACTATGGCATCACAACAGAATATGTCCATTTCCACAGTATGTTTTTGCATAAAGTTCTGGATACTTTCCTGCTGTAGGTTCCTTATATGCTTAACTAGCTTGATACCCGTGCTTCAGTATGAAACTATGTGGTCGGGCTTAGTTTTGGGGGAGGAAAATAAGGGAGGGGGAAATCTGCAGCATCCATCGGTATTCATCTGGGTAGCGTCCTGTTAGTGTGTGAGAGAGTTGAGAGCTATTTGGAAACTGAAACAGTATTTGCTGTGTGAGCAAGAAGGAGACAGCAAGGAGCCTGTACATGGCTTAGCTCAACTGTTCTGTACTAAAGCTGCTTGATGCTGTGAAACTAAAACTGAAACTCCTCTCCTCTGGTTGTGTTTTGCCTTTGGAAGAGATTTCTTTTCAGGTGGGGAGGGGGAGTAGAACTCCTTAGCATCAGAGCGTTTTAATAATATACCAATGCTCTGGTGGTCATTTCAAAAAATCCTTTCTTAGTGAGCCCCTAGAAGCCAAGAGGAACATACATGCCAAATTTCAAGTTTGTAGGCTTTACAGTTCTGGAGATTTTGTGATGATGCATGAGTGGTATTTTGCTTTTATATATATAAAGGACTGGATTTGTATAGTTTCACAACTGAGCAATAAAACTGGTTTGCATAAACAAACAAACAAACAAATAAACAAACAAACAAACAAACAAATAAATAAATAAATATTGGTCTCATCTCCGGAGAGGATGAGATGGCATATAGGGCAGAAGTAGAGAATCTGTCTGTCTAGTGTTCACAGAACATTTTGTCACTGAATATCCATAAAACCAAAGAACTGATTATGGACTTCAGGAAACATGGAAAGGACCACGCCCCACTCATCATCAATGGAGAACAAGTGGAAACTCTTTCTACGATCAGATTCCTTGGCATCCATATCTCAGCTGATATCTCCTGTTCCCCTAACACCAAGGCCATAATGAAGAAGGCTCAGCAGCGGATGCACTTCCTGTTGGTCCTCAGGAAAAACAATCTGGAAAAGAAGCTGTTGCTGGCTTTCTATAAAGCCTCTGTGTTGGGATTTACAGCAAATGGTTAAATAGTACTGCTTGTAGCATACAGAAAATATAGTTGCATTGAATATATGAATTTGCACATCCTATGACAAACCACATTCTTTGCTGAGCTTGTACACCTGCTGTCTATGCAGAAACGCAAACCAAAGAGCCTGCCCGGATAACTCCGGACATGAGAGAATGGCAAATCACATCCTATGCCAGTAGCTATGCTCTATAGAAAGCATTGACCTACTTATTATTCTGCCCTGCAACAGATATGTAACTACTTATGAGAAAGTACGTATAATTCCCTATGCATGTAACCAATGTACTGATACTTGCTCCCTCCCCTATGTATGTTGCCAAATAAAAGAGAGGCTCAGAACACGCCCTGGGTCCACTCGTCCTGAGGAAAACCTGTGTGTTGTCTTCACTTGCCGGTCAAGATTCATGAGTGACCCACCCGGTTTGTGGCATAATTAATTGGAATGCCGCAAATGGTGACCTCCGACGTGATAAGCGTCTTGATGTGTTTCTGCGGGAGGCGGCCCTGACAACCTATATGAGTCTTTGGCTGCTGGCGGAAAGCGTCTCGGACCACCCATACTTACCAATGGGAAAATTGCGCACACTCATCCACGATTGGAGTTCAGGTAAGTATGGGGGGAAAACTCTCTCAACAACAGGTGCTACACCTAAACGAGCTGAGGGAGTTAACCGAATCTTCAAAAAGATATGCTTCAAGAGAGGGTAAATCACTCCCTCGATTGAAACATAATGATTTAATTGGCCTTCTAACACACATTTGGCAACATTTCCCATCATATCCAAAGCAAGGAAATTATAAAATAAGTACATGGACAAAATTGGGAGAAAGTCTCCATTCGGCTCCTAGAGCCCCGATGCACGTTTTAACCACATGGCGTGCAGTCATGGAATGTTTAATGATTCATCATAAATTTGCCAAACAATCACTAACGGATTCTGCGCCTCCTCCGTATGAATCCACAAAACAGGAAAAGGAAATCCTCAATCCTGTTTTGCAGAACTCTGAAAAAATCATTCCAAATGCTCCAAAACCAGACCCACAACACCGAGGAGGTCAAATAGTTAGAGCAATACAAGTTGCACAACAATCAGGGCAACTTGAAACTGAGGATTTAGAAACGTGTGCTATGTTTCCGGTCACTTGGGACCCAGCTGGAGCCGCTGCAGGAGTGGCTGCTAGACCGATTCATCAACATGTTAATTATAAACAAATTAAAGAGATAAAGGGAGCAGTTAAAGATTATGGACTTCAATCTCGCTATGTTTTGGGTTTACTCTCTTCGCTTTATTCTGCTAGTGTTGAGATGTTACTTGCAGATTGGCAGTCGCTTTTTGGCATGATTTTGACTCCCGCCCAATATGTAGTTTGGAATTCGGAATATGGCAAACAAATTACCATTGCTGTCAATGCAGGACTCCCTCAAAACGTCACTGTAGACGATTTGATGGGAACCGGCACTAGGACAGCCATAGCTCAACAAACTCTTTCTGACAGAGCTGCCTTTCCCATTATAAAAGATGCTGCTTTCGCTGCTCTACGGAAAGTAGATGACAATCAAGACATCCCATTGCAAACTTTTTCAAAAATTATCCAAACCTCTGCTGAAGACTATGCCTCCTTTATTAATCGTCTTCAGATTGCTTTGGAACGCCAAATTGATAATATAGACGCTAGAGGTGAACTAATGATGAAATTGGCTTATGAAAATGCTAATTCGGATTGCCAAAGTGGAAAAACTCACTGTGTTAAAACAACTAGTTAATGAACAATTGGACAATGGGCACCTCGAGCCCTCTTTAAGCCCTTATAACACTCCTGTCTTTGTAATTAAAAAGAAATCTGGCAAATGGAGATTCCTTCACGATCTGAGGGGGGTGAATGCTATTATCAAACCCATGGGGGCACTACAGTGTGGCCTCCCAAACCCCAATTTAATTCCTCAAAATTATGATATGATGGTCATTGACCTGAAGGATTGTTTTTTCTCTATCCCCTTACACCCCAAAGATAGGCATATCTTTGCCTTCACTATCCCTGAACCTAACAATGCTCAGCCCGCCTCCCGTTACCAGTGGAGGGTCCTCCCCCAGGGCATGCTCAATAGCCCCACCATGTGCCAGTATTATGTTTCTCAGGTGCTGCTACCATACAGGACCCGCTACCCAACCTTTCTGATTTACCATTACATGGATGATATCCTGGTTGCAGCCCCAGGCCCTAAAGGCACAGCCTTAAAAACATTACCTCATCTCAGACACCTTTTGCAACAGGGGGGACTTCACATTGCTCCTGACAAGGTGCAAGTTTCCCCCCCTTTTCAGTATTTAGGACACAAAGTGCTTACATCACATGCTTTACCCAATACACCCCACATTACGCTGCCTCCCAAACCCTCACTCTTGCAACTACAACAATATTTGGGATCCATCAATTGGATCAGACCCTACTTAGGCCTTTCCACCGCACAACTGTCACCCTTGTTTACTGCCCTTACTAAAGGAAAACATCCATCTGACATAATTCCTCTACAAAAGGATCAATTAGATGCCTTACACCTCATTAATCAGGCCCTACTCACAAAATGGGTGGACAGAATGGTAGAAAATGTACCTTTTGTATTGCTAATTTTCAACACCACCATGCTGCCCACTGCAGCAGTGGCTCAAGTAACACCTTCCTTGATAATTCTTGAATGGATCCACCTATCCCACACACCTCGTGCAACACTTACTACCAAACCTGCCTTGTTTGCTTCTCTCATCACCAAAGGCCGGCTACGGTCCAGGGCCCTAGCTGGTATTGAACCTTCTGTCATTTACCTTCCTTGCTCCCTCTCCACATGGGAGTCACTGCTCGCTGTCAGCGACCACCTTCAGTTCGCCCTAGCTGACTGGCCTGGTGTTGTCTCTTGCCATCCACCACCAAACCCTCGCATACAACTTCTCAAAACCATCCCTTTCACTTGGCAAACTCAGATGTCTCCCCTTCCCATTCATGATGCAATCACCGTCTTTGCTGATGGCAGCAAAATATATGGTGCATGTGCCTGGCAAGTTGATGGCCAATGGCACACCAAAATTACTCCTCCACAGTCCTCCGCCCAAAGGGCAGAACTTTATGCTTCTATTCTTGCCTTTGAGGCCTTTCCTCACCAATCCTTTAACCTTATTCTTGACAGTCTTTATGTTTCTCAAATTATTTCCTCCATCTATCAGGCCTATCTATCTCCCTCTATCGAACCAACTCTCTTATCCTTGTTTCTATCCCTGCAACACCTTATTTCCCAAAGAACTCACTCTTTTCACGTTGCACACATTCGTAGTCATCAACCGTTCCCTGGCATCCTCCAGGAAGGGAATGATGTGGCCGACGCTGCGGCCGCGGCTGCATCTTCCTCCCTATTCACTCTTGCCCCCTCCTCTCCCACTCCGTGGGAAAGCCATTCATATTTTCACCAGAACAAAAAAGCGCTTATTAGGCAGTTCAAAATTTCAGCTACAGAGGCTGCCGCAATTTTGCAACAATGCCCTATCTGTAGTAAACAAGCACACTCTGTGCCCGTGGGAGTCAACCCCAGGGGGACAGAGTGCAACCAAATTTGGCAAATGGATGTCACTCAATATGCTTCCTTTGCCCCTTGGAAATATCTTCATGTTTCCATTGACACTTATTCTGGCTTCATCATGGCCACCCCACAAAGGGGTGAGGCCACTAAACATGTAATCAATCATTGTATTCGCAACTTTGCATCGTTGGGACGCCCAAATGAACTCAAAACAGACAATGGTCCGGCTTACACCAGTACAATTTTTGCAGATTTTTGCAAAAAATGGGACATTGTCCACAAGTTTGGCATTCCTTACAACAGCCAAGGACAGGCTCTAGTAGAACGTGCGAACCAGACCTTGAAGCACGCTCTAGACAGATATATTGGCACACAGGGAAAAGTACCCCCTAGCCTCCCAGCCGTGCAAGATACTCTTAATCTTTGTCTATATACTCTTAACTTTTTGAATCTGACGGGCCAACCACCCAGCTGTGCCGCTGCTCGCCATTTTGCTGCCTCACCTGCTCCTGTGGACCACCGACCACTTGTCTACTATCGTTGCTTACCAGATCCAACCTGGCAAGGACCAGCTGGCCTTATCACCTGGGGTAGGGGATATGCTGCAATTCAACTTCCTGATCGCGTTCCTGGTCGATGTGTGCGTCCCTATCACGAGAAGACAGGTAACCAACAGATCACTTGACTTTTGTGACGACCGCCGTTTGAGACAACCACCGCGTTCACATGTGCTGGTTCTGTCCCTGCCTTTTACGGTCGTTCAGGCTCTTCAATATGTGGTTTCTCTTTACTATGCTGACCTCCCTGATGGCGCCCACAATTCTTCAACTACTGGCACAGGCAAGCCCCCTTCTGAGTGAACAGCGCCCTGCCACTTTCCTCGACCCCCACAATCCTCATCAACCCCAAAACTTAACATGGGTGGTGTTGGATGTACATGAAGATGTCCTGAATTCCACCACGTCCATAGCAGTGCCAGGATCTTGGTTTCCTGATTTGTACTTTGACTTTGGCGTAATGATGGACACCGTCACTAGCCCTAACAAGCCGGGTATGAACAACTACCAAGCGATGAGGCGACAGCCCCTGTATGTCTGCCCTGGCCATAAAAAGGAAACAACACATTTGAAAAAGTGTGGGGGACCGCGTTCCTATTTCTGTGCATCCTGGGACTGTGTCTCCACTGGACAAATATGGTGGGACCCTCCCATCAAGAACGATTTCATTGAGCTTCAACGGATTGGTCCAAAATGGTATGACTGCTTCCTAAAAAAAGGGGGAGGATGGGAACCATGCAACCCGGTAAAAATTTCGTTCACCATTCATGGGAAAAAGTACAAGAAGTGGCAGACAGGGGTCACTTGGGGTGGCCGGGTCTACGATCTTAGCGGAGATCCAGGGAACATCTTTACCATAAAATTAATACAAACCCCCATAAAGCCCTTGATACCTGTAGGCCCCAATAATGTTTTAACCAATCGCAAGGTGCCACCCCCGCAACCCACCTATACTCCTGGGAAAATTTCACTCGCTCCTACTGATTATTCTTCCTCTCCCTCCCAGAGCCACCCTGGGAACCCTCTTTGGGATATTATCTTTGCCACCTACCAACTGGTAAATAGCACCAATCCTAATCTTACTACAGCTTGCTGGTTTTGCTACAATGTTCAACCCCCATATTACGAGGCTGTAGGGCTTGTCTCTCCATACAACACCTCTTTGAATGACAAGGCATGTAGATGGAGACATGGCTCACAAACACTGCAATCTATCTCAGGTAAAGGAACCTGCATTGGACTGGTACCCACATGTTATCAACAGTATTGCAACACAACATATAGTACAATTGACACGACACTCTTTTACATACCACCTATAGAAGGGTGGTGGGCCTGCTCTACAGGCCTTACAGCCTGTGCCCACGGCCATGTGATAAACACCAAAGGCTTCTGCATCATGGTCCAGGTCATACCACGCATCTACATCTACACAGAAGAGGAACTTTATAACACCCACTCAGGGTCAGCATCCATCAGACACAAGCGAGAACCCATCTCCACCCTCACCATAGCTCTTATGGTAGGGCTCGGCCTCACTGGAGCAGGAACTGGAATAGCTTCCTTCGCCCATCAGTATACCCAATACCACAATCTTAGGGCAGCTATCGATGAAGACTTAGAGAGAATAGAGGCTTCCCTTTCTCACTTGCAAACATCTCTCACCTCCCTCTCAGAAGTAGTCTTGCAAAATAGACGAGGACTAGATTTACTTTTTCTAAAAGAAGGGGGGTTATGTGTGGCTTTAAGAGAAGAATGTTGTTTTTATGCAGATCACTCTGGCATAGTACAGGACTCCATGACCAAACTAAGGGAGGGTTTGAACAAACGTAAAAAGGAAAGGGAAGATCAAGGATGGTCTGGAACATGGCACAATCTTTCCCCTTGGCTTACCACCCTGTTAAGTGCTTCTACAGGACCAATAATTTTGCTTATATTAATGTGCACACTTGGTCCATGTTTGTTTAATCGCTTTTCTTCATTTATCACAAGTAAAATAGATTCATTACAGACCATGCTGTTGCAACCCCAGAATATCCCCTGGGACCTTGAAAGCAGGGGGACCTACCAACCCGTGTCGCAGGAGGATGTGTCAAAATTTTCCATCACGAACGAAGAGGATGAGTCTGTCCTTTAGCTCGTTTTTATCAACCATCGAGACATCCCCTTAGACAACACCAGGATAAGGTCAGCAGGCACAGGCCGAGTCGGAAGACTTGACCTTGTGTCCAGTGGTTGGCGAGTGACAGTGTATCTCAGACTCGGAGGAGTCTGGGCCACACTCCGACTCCACCAGCCACAGCCTTTCCATTTGAATAAAAAAGAAAGGAGGAGATGTTGGGATTTACAGCAAATGGTTAAATAGTACTGCTTGTAGCATACAGAAAATATAGTTGCATTGAATATATGAATTTGCACATCCTATGACAAACCACATTCTTTGCTGAGCTTGTACACCTGCTGTCTATGCAGAAACGCAAACCAAAGAGCCTGCCCGGATAACTCCGGACATGAGAGAATGGCAAATCACATCCTATGCCAGTAGCTATGCTCTATAGAAAGCATTGACCTACTTATTATTCTGCCCTGCAACAGATATGTAACTACTTATGAGAAAGTACGTATAATTCCCTATGCATGTAACCAATGTACTGATACTTGCTCCCTCCCTTATGTATGTTGCCAAATAAAAGAGAGGCTCAGAACACGCCCTGGGTCCACTCGTCCTGAGGAAAACCTGTGTGTTGTCTTCACTTGCCGGTCAAGATTCATGAGTGACCCACCCGGTTTGTGGCATAATTAATTGGAATGCCGCACCTCTGTGGAGAGCACTCTGACATACTATCTGGGTGTGTAGTATGCAGGTTCCTCAGCTGAGGACAGGAAAATTGTACAGAGGTGGTAAACACAGCTCAAAAGATCATTGGTTGCCCTCTGCCTTCCCTGGAAGACTTAGCCAGGTCCCGCTGCCAAAGCAGAATCAAGGCCATTATAGAAGATCCCTCACACCCTGGCAATTATCTTTTTGACCTGCTGCCGTCTGGACAGCGCTTTAGGTCAATAAAATCTCACACTACTAGACTAACAAATAGTTTCTTTCTCTGGGCCATCTGTACTGCAAATAAATATAAGTCACTACCTTATTAAGATGTGAAAAGAGGTGAAACTGCAATACCTCATTCAGATGTATAATAACATATTACAGTACAATCCATCTCTTGTGTATTACACTTGGCAAGTGTCACAGTCAGTGTTGGATGTATATTTTGTGTTTATTTGTAGATATTGTACTCTCAAATTGCAAATGGAAACGTGGGTACTCTATTTTTCTTATTTTCATCTTTAAGTGCTTGGTTTTATTGTATTGCAAACAGTTGCTGGGGTGCATCCATAGTTTCGTTGTACAATGATAATAAAGTTCTTCTATTCTATTCTATTCTATTCTATTCTATTCTATTCTATTCTATTCTATTCTATTCTATTCTATATAAATAAATAAATAAATTATAAATCAACCAGCTATTAACTGTCAGTTAATATGGTTATGCAGAATGATAAGAACCATAAGGTCTGCAGCGTTTCTTCCCATAAAGTAAAATTACAGATAATAAGATATTATGAAAGGTGGCATAATGAAAAGAAAAAATAATTTGATTTAGCAGAAATTTCCTTGCCAGGGGTGATGGCAAACTTGAATTATGGGATGTCAGAGTAGGGCACTGACAGCAAGGGAAGATTAATGTCAAAGCCCCTGGAGTATTTCCAGTCTCCCCTGTAAGCCTGGGGCTGCATAAACGAATTGATTTATCTGCTAGAAAAGGATGAAAGTTGTTATTTCACCATGAATGCAGCACACATGAGCTGGAAAGGACCAAAGAGGACATCTGACCCACCCCCTGGGCCTGGGAAGGAATCCATTAAACTCTGACCAATTAGGGGCGGGGGTGGTGCTTCCAGCCTAAGTGAGCACCTGAAGGGAAGGGAATCTCTCTGCTCTGGGCAGAGTGATCCACTACTCAACCCCATCAGAGGACTCTTTCTAGGCTCAGCCCGAGTCACAAAAGGTAAGCTCAGCCTGAGCCAATTCAACATCCTCCTGGAATCTAGCAGAACAGCCTTTTCTCATAATGCCACACTGTTTTGTTTTCATTCACAGGCCACAAGGTAGTTTGCTGGACAAAAAAGACACAAAAGGAGATAAAAGCTGGGGAACTATCACACCTGTGATCGTTATTTTTGCTGACCACTTGGAGGTGCCATCCAGGACACTCTGTTTGGCCATCTTGGTGTGCTTTGAGAATTCTTCCTTTGAAATCTGGAACACCTCCTGGATCAGGTGAAAGACCTCGGGTCTGTTTTTCTCCCGAATTGTCATCTGCTCCTTCATGGCTGTAATGATGCTCTGGGTCTTATCTTCGGCCCCGTGCTTTGAGCTCTTCTCTGCTGCTCCTGAGGGAATACCAAAATGATCGTATTACATGTCAGAATTCATTGGTCCGGTCATGAGGAAGGATTCCTGAAACCTCAGAAGCAGGCTCTCTCAACCATCCCCTCCTGGGATTTTAAAGGGCAGGTTCCTTGGGCACCAAATACAGCAAATGTCCCTGGGAAATGCCAATTCTGCATGCTGCTGCCAAGGAACCCCAACAGAAACCCAGATGGAAGAGCTGTAAAGCCCCTGTTTTGGCTTGACCACACGTGGATTGGGAGGAGTATTGAAGCCTGCCTTTGCTGAGGCAGAGAGCCCATGACATCTACAGGGCTTTGGCTTGATCTAAGCTGACCCAGCGGGAAGCAATGGCCATCAACATGGGGGGGCAATTCAAGGCAGAGGGTGCCTAACCCACCAAACCACAAAGGAGGTGGCCACCCTTTACCGACTTTCTTGGGCTAACCCAGCTGGTGGGTCAATTGTTTCACGAACCGGACAATCAGCAAAGTGAGTAAGTCCTGGAGCTGATAGAGGCAGCAGAGAAGGGTCAGTGGCCCACAGTACCAGTCAATCCTAACACAGGTTGCCTGTGGCCTCTTTTCCCACCCCAGGATGTCCACGGAAGCAGGCCCCCATGCTAGAAAGAAAGAGGGGGCACCCAAGACTCACTCTGAAGGCAGTCAGCATTGAGGAGGTCTTGGCACTTCTCGTGGCATTTCACTCCACACTCACTGCATCTCATTCCCTGCCGGGCAATGCCCCAAAGCAGCCCTTCGCACTCATAGCAATAGGTGGGGGCTGTGGCTGTCCACACTTCAAAGTAGTGTGGAGTGGTCAAGGACATGGGGTAGATGAGCGCCTGCAGAGTCTTTTTGAAAACGTGCAGCTTCTGTAAGAAGAACACAACCATCAGGAGATGCGAGAGTGGAAAGGCGTGCCTCCTCTCCATAGGAGAGAAAACAGCCGTGAAACTGGGTGCAGAGGCAGCCATTCTCCATTGGTTGTTACCGATTTAATTAATTTGCCCTGCCCTTGCCCAGTCTTTTGAGGGTGACTTCAGCCAGCTGTACATAAATGTAAGGGCAAACCCTCTTACCCACCCCACATACAGATACACCTGTAAAAATTATTTCTTCTTTAGTGGCCAAGTGTAATTGGATACATAAGAAATTTGTCCCCAGTGCATAAGCACTCTTTTATAGCAGAAAGGGGAATCTAGGATTCATTTCAGCCAAAAGTGGCTTCCATATAGTGGCAGGGCATGGAAGCTGGGCACAGCACTGGTGCTGCTGGCTTGATTTTCTACCTACCCTTCCTTTTGGGGAAGGAGGCAATTTTCTTCAGTTCAAGGCTTTTTCCTTACCACTATGCGGTAAGCCAGGTCTGCCCCTCAAAGCATGGCACTGGTGGAGGCCTCAGGAAGAGGCTCCTTTCTTGCTCTTACCATCTCGTTATTCAGGGATGTCCGGACAAGTATGGCCAGCGAGACCCCCGGCTTTCGGGCAGCCAGCGTCTGTCAAAGGCAAAAGGCAGTAAAAAGTGGCAGGGCAAGAAGGAAACAGCAGCCTAGAACAAAAGCAGGTGGCTGCTCTTAAATTCCTGCCCAAAGTTTGTTATGGTTCCCGAGCTTTGGATCAAGCAGAAGGTCCCACCAGTAACATTGGGCAAGGGGCCTCATAAAGGCTGCCTCGTGCCCCTCTCCTTATCACCTCAAAATCCCAGGACAAGACTAAAAAAATTTGCAGCCAAAGTGTGGTGGAAACTTGGGCAGTCCTATGAACCCAGGCAGAAGTGATTGTTTTAGCTGACTTGAGCCTGGCAGTTTCCACACCTAGATGGGACGCTTAGCCTAGGTCCAGCTAGCAATCAGAGCCGAAGGCCTGCTATCCAGTCCTCTCTAGCCTTTGCCTGGGATGGCATCTCCCTGGAGGGATGGTGCCCTGATCAGCTGCTCCTCCCCTGAAGAAGCTTTCCAGCAACCAGGGTAATGGTTGAAAAGGACCAAAGAGACACTTCCAGACTTCCTAGCTCCATGAAACATAATCACTAATACAGAAACAAAACTGTAAAGCAGCAGGAAAACCACCATACCATTTTTGAGAAACATCTGACATTGAATCTTTTAAATATTATTTTAGCATCTTTCACAGATATTAAGTCACTTCTTCATAAAATCTGTGATGTATAATTTGAATACTGGAGCTCAAAGTATGATGAATACTGGAGTATGTTTAGTACAAAAGATTGAAAATGTATTTTATTTGAACAATAGTTATAAACATATTAAATCAATTTTATTTAAAATGCTCAGGTTTTATTACAAATGGATAACAAGATGCTGACAAAACGTATCAGGTAGCATCTGTTTTACTTTTATTATTGACAGAAGGAGAAACTAGAAAAGTTAATCTTGAAAACAAATAATCAGTGTTAAAACAATACAAATTGCACATTCTCCACATTATTGATTCAGAAAGGATCGATTTGCAGGAAAAACTTTGGGAAAAGTGAGAGAGGGAGAGGCAAGACCAACAAGGCTCTTGACTGTCTGATGGCGGCTCTCTTGGAGGCCGCTCCCTAGCACCCATTTCTGTTTCACATCTTCAAGAACAGCCATATTACCCTTGACTCTGACAACAGGAGTGTTCACACCTCTCCTTTTCAAATTGCAATGCAGGGTCAGACTATGAGAATAACAACCAATTTGACGGCATTCATGAATCTCAACACCCTGAAAACTCTCCATTGTAAAACATGTTTTCTATCACACATGATTAACTTCACACATAATTATGAGGTGAAGTAAGAACAAATCACTGGCATGTTCTTATTTGATTTACTTTATTATTGCAGCAATACAGTTAATAAATTTATCTCACAAGCTTTTCTTTACAAATTCTTGGCAATTTAGCTAGTTTGTGATGCTAACTCATAATGAATTCCCCTTCCTAATGATTAATTATGAATATTTCTGTTTGCTTGTCACCTTCCATTTTTGAGCCAAGGCAACAGAAGACAAAGATGGGAAAATGACTTTAAAAGATGACTGAAAACTACAACAGAGGCTAGGAGGGGTTAGGTGATGTGTAAATCAACACACACTGGAAAGAAAATGAAGGAAAAACTTTCCCCCAGCAAGACAAAAATGACATGGCAGGCAGTGCTGAAACTCAGTGGGATGAAGTGTGTGACTGGCACAGAGCACAGAAAGTCTCCAGTTTATTCAAAAGGAACAGCAGTAAAACAGAGATTGCATGCCATATAAAGAAAATATATACTTGCACAGAATGACAGAACTCATGTTGAAAGTATTTGGGCAAGAATAAAAGGAGAGGAAAAAAAGTGACGATGTCAGAATTTATTGATGATCATCTGTGAATCTTTCTGCTTCAGAAAATCTGACCAGGTTTCAGATTTTCAATAGGGGCACTTCAAATTATCTTGACATCTGCTGGGAATTTTATTCTACCAAGAGTCAAGGATCCAGCAAATCCTTATCTTCTCTCACTGGCAACTTAATTTATCAGAAGATGTGATTTAACCGAACACTATTACGATCTTATATTAAGACGTATTTAGTGGCGATAAGGATGGCGAGGAGATCTTACCTCTCCACCCTTATTGCGTCCGCGGAAAACCGCCCAGCCGCCCTGTTTAGGGTGACCCGCTCTCTACTGGAGGTAGGAGCGCGGGAGGACCCCTTGCAGGGACGGGCTGAGGAGTTTTCTAGGTTTCTGCAGGACAAAATCGCTCAGATCCGGGACGAGCTGGACTCCGACTGGGCATCTCCGGGCGGGGGGGCGGGGGTGGATATCGGTGCGGTCAATTGGGTTGAGTTCGATCCTGTTACTGTGGAGGACGTGGACAGGATACTGGGGGGACTGAATGCCACCACCTGTTTGCTGGACCCGTGCCCCTCCTGGCTGGTCTTGGCCACTCGGGAGGTGACACGAGGCTGGTTCCAGGGTATTATAAACGCTTCCTTGAGAGAGGGGCTGTTACCTGCCGCCTTGAAAGAGGCGGTGGTGCGGCCCCTCCTCAAGAAACCGTCCCTGGACCCAGCATTGTTATCTAACTATCGTCCTGTCTCCAACCTTCGCTTTGTTGCGAAGGTTGTTGAGAGTGTGGTGGCACGTCAGTTCCCGCAGTACCTGGATGAAGCGAGTTATCTTGACCCCCTCCAATCGGGCTTCAGGCCCGGGCACAGCACGGAGACGGCGTTGGTCGCGTTGGTGGATGACCTCTGGAGGGCCCGGGACAGGGGTTGTTCCTCTGTCCTGGTCCTGTTAGATCTCTCAGCGGCTTTTGATACTGTCGACCACAGTATCCTATTGCAGCGGTTGGAGGGGTTGGGGGTGGGAGGCACCGTGTTGCGGTGGTTCGCCTCCTTCCTCTCCGACCGCTCGCAATTTGTGTTGACGGGGGGGCAGAGATCGGCCCCGGGGCCCCTACGATGTGGGGTGCCTCAGGGGTCGGTGCTCTCGCCCCTGCTGTTCAACATTTATGTAAAGCTGCTGGGTGAGGTCATCCGTGGCTTCGGGGTGGAGTTCCATCAGTACGCTGACGATACTCAGCTGTACATCTCCACCCCGGGCCACCCCAACGAAGCCGTCGAAGTGATGTCCCGATGCCTGGAGGCCGTGCGGAGTTGGATGGGTCGTAACAGGCTTCGTCTCAACCCGACCAAAACCGAGTGGCTGTGGTTTCCTGCGCCCAGATACAGTCAGCTGGTTCCTTCGCTGGCCGTGGGGGGAGAGGTCTTGACCCCCGTGGAAAGGGCGCGCAACTTGGGTGTCCTCCTGGACGTACGGCTGTCTTTAGAAGAACATATTGCAGCCGTCGCCAGGGGGGCTTTCTATCAGATTCGTCTGATTTACCAGTTGCGGCCCTTTCTGGATCTGGGCGCACTTCGCACAGTCACTTCCGCCCTCGTCATCTCCCGCCTGGATTATTGCAATGCTCTCTACATGGGGCTCCCCTTGAAGAGTCTCCGGAGGCTGCAGCTGGTCCAGAATGCAGCCGCGCGGGTGATCGTGGGTGCTCCTCGGAGCTCCCACGTTACACCGCTTCTCCGCATGCTGCACTGGCTTCCTGTAGCCTTCCGGATTCGATTCAAGGTGGTACTGACAGTATTTAAAGTGCTCCATGGCTCGGGACCTGGGTACTTACGGGACCGCCTGCTGCCATCATCAACCTCCCGCCGCCCAGTACGCTCCCACAGGGTTGCCCTCCTCGGGGTACCGCCGCCCGGCCGTTGTCGGTTGACGGCCCCGAGGGTTCGGGCTTTCTCTGTGGGAGCCCCCTCCCTTTGGAATGATCTCCCCCCGGAGATACGGGCTATGACGGATATTCTGACCTTCCGGCGCGCAGTGAAAACCCTATTTTTTCAACAGGCTGGCCTGGCCCAGTAACTGTATTTTTAGTTTTTTAACTTAATTTTAATCGGGGTTTTATTAGTTTTTAATTTTTAACTCTATTTTTGGGTTAGACAGCCGGATCAATTTGGTTTAATTTATTTTAATTGTATTTATTGAGTATTTATTATGTGTTTTTAGTAGGCTGTACACCGCCCCGAGTCCCTTTTTGGGAGAGGGAGCGGTATAAAAGTTTAATTAAATAAATAAATAAATAAAACTTGTTCCAACAGCTATATTCGAGTCTCTTTGCAAAGACTCTGCAAAAAGCCATATAAATTAAATAAATAAACTATTTCCAAAGCCAACCATTTATGGGCTTGGATTATGATTAATAATAATCGCCTCTCTGACAAGGGAAATTGTGGCTCCCAATCCTCCTTCTCCGCTTTGAATTTTGCGCCAAGTTGACACCACTTTATTGCTGCTTATCTGGCCACTGCAAGGAGTTAACAGGAAAGGCATGGGTCTTCGTGATTAATGGTCTGCCAAGGCTAGTGATCAAAGAGACCCCACTTTTGCCCAAGCACAGACAAGCTAAGAACTGAGGCTGGTCACCCTTGTCCATAGGGACCGAAATGCAAAAACTATCACCCAAAGCCTCCCAAGCACATTTTTCCCAGCCTTTCTGCAAATGGCTGTGCCCAGGAGGGATGGCAAAAGGTTGGCAGTCTCCAAGCAAGAGGGCTTCCTCCTCCTCCAGGGAGCTACCCAGGGAAGTTCTGAATCCCTCTGGCTGTAGGAGGCTGTGGAGGGGAGGGAAGGCAAGCTGGGCGGCAAATCCTGCCACCGCAGCTGCCTCCAAGGCAGCTCCATTATCCGTTCTGGCCTGCCCAGGTTTCACATCCTCCCCAAATACCATTAGTGGGAAATTGGCAACTCGAGCTCTGGCTTTCTACAGTCTCCCTGTCTCCCAGGGGAAAGTCAGCTGATCTTCCAAGAACGTCTTACATAGGCACCAGTTGCTCAGAATTGAAAACAGCATCTCTGAAGATGTGTGAGAAAACCATTTATCTTTTACTTTAATGATGAATAATAAATATTTCTCCTCATAACACACCCATCTCCTTACGTCAGAAAACCTCATAGATCATAAAACGGTTCCCTGTCACGGCAAGGAGTAAATATAACAAGATGGCCCGGAAAACGTGGGAAGATGACATTTTCTCCAGCAGCATTAACTTCATGGGAAGCTTGCTAACCTTCAGCAAAATGTTTGGAGTCCGCCAGCAGCCCCCCTCCCTGTTGAAGGGAATTCTCTTATCCACCCCCTCTTGCAAAATTAAATTTTTATAACCCTGTCTGCTCTCCCCCTTTCCCCCTATATTTGGAAAACCTCGAAAGAATCAAGCGAAAAATCCCTTGCAATTTCTGGGGAAACCCAGGCCGAAAAACTCATCCAACATGACTCCAGCAAGCAAGGCTGATACCAACAAGAAGCAAGTGTTTGTCAATTGTGACAAACTATTTCTCTCTTTGAAGTCACACATCTTATTCTGTCACCCTGAGCATTGGTCAGAGCCCCCTCTCCCATTTAATGTCATCCACAGCTCTGATGAGCAGCTCATCAGTCCCTGCTTCAAATGAACCTGCCCTTAAAACAGATCCTTGCAGAGTCCCATGATCACTGCTGTGTCCGCTTTAGCTGCAGCTAATTCAGCGGGAGAGAAGCTCAGCCTGATCCAGGGGGCCAGGACTCCACATGGACCCCTGCAAGAACGACGGCCAATCTCTGAGGTGCACCTGCAGCCAGTGGGCTTCCTGGTGGACTTGAGTTGTTTTTAGGGCTGAGACAAATCATTTTTAAGGCAGATTTTAACATCTTAAAATCAATTTGACATCAAAGCATTATTGCAGAAATGTCCAATTTGCAATGAACAGCTGCCTTGGGATAGAACCTTTGAAAAATGCCATACATGAATACATCAAGCAATAAAACCACTTACCATTGCCTGGAAAATCCAGCATTGATGAGAAAGAATTAGGAAAAGCATTAATAGTCAGATGTTGTAAGGACAATGACATGCAATGATTAATATTTCCACACCATCAAGGCTGCAGAGATACCACAGTTAAATCCTGCCTTATTTTCGCATCTTGAAAACATTTAAATGGGTAACTAAACTGATCCACAATGTATAAGAATCTCTTATATATTTCATATTTTTCCTGTGAGCACCATTTAAATTCACTGAACATAATGTTTTAGGCTAAAATATTCTCTAACCGAAAAAGATGGATAGCATTTTTTTTTTAAAAAAGGGACATATTGATCAAGAAGGTAAAAATCCAATTTTTTCAAAAAATGAAATAAATTACTGGTAGGCCTTGACAGACATCCATTTAATGATAGATCAAAATTCATGATAGCCTCCGAAAAATGTCTTATAACTTACATTTGCACTTACGACTGTCGCAAACTGATTACAATTTGGGTGCTTGGCAACAGCTTGAATTTACACTAAGTTCTGCGGGCACAGGATCACAATTTGCAATATTTTTGCTGGTTTTTGGCAAAAAAAATGCCATGAGGGAAGCTGGATCTGCTTTATGAATGCAGCTTATCGATTTACAACTATTGTAAAAATGGCCATACAATTCAGGTCCTGCCATGTAGTGACTTATGACCATAATGACTTATTTCCATCTCCATGTAGTCCTTAGTTAAGGGCTACCTGTACTTCTGCAGCCACCTCTCCTAACCAACCACAAAACCCAGAGGTCTGGGCATATCTTTAACCAAACGTGGTGAGAATAACGAATTTCATTCTTCTATGGGCGCCTTGTTTTTAATCTGCCAGTCCTGGCCTGGCTGGGACTGCAGCTCTTGCCAATGATTCTTCTCAAGGAATCAGCGGGACAGAGCTGAGGCTGAGGCTGGCGGGCCCTGCTGCTAGAGGCAGGCTCCCTCTTCCCAGAGTTCCATGGTGAACAGAGAAGCAGCCGCACTTAGCTGAAGCAGGGCGGACGAGGCATCATTACCCACAGCATTAGTGCTGCATTAGTGCTGTATTAGTGCTGCCAGTAACTCACCACATCTCGGATGACAGGGAATGTGTTCTTCCGTCGCAGGTCTGGCATGCTATCGATCCCGTAAAGAGCACTCCCAGGGCTGAAAAGATGAGAGAGTGGGGTGGGTGCATGGAGAGCGTACCAAGGTGCATGGCTCATATGGAAGAAAAACACATCAGTGTTAAAAGTCACAGGCTCCTGCAGTCCCCTGAAACCTTTTGGGAAGCCTTTTAAAAAACCCAGAACTTTCGGAAAGAGAACACCTTGACCTTTTGAGCTCAAGAGGACCACAATCAATGTTGATACACTGCTATCGGTTTTATGCTTCTTCCAAAGTGGTTCTGTCAATGAGCTAATCAGCCTCTTTCAGATCTTTCCCAGGAAAACTGTGTGGTGCTTTTTCTTGCACCCAATTATAGGCTGAAGGAGAGACATTGCCGTAGGTTAGACATTGCTCTACACAGTGTAATGAAAAATAAAAATCATAATAAAAGTACAGCTTCTATCCTGCAATGATACCTGTAACATTGTCAAACATCCAGATTTGCCTATCCCAGGCCCTTCCTTGGTAAGGACTTGACAGGTAGATAAAAATGCCAAACCCAGTCTGAACATCTGTTTGGGTTCGAATGCAGCAAAACTTACTTGGAACACCAAGTTGACAAAGTTCTTGAAAATGAATAGGTCAAGATCTTGTGGAACTTTTGAATCCAAACAGACAGACATCAGTCCCATAACAAACCTGACGTCATTATTGTAGAAAAGAAAGAAGCCTGGTTCATTGATATTGCAATACCAGGTGATGCATGAATGGAAGAGAAATAGCTAGAAAAAATAATGAAATTCTGCAACCGGCAAATTGAAGTTAAGCAATTGTGGAAGAAGAAATCAATGGTTATACAAATAGTAATAGGAGCCTTAGAAGCAAAGGGTTGGCTGGATACATGAAAATTCTGAACTTATCAGACTTGAATATCCTGACTTGAAAAACTACTTAGAATTGCCTATATACTCAGACACTACTTTAACAAGACAGTGCCTAGAAGACAGTAGAAGAGAAGAGAAAGAATTGGAGAAAGTAAGAAAATACAAAGACATAGAAATAGAACAACTGTGGCAAAGGCAAGCAAGGGTAGTACCAATAGTAATAGGCGCCTTGGGTGCAATGCTAAAACAACTGGAGCACCATTTGAACACCACAGGCATTGACAAATCTGCCATCAGCCAATTGCAGAAGGCAGCTTTACTTGGATCAGTTTCCATCCTGACAATATCTGTAACACCGTCAAACATCCAGATTTGTCTAGCCCAGGTCCTTGGTAAGGACTCAATAGGTAGACAAAAATGCCAAACCCAGTCTGAACATCTGGCTGACTATGCTGTGATTAATAATAATAATATCAGCATCTGCCTATCCCAAGTCCTTGGGAAGGAGTTGATAATGCCAAATCCCATCTAAACAACTGGCTGATTGCATGATGAGGAATAATAATAAAAGCCTCCATAAACAGAAAATGACCGGCACACAGATATCAAAGAGGAGCAATGAAATGACCACACACACACAAACACACACAGAGAGAGACATACACACAGACACACACATAGACACACAAACACACACTCCGTGCATATCATAAAACTCTTCCAAAATTTTGAAACCATCAGAGGACCTCAAAGGTGATAAAGGGAGAATTCAACTGATTAAAAACATATTGGGCTAAGTCAGAGAACAGCCTGAATAGTAAGAGAAGGTTCTGTTGCCATCAGCCGGGCCAGCAGGCAATGGATCTCTTCTGGCACTTAAGTTGGAGATGTCATGGCAAAGAAAAACTGGAAATGGAGTTTAGTTAACTGCTGGCAACTCTGACAATATTTCAGACAATTGACAGCATAGCTGGAGCAAGGAGATTCAGAGGTATGGTCAGATCTCCAGCGGCTACAAGTAGGATAAACGTTTAGGGAGATAAAGTAATCCTTGCAAAACAAGGCAATTCACTGACTTCGTCTCTCCATGCCTCCAGTTTGGGTTTGTTCTGAGGAGCTTCTCAAATATCCTCAACTTGAATCAAGTCTCTCCTAAGTCATCTGAGCCTCCTCTCTCCTGCTTCCCTTCTCCTCCCACCTTGTTGAGATGCATGTAGGCTTCATCTGCTATTGATGTTTCCTCCAAAGAATGTTAACATCTTCAAGGGCAGTTTTTCAAGCAGGGAGGTGCAGGTACTTACCCAGCAAAAGCTTGGATGGCAAGTTTGGAAGCCTCCAAAGAACATCCGCTGACAGTAAGAGCCTTGAAAGAAAAGAAGGAACAGCTCAACTTCTCAGCAAGTGCTGGCAGGTAGCAAGCAGAGAGGGGCCATATACAGAACAACACCGAGGACGGAAACACGAATGCGAAGCAAGGCCAGCTCCACCACGCCAAAGCTTGTTTGAAAAGACAACAGAGCAACATTCAGCCTTGAGGGGGGAATCTGGCTTGTGCACCCCACCCCTGCAGGCGATTTCCCTTTAAACCCTGGCGTACAAGCGGCAGTTGGTCAGTGGGCGTGCCAGTCCCAGGGTGCAAAATGGGAATCCTGGGTTTGGCAACAGCAGATCCCTAACCTAACCCTAAGCTGGCACAACTTATGAGTCAGAAAACCACAACAGTGAGGACTCGATCTGCAGGTCAATGGGAGGCATCTGGACACATCAACGGAGAAAGAGGAAGACAGAAGCATGGAAAGCTTGGGGAGAGGGAGGGCATGCGCATCTCACAACTCAAATTAAAAGACCAAACAGGTCGACTGAGCCACAACCACACGCCCACAAAAGACAGCACCCTTTAAGGAAAGATGCAAATTTGGAACCTTTTCATCCACAGAACTGCTATCTGAAAAAGAATTGGGAAGAGGGGAATAAACATTAGACACAATGTCTCCAAGAAATGCGCATAGTGAATATTGCAATCCTACCAGGAGGCTCCTGAGCTTTATACTCAGATGCTAAACCAGGTTGAGATCTCCCTTCCCCCTTTCTTCTGCCTGGTAGAGAAAGTTACAGCTGGCATCTGAAGACCTAGCGTATTAGACCTCTTTCTCATGCTGGTTCCATTCTTTAGGAAGCCTGATAAGAAAATGTTGGGTGTGCATTAGACAAGAACCCTCAGGCCATGAAGCAACTCATCCTTATGAAGGGATTCCACAAAGCCTTGCTCAGAAGCAGGAGCCCTTCTGCTTACTTGGATGCCAGCCTGGCAAACTGGCTCACGGTCCAGAAAGCTCCTTCTCATGCAGCATCATGGGCCACCTAATCAGAGCAAGAAGCTGTGGATTAAGGCAGTAAAAGCCCCTCCTGGACTGCAAAGCCTCAGGGAAAGCAACCTCCCTGACCCACGGGCTGAAGGAGGCATGCTGGGAAACCCTTGCCCGCCTCATATATTCCAGGGAAACCACCGTCAAGTCATGATTTTCTTCTCGGATGCACCTGACATCCTTCCTGCAGTCCTGGTTCTGGATGGACAGCCTTCCAAACACCTTGCCCCAGTGCACTCAATGGTGTTCAGAGGGTGAACGGAGAGCCATCCCTTTCGAAGGGGACACAGAGGGGAGGATGGCCCTTGATTTCAATCCTAAAGAAAAAGATTCCTTCTCCCCCCACCCCCACCATGCTAAGAAGGAATTACGGACCTGGAAGGGAAATATAAAAATAAAAAAATGTGACTAACAGTAAAAGCAGAAAGGCTTTGGCACGACTCTGCCTTGAGACCATACAGTCTAATGAAGGACAGTAATTAATATAGGAGCCTTCCTATTCTTGTAGATCAGAAACAAGTATTGTGTCTTTTTCCTGGCCACAAAAACAAATCTACTCAATTTTGATTGCTCAATTAAACAGAGGAAGCCAGAGTGAAATGAGGCAGAATGTGATCATTTTTCTTCTGAATGCAAAGAGAGGAAAATATTCAGCAAATATCTTGTTATGAATGATGCTGCATTTATCGAATCTTTTGCGGCCATAGGAATAAAGCTTCCTGTATCCAGACATCTAGTGAGCTTTAAATTATGCATTTTAACCAAGGATGTCTCCCAAAAAGACACAGAGCACCAACAGGAAGACTTCTTTGAAAAGAGCTAGTAGCTTGGAACTAGTGACAGGATAAAGGTGCGAGGGGGGGAAAAGGAGGGGGGGCTGAAATCAGTTGCTCTCTTCCCAGCCTGTTTGTCCTTGCCAGCCAGCTCTCCACGCAGCCCTTGTCTCATGCATTCGGGGCCAGGAGACATTTCGTGTCCACCTGATAAATAAAGGACCTTAGTCAGAAGATACAGCAAGCATTGCAGTGGCCTAGAGTGATATTGAATCTTGTCCAGAAAATTCCTGTAACTTCAGGAACTCAAGCAGGGAGAAGGAAGGAACCCCTCGCTGACTCCCTGGATTTGTCTGCCCGGACAGCTGTTGCCCCAGCCCCAGGATGGTGGCACTAAATTATTCTAAAGTCATTACTCCATTGCAGAGTTTGCTAGGAGGATATTATCTTACTAACAGCAGGCAAAAGCATCTAATGTTCTGTGCCCAATTGAGAGGATTATGGCGCATAGCAAATGAATAGCAGTGGTCTGATCCAGAGAAGGCCAAAGCAAAATCATAGCTGGTTGACATTAGTGAGGAGAAATTGCAATCAGTGGGTCACAAGTTGCGGGACAGGAAAGGGAGCCTTGGCAGATTACACTGCGCACTGAGGCAAAGGGCTACAGGTTCCCACCATTTGTTCCCCCAAGACTGGGGATTTCCTGGCCTGTCGACAAAACTCCCTGTTCTAAGGCAAAGTCTGTCAGGCTTGGTCCTACTCTCAACCACAGCAGAAAGCTGTGGTAAGAAGCCAGGTAAGAAGTTCTAGTTCCTGCAAACTGAACTATGTAAGGTTTCATGTAGAGTTTTAAACACTGAGGATTAGTCAGCACTATGTCACAGGGGCTGAGATCACATTGTTGGGTCCTCATCTCAGTTTCTAGGCATCCTATCAGAGACCATCCTAGATCATTCTCCAATGTTTCTTTGACAGAAAAGACTTTGTTGACTTCACTGGCTCACCAGAGCAAAAGCCACGTGCCAAGAAGACCCCCTGCTGCCCATGGCAGAGATGGCCCAACCCTTATCAGGAGCTGCTGGAACAGGGACTGAAAACAGGCCATCAGGAAAACAACAAACCAAATACATCCATGGTAGCAGAAAACCCTTCAGAATTTCCAAACTCACTAGATTTTACGTACTTTTTGAGCCTCAATGGCACAGTGGTTAGACTGCATGCCAGTACTGCAAGCTACTTCTGCTGCCTGCCGGCTGCCTGCAATTTGGCAGATCAAATCTCACCATGCTCAAGATTGACTCAGCCTTCCGTCCCTCCGAGGTAGGTAAAATGAGGACCCAGATTGTTGGGGGCAACAGGCTGACTCTGTAAACTGCCTAGAGAGGGTTGTGAAGCACTGTGAAACGGTATATAAGTCTAAGGGCTAAGTGCTAACAGTGGCCAGTGGAAGCAGATCCAGATGGCAGCTTGCACCTCTGCCTGCTGCTTGCCTGTCAATTTTTTGTTGGACTTTCCCAGCTAAACACTGCACTGTATTATTCTATGTATTTGAACCACCATTTTTCTGTGGAACCATGCTCTACCTCACCCCATTCCTTGTTGCAACTAGACCTAAGAATAAATAAATAAATGCATACTATATTACTATTGCTACATTCCTTTCTCTCTGCCCACTTTGCAAGTTTCTAGCCCTTGTAGTGTTTCAGTTCTATGGCTCCTGGACACAGGGCATTGTTCTCTGCATAATGCTCTGGCTTTGCCTCTAGACAAATCAATGCTACTGTCATTGGGTGGCCATGATTTCAAAAATACTTTCCACTCTTGAGGGCAGTTCCCTTTGTTATCTATCCATCTCCAGTTACCTTCTCAGGCCATCCTGAGGTGGACAGAAGTGGCCTCATAAGAAATTTGTCAATTTGATGACACATGGCAATGGAGAAAATCCAAAAACCTTCCTAGCCAGAATTTAAAGACAGCAATTTCATTCAAAACAAATATTCTAAGGTGCATACCAGGCAGGGCTACTTGGGGAGAGCTGCAAGACAGAGAAAACTTGTACACAGGGGGCATAAAAGGTCTCATGGCAGCCAACCTTTACAAAAAAGCTTTGGCATTTAGTCTTTCTGCAAGGGGCTAAGTAGAGAGCACCCTCTTTCCAGAAGATCTCTAGTATTTTGCAACTAACACAAGAAGAGTTTTTCAACTAAGCACTGCAAATTCATTTATTCCCAGAATGAACTACCCTTCAGTTTATTCCATCTCAGATTTGTTCAGATCAGAGGAATTTCCTCCAAATGGGGGCAGGAAGAAGCCTGGAAATATGACAGACAGTGCTTGTTCAATGGCACCCTATTCCAGGTTTAGGCTCTAGGCATGCAGTCTGACTCTGAACACACACAAGTCCACATCCTTTACCTCATGGAACCGTAAAAGCTCCATCCTGAAGGATGCATCCTACAATGCTCTTTTGTCACTGAACTCTCCTCACCGTTAGCCTCACCACCCAGGTATGACCCTAACTGTCACCCAAGTTACAGTTGAGTCTCTTCCTGCTTTAGGTCACCCATAGGAAACTTCTTCTCTCTTGGAACTGGAACCAGTTTAGTCTATGGTGAAGATGCTGGCCTAGAGACTAGGAGAGGGTTCCGCCTTACTCATGAAAATAGGCTGGGTGACTTTGGGTAAGTCCCTCTCTCTCAGCCCAACTTATCTTATAGGATTGTTGTTGCTGAGGGGAAAATACAGTAAGAGGAACAAGGAGCATTATGTATGTTCGCTGCCTTGAGTTACTTATAAAGTAACTTATAAAGCCAGGACAGAAAACCAAATCAGTCAATCCACAAAATGCTATGCTCCAGAGCACAGTCAGTTTCTAAAGGAAGCAGATGGGGCTAGACAGAGTGAGCAAATCCCACTAATCTGAGCACGAGGAAATCCTTGGACACGACATGGGGAGGGGGCTGCTGCATTTATCTAAAAGCTTCAGAACTACCATGAAGTGTGCTGGGCCAGAGCTTCCAGTCAGAAATCATGATTATACTTGGGCGTCCTGTGCAGAAACACACGGGGCTGGGGAAGGTGCTTTTGGGATGTGGTATGAGTGCAGACCTCTTGTTTTGTGAGGAGCTGGGACTGAGTAGGCAAGCTCCGCCATAGCTCCAGGCTGGGATCCAGCCAGCCCCATCCAGCGCACATGGCTAGGGAGGCAGCCATTCTCTTGCAGTCTTTCTTGAATTGTGTTATCAGCAAAACTTTGCAAGATCTAGAGGGCGAGACCCTTGGCATGGAGGATCTCGCCCACTACACAGAGGCAGCATCTCTAAAGCCAGCAAAGAGTGTGGTGGGTGGGTGGGTGGGGGAGCAGAGGATTGACTGGAGCAATGATACTTTATTGATATAGGCTGAACCCGAGCAGACTTTGAGAGCTGGGCTGTCCCTCCCTCTTATACCCCAGTGAATTAATCTGAGATGATTTCTCCATTTCCCTAGCTCAATGGATGTGTTTGCTTCTGTAACTGTTTCTGCATAGATTCTCCAAGGTCATTTCTGAGGCTCTTTCCTGGTTGTTCAGTTTACAGTTATCAGCTGTGAATTCTCCAAATCAAAATGGTCAGAAAAGATTCCTTGGGTAATCTGCTCTTTGACGCCACAAGATGGAATAGCTAACGTGGCACTTCCTAACCGGCCCAAGGGAGCCCTTTGCCTCTACAATGGCCTTGGTGGTTATCAAACCTTGGCTCGATTACTTTGTTATCGAAAGCGCCCCACTCAGCTTATCTTTGGGCATCCGCCCTTCAGCACCCTTCACCCATCCTTCATACAAATTCAGCCAGGGAAACGGAGCAAGGTGGGCCTGACCCTGGTGATGTATAAACCTCCAACTGAAAGTGGCCTCTACCTATCTGGCTGCCATGCAGGTGATCTCTCTGGAGGGAAGCAGATGAGCCCATGTAATTATACTGCTGCCTACTGCTCCTAATTTTAATCATGGTTTCTTCTCTAGTCCCTGTCCACAACCCTGACCATCATTACAGTCTGAAACACTTTAAGCATCACCATGCAAACATTTTATGGCCAATTGTACTAAACTCTTTTGAGACCATCAGGCAGCATTATTTAGGCAGGCTGTCAATCTAGCCCAAAACTATTAAGAGTTTTAGGATGTGACCCAATATTCACATTAAAGGTAGAGATCAGCATCAAAGCAGGTTTGGGAAAATATGAGGCCTCACCCCAGATACACCAGGGAATCAACCACTTCCCATAGAATTTTCCAGGTGGTCTCTCACAGGTGGCACTGGAGGACTTAACAGAGATTTGCACTCATGAAACGCAATTTTTAAAATAAGATGCTAGCTGCATTGATACATAATAATATACATCACCAAGATTTCTAAACCACGATCTACTGCCTGCCATATCATACTAAGCCGTAATCACACATTATTTCACCTTCAAAACAAAGAACACACTCTGTAGCTTCAAGGAAATGTGGTGAATTTATCCCCCATCATGGAGTTGATCACGAACTAAGAGTTTAATCTGCTCTGCCCTAAAGCCATAATAATTGTATTGTATTTAAACTGATTCTCTCTAATTAGTTCAGTGGGACAAAACATGCCAAATCTCCGATAGTAAATCAGATCATGAGGCACAGTTTGTAACAATGTTGGATATGGATTCTACAGCAGAATTCAGCAGAATTTCTATTGGAGATCAACTGGTTCTCTGACACACTGAATTCCAACTGAAAAAAGGGACTCTTATAATTTAACATTTCTTTCTTTTTTTGATTTGATGCTGTTTGTAACTAAAATGTAAATCCACCCTACCTCCAGCAAGAACCTTTTCCTGCAGCTCGCTCATCTGCTTCTTGTATGCCCTCAGAGCAGCTTCTTTAAAAGATGGGGTGCCTTTTTTTTTAATGGGCGCTTTAGCAGGGACTACTGGAATATTCTTATTTTCATCTTCACATGTATCTAGTCCACCTCCAACCACCATGCCTTGCCCGGCAACTTCCCACGTAGGCTGATCGGCCACCTGGTTCTCCAAACTGCCACCAGGAGAGCCTTCTCGTGAAACAGCTGCGGCCTCCACTTCCCCTTCCTGCACCTCTTTTTCCAGCTCAGTTGCGCTCCTTCTGCTCTCCAGCTTAGCAAGGACTTGCTCCATGACTTCCACATAATCTGTTTCAAGATCGCCCATGGATTCGCTGGGATCTTCTTCCCCATCTTCAGCTCTGTAATAGGATGCCTCTGTGTAAATGTCAGAGTCCAAGGTGGTGCTTGACTCATTAGCAGTGGATTGAGACAGTGTCCGAAATCTCCCCATAAAAGACGACCCGCTGTCCTCACAGACACTTAAACTCTGGGTGCTCTTATTCCATACCACTTCCAAAGCTGACCTTGCCCGTTGCAGGGTGTTTCCGAATTTGGGAAAGAGGAGGGTTTTGTCTGAAAGGTCAATGCTCAGCCAGCTGTGCCAAGACTTGGGAGGTCCTTCCTCAGCATCCGTGCTGGGCAATTCACTTTGGCTTCGATACATCACAGGCTTCCTGTTTTGGGTGGGAAAGAGGGCATTGGCTCTAGCCTCCTGCCGCTCAGTGAGCTGGTCGGACCAATGCATTTCAGCAGTGGAGCCTCCCCCAGAGAGGCAATGACTGTCTAGGGCGTAATCATAATTTTCTGTCTCATACGGGGCATCTGAGAACTGGCCGAGGTCTACCTGTTGATGGGAAAAATCATTTAAGTTATAACCCAACTGTTTGCAGCTTGAGGCATCTACTCCCATGTCTCTATTCTGGTCTAGCTGATTCCAGTCTTTCCATGGTGAAAGCACATCTTCTAAAGAAATCTGAGAGTTACTATAGTGGCTCCGGTCTCCTGAGGCACACGCCATCCCATTGCTGACCCCACTGTCGATGGTTTCTGTATTCTCCATTTCACTCTCAAATCTTCGAGGGAGCCCTTCTGGATTAACCCCCTGCTCCTGCAGATCACCACTCCACTCGGCGGGGTCACCCTGTGTTCTCTGCCAGAGTTCCCGGTCGGAAAAAGATAAAAGCGAGCTCCCATTTGTTTTGATGAAGT
Organism: Bungarus multicinctus; assembly: GCA_023653725.1. Taxonomy (NCBI): domain Eukaryota; kingdom Metazoa; phylum Chordata; class Lepidosauria; order Squamata; family Elapidae; genus Bungarus; species Bungarus multicinctus. The sequence continues at coordinate 22,956,787 of CM042843.1, forward strand.
GTTGGTTCTCTGAAAAGTCTTCAGAAAAAGATTGGCAGAGTTTAGAAAAATCAGACTCCGAATGACTGAGCTTCAGTGCTGCCAAATCGTCCTGTGATGGCCACAGAGAGGTCATGTTGGAAGAGCTGCTGGCTTTGATCTCCTTTGGTGGGCTGCCTTGACTTTGGAAAGCGTTGCTGCCTGGAGCCCTTTTAAGAACATCTCCCTTGTCTTTTGCAGAACTTCTTTTCATTTGTGGTGCAGATTTGGATATTTTTGCATACCTGTTCCGACTTATATCAGATTCTAGTTCTTTGCCATGGTTATCAAGCAACTCCCAATCCTGTTCTCTGGCACTGAGATCAGCAGCTAGGCATTTCAGATCCATGCTCTCATATGTCTGAGACGAAGGGAGGCTTCTCTGCTTCCGCTCTTTTGAATCTCGAGGGAGAATTTCAGCTGAAACCCCAATCCCTGTCCCCTTAAGCTTGTAAGACTTTTTCAGAACCAAGTCTCTGTGCTGTGATGCTTCAAAATAAACAAGGATGGCCCGTGGCTTGGCATTAGGACAGTCTCTCTGTTGTCCCAGTCGCTGTGCAAATTCTATTTTGACAGAATTCTGAGCCTCTGAGAATCCCATTTTCTCTATTAATATTCTGTGCACTACATGTTCAACATTCTCAAACTTCTCCTCTGGCACGTTTAAAAATCTAAGACTGGTTTTGCTTCCTGCATGTCCAAGTTGCTTGATATAGTCATATATATCATGTGTCTCCCTTCGTGATTGTACAAATCCAGTCCTCAACTGTTCAATTTCATTCTGCACGACTTCCACATTGCTGGAGATCTCATCAATGGATTCTCTGAGAGCATTGACGTGTCCCCGCAATTCAGAGAGCTCCGTTTCTATTTGACTGATCCCCTGGAGCTCTTTGAATATCATTTCCATCACATCGTGGGTCTGACTGATGCAACCAGTGGAACTGAAGCTTGCTTCCAAGGTGCTGGACTTTGGCGGGCGAGCAGCTCTGTCCAAAGACTTGCTCCTCAGGCCCCAGGTTTTTTTCCACATGCTGAGCTCGGAGTCTGAGGAGACATACTCCTGGCTCTTCTTCCATTTCCTCAACTTCCGTAAAGCACCAAGCTTGAGGTTGTGCAGTGTGCGGTCCCCTTCGGAACTGCCATCTGAAGGGGCAAGGCTACTCACACTCTTCCTGTTGCGTCTCATGGGCATCATGTGCAATGAATATTCTTTGCTCCTGTTTTGGTCTTTGGCTTCACTTAAAAATTCTGAGAATGAACTCTCATTGGAAGATGCGTCTTGAAAAGGATCTTCATTCTTATTTAAAAAAATTCTCTGTTGCAATCCATTCGCAATAGCTGCCCGATAGCTGAAAGTTGGAGACAGAGAAAATTTGTGGTTATTTCTCTCCTCTTTAGCTGACCAATTGCGAACAGAGGTATGCTTAGCTATTTTTTTTACTGTGCTTTTTAAACTAATTGAGAATAGCTTTACTTGTCCGATTTGGGAAATATTTAGTTCCTTTTTGCTTTGAGAGCCGTCTTGTTTATTCTTTATATTGTTTTCCAACTTCTTTGTAAACATTCCTTTGTAATTCCTGGATATGTAAAAAAGGTTTGGGTTCTGGAGGAGAGCGGAAACCATGGAAGGCAAGCTCAGTTATCCTTCCCCACAAAGATAGCAGTTCCTTCTTGACACAACCATTTGTGTGCTTCCAATGTAAGATGGGGCAGGGCTCTCTTAACGAGCCACAACAATAGACACTGGTATGTGTTAACCATGGTTGGCAAGTCTAAAGGCAAGAACAGCTTCAGGAAGGAGCTCACAGGTCTCAAAACTCCTGGTTCTATTTTCCGTTGCTCCCTGCAGCATCTAAAAAGCAAAGAACACTGTTACTATAACTTCCAAACTAAATTCATAATGTTATACATCTCAAAAATACTGAACACTTGCTCACCTGACATTTTGATACATAGAATTATTTAAAAAGTAATTTATGACAGTTGGAGAAACTGCATTTCCTATTTACAGAAGAAAAACTGATCAAGAGAGAAAGTAAGGTGTTTTCATCCACATTTCAGCAAATATGTCAGTTTTAGGGTTAGAAAAATGTTTTTTTTTTAAATAAGTGATGTATCAAATCAGAACTCCTCAACAGAACCTTTACAGTTGTGTTCTTAAGTTAGGTTTCCTTGGTGAAAAGAAACATTAAAGTCAGCAGGTCTCAAGTATGCAAAATGTTTTGCTCAAAGCCATTTGCAGTCAGGGAGTTAAATGTAGTCTATATAGAGGCTGCTTGCTAGTAATTATTTTCACCACACATAGGCAGTTTTACACTTCATACTTGTGCGTATTTTTAATTGTATCACTCAGAAGTCAGGAAAACTTTACACATAGAGTATTCAGATCTGATTAGGCCTTTGTCTTTACATCCACCTATTTATTCTGTTTTAGCATTGCTAAAACAAGTGCAACATAAGAACATTTCCTATAGCAACCCTCTAAGTGGTACGATGCAAAAAACTGTTACGTAATATGTAGTCGCAGAGATAATTTGAAAGAAAAACTCTAGACGTCAAGGGAAAAGAGAAAGAAAAAATAAGGAAAGAGGAGAAGGAAATTTGTTTCTCCTAAGAAGAAAAGTTTTGGGTTTTGGGTGGGGGGAAGAAGAGAGAAAGGAGTTTAAAAAAACCCTGCAATTTTTTAAAATAATGGTGAATATAAAACAAGCACACAGGATACAAATAATTAAAAGATTTTACAGTATCAGAACACCACAATTTTCTCTGTACACAAGATTACTATATAAAAGAAGAGAAAGTGTATCTTAATTAAATAAGACTTTTCTTAGAATCAAAAATCTATCAAGATATTAAAAATGAAGTGCTAATAATAGCTATAACTCAGAGACCAAAATTCAATAAACACGGTATGGTAATTTTTGTACAATTATCTGTTTATTTTCTATTCTAAATATATGATTATAAGGAGGAACATAAGAGCACAATAAATTATTATTTTCTTATTATATTACTTACATCTAATTTCCATTTTATTGTTGCCAATATAGCAAATCAACTATTTGAAGAGATGTTGATTCCTTAGGAAATCCTCAGATTATAGTAACATTTCTAAAATCTTAAACATATTTAAATTAAGTTAGTTCAAAGTTAATTAAGTTCAAATTCTCCCAGTGTATATTCTATAGTCTGGAATCTTTCTCCCTCCTGTCAGAAAGAAGGCTCTCTGAGCTCTCTCAGCTCAGACTTGCACAATGCTAGGTCCCTAGAGATCCTCTAGTCCAGCCTGCGGCCAATTGCAAGGCTGCATTACTAAAGTGTCTTCAAAAGATCTTCGCCAGATCTTAACAGCGGCACAGTAAATAGGGTGGTTCTTTCAGTGCAGCCATTGTGTGATCTTTGTATCCTGTGCTGCTTACCCACATTTTGGACCAGCTATGATTTCAAAGGGCTTTTAGCCCACAAAGCATGTTGTGATCATCAAGATAGGATGGCCCTACACCAGCTAAGTTCACTTCAGTCCTTGCAGGGCCTTTGTGAATTTTAAACAAGCTGCAATGCAAAATAAAAAAAGAACCAAACTGGGCTTTTGAGGTCAGCAAACACGTGAAAAGGCACTGTGACTAGGCTGCTGGAAGACAGCATGTGATCACGTGTCCATTTTGACTAATGCCCTCAGAAGCGAGAGACTACCAAGCCTCCCTTGGGAGACCACAAGTCCAAGGCGACACCAGAGGACAGTCAGGCACCCTGAAGCCACCTCCTTTTCCGATGTAAACAATGTGTTCATGGAAGCGCAAGCATTCACACCCTGCAGCTCAAAGTGCCTTGCCTGCTGCTCTGCCAAGGAAGGAGGAAGAAAGAGGAACCGGGAAGAAGAGAGATTGGCTGGAGACCAGCAGCTGCATCACAGGAGTTGTTATCTGCCTCCCTTTGCAGCATGCTTGGCCTCAACAGTATTTCCTAGGCACAGCAGCCTTGTGCTCCCGTCGGGCCTTAGGTCCTTCTCTGGACTGTAGAGAAGGATCAGGAACAAGGGGAAAGACCTTCCGGGAAGGCAAGGGACAGGCTCCCCATGAGGGCCGCAGCTTTGGACTGCAGGGAAAGGAGCCCAGGACGGTGTACAAAGTAAACATTGCAGCAGATCTGTGAGGAAACGCTTCGCGCTGGGATGCCTTCCGATCGTATTAATCCTGCCTTGTTTTTGCGGGCTGGACACTAACAACAACTAAAAGGAGTAGAGCGAAATATTTCTTCCCTCTTCTCCGCCACCGGCTGCACTTCGTTCCGGTCCTCAAACCGAATCTGAACCTGAGGCCGCCAGGCCGCTTCTGCCCTTCCCGCGTCAGTCCCACCGCTCCCCACATTTGGCGCCACGTCTGCCGCAGGAGAGACGGCCTCCGGGAAGAGCTTCGCGCTCTCGGAAAAGCGGCCTCGCCGACCACCCCGCTCGGGCTTCCTTCCTGCGGCGGGGCGAGAGCCGCGGCTCGGAAGCTTTGTCTCGGCCGCAAAGGGGCGGCGCCGCTCGGTCCGCCTCCTTCGGCCAGCAACCGCGGACGGCCTACGGGCGACCGTTCCCGCCGCCCTAGTCCCGCTCTCAGGGGTCCCGCGGGGCGAGGCGCGGCGCCGCGCCAGCGATGCCCCGAGAGAGGCAGGGAGCTCCGAAGGAGGAGCCAGCGCCTCAGCAGCCGGTCGCTCGCCGCCCTCCCTCAGCCTCCCGGGATCCCCTGAGAGATGCCCAGCGCGCCCAAACCTCGAGCACGGGGCGGGGTCGCTCGCACCGAGAGGCCTCCTAGCTTGGCTCGCAGCCACTGGCCTCCCACCCCCAAACAGGCTCTGCGTCTCGCCAGCTCCCCGGAGCGCCCGCGCGGCCAAGGCGAGGCTACCGGCCGGAGGAAACCGCGGCGCTTCTCCGGTGTGAGGAGGCAACCGCCCGATCGGCCTCGCACCGGCAGGCAGCACCTGTTCCAGGCAGACCGGGCACCGGGAAAGTGAACCTCTCCCGGCCTCCCGCGCGGGCCCCGCGGCAGCCCCATGGGAACTTACCGGGCAAACTTGGGCGGTTGCGAGCCTGCAAAGCGCCTCGGCCCGGCTGGCACAAGCGGCTGGGCTCGGTTGCGGGCCAGAGCCGCGGCGAGGAGAGGCGCCGGCGGTGTCGCTCCTGGGTCCGCAGAGCTAGCGAGCGATCGCCGACTCAAGTGTAGCGCTAAAGCTGCCTCCGCCGGCGGGCGGTTCCTCGGCGCGAGCTGAGAGCGCAGCCAGCTGACTCCAGCCGCTGCTAGTGCTGAGGCTGAGGCTGCTCGGAAGGCAAAGCCCGGCGCGGGCGGAGCGCTTCTCTCCGGCACCGCCCCCGCTCCTCGGGGCCTCGTCTCTGCCCGCGCCAGGGGAAGCGCGCCCGCAGCTCCAGAGGAAAGCGCGCTGAGCCAGGGCGGCGTCCGGCCTCACGCGCCACCTGTAATGGACGCGACCCTTCTCCTCCGGCGTTCGCGGGAAGGCTCGGCTGACACCCGCTGCTTCGGCTGCGATCGAGCCTCCAGCGCCGACGGCACTGCACCTCTGCAAAGCGCAGGACACGGTCAGAGCGAGGCCGCTGGCGAGAGAGCCCGGGAGGCACGGCCACCTGATCGGCCGAGGAAGGGCTCCTTCCCGCGCGGCTCGGTCGGGAAGGGGCCAGAGGCTAAATCCCCCCTCCCCGCCAGGTTTGCCCCATGTGCAGTGGAGCCTCTCCGGCTCTTCCCAGGTTAGGGTGCAGTTAGGTGACGGGGGGGAGGGGGACAACCGCCTGCCCCCCCCCCTTCAGTTACTGCCGGGTCTGCGCGGTGCGGAGGTCGCCTCCCGGGGGAGCCTGGCGGAGTTGGTGCCCCCATCAGTCGCAAAGGAACCTTGGGCGCGTCTGCGGGCTAGGCGCCTTCGAAAGGAGGCCAACGCGTGGCTGAGAGGCTTTCGGCTCGACGCCGGGGGAGCGCGGGTCTTCGACGGCCAGCTGTTGCTGCGTCCCCGTTGGATCGTTGCGCCTGGGGCCAGTTTTGGTAGGCAGCGAAACCTTCCCAGACCCTCCCGCTCTTAAGGAAAGCGGTTGGTTGTGGTCTTTTTGCCAACGGGTGAGAGTGGGTAGCGTAAACCAATGCCAGGGCAGTCCACTCATTGATGGCAGCTCTCAATACATCCAGAACCCCTCCTGAAAGCAGGACAGCCCCAGCCCTGAGATGAAGGCCACCCCTGCCTGGTTGCAGAGCTGGCTGGGCACCAAAGGTCACGGCCTCTCTGGCTTGGCAGGCACCTGCCATCATGCCTCTGTGTGTCCCTGCCCCTTTGGGGAGTCCCCAAGTCCACTGCAAGCAAGGTTTCTGTGCAGTGAGAGTAGGTCCTGTGAAGAGGTTGCCTAACACTTGTCAAAAGTGTAAACACCAATAGAGCCATTTAGTAACCTACATTTTTGAACAAGGTCACCAATAAGGGAAAGAACTGCAGGTCCATTCAAGCAGGATTTGCACTCGGTCTTCTCCCAATAGGGCCAGTTTGCTTTGGGAGTCTTGCGGCTTCTTTGACGGAAGGGCCCTCAGAGGCCTGCCCCGGGGACCTGTTCTGCTGTCACTTGCTGATGGCATTGCAGCAGCTTGTGTTTTAGAATGTGGCTCCAGAGAGCATCTGTTAAAGTCAATTACAAGATTATCGATCTACCGTGGAATTAAAAGACCATTGAGGTCTAGTCCTGCCAACAAACTGTCTGGGGATTTTTATGGATTAGCATGTAATAAAATAAGGCGCACTTTCCCTGCTTTCTAACAAAGTGAGTGGGGAAGATAAATAGTTTGTGCCAGCAACTGACAACTGCAGAGGACCAAGTGGTTCATCAAGCTCTAGAAAGCTTCTCCCCACTCCCAGGCCACATCTTCTGTCCTGCACAGGAACTTCCGTTTCCTATATCCGTGCCATCCCTCTCCCCACCGGTCATCTCCATACGTCCTTCAGGATCAAAATGACCTGACCTGGATGACTGTGCATCTGCACCAGTTGTTTACTTTAGAGGGAAAACAATGGCTTTGAAGCAGAGCAAAATAGATCTTCTTACACTACTACTGAGGGGTACATTTGCAACGGGAGGGGGTGGAGGATGACATCACCCAGTCTTGCATTTAAGAAGAGGCTGAGGGTGCTGGTGCAAGGGACGATGAGGGTCCTGATGATGGGGCAAGCAGAGGTATAGTTTTGTCTCAGGTCTGGGAACAGAGCAGTCACAGCTTAGAGTCTTGAGCTTGCGAATGCCATCTGAGCCCCTTTCTGCAATTTTTACAATACCTTCATGGACCACTGGAGTTGTATCAGTGGACTAGAAAAAGGGAAATCCTCTCCCTTGGTACAAAAAGCAGAACTATGGGCTTGTCAGCATGAGATTGGCCCTCACAAAATTCTGGAACAAATGATTAAGCAGTTGTCTGTGAGCATTTTGAAAATAATTTACTGCTTGTCAGGAGCCAGCATAGATTTATCAAGAATAAATTGTGGCCAAATAACCTGATCTTCTTTTTTGACAGGGACCTATTTAATTGTCAGCAGGAATGTGATGGATATCGTGACTTCAGCAAAGCAGTCAACAAGACCTCCCATGGTACATGACAAAGTGGGGCTTGGATTCTGCTGCTGTTAGATGGACATGGATGGTTGAAGAACCATAGCCAGCAAGTGTATATCCAGGCTGGGGGGAAATGTTAAGTAGCAGACTGCAGGACTCTGCTCTAGGCCCTGTGCTGTTCAATATATTTGCATATTACTTGGATGATGATTAGGAAATATAATTGAACTTCGGACAAAATTTAGCTACACAAAAGAAACATCTGCAAACTACCTAGTAAGGAAAATGGCATGAATATGGGATGGAGAAGAGTCATAGATCAACTTTTCCTTGATCCTTCAGTAGCCTTTGGTGCCATCAGTCATCACAGCCTTTGGAGCAGCTTAAAGAAGTAGGGATGTACTTTCCTTGGTAGAGAGATCTGGCCCCAAACCTCTGCTTTGCAGGATGTGGAGGACTCAACTCTTTTCCTGATCCTATTTAACTTCTATATGAAGCCACCGGGCAAGAGAACTTGTTGGTACTCTATGTGTAATCTCTGTGGCTCTGTGTAATCTCTGTGGCTCAACTGTGGAATACTTGGTACTCTCTGAGCTTGGTTGTTTGCTTGCAGATATTTCATTACTCAACACCATCAGTGCTAGTGAGTTTGGGGTTTGCTCCCTGTTTATGATGTGGCTTGACCTGCCAGTGTTGGTAGCAGTGTGATTTTCTCCTTGGTAGTTCCTTGATTAGGATATCTTTTACTGTTTAATGTTTGTGGGATGTTAACCCCTGCTTATCTGGGTGTTAACAGCTAGAGAGGATGTCTTCTGGTCTTTTGATTGTCTTCTTATTGTCTCTTTTCAATGGTGTAAAAATGTAATTTATTTCTATGTGAATGCTGATGGCTGATTTGTCTGAATGCCAAGCTTCTAGGACTTCCTGAGCATTTTGGGGATTTAGCTTGATCTAGTTTTAGCTTGGTCTAGCCTTAGGTGTAGGATACTCACACTTTCCCAATCAAAACTATGGTTGAGTCTGTCTATGTGTTCTGAAATTAAGGAATTTTTGTCCTGTCTTCTGGGTGTTCGTGGACACCCTCTGCTAGTCTTCTGCCAATTTGTCCTGAAGAATGGCAGTTACAGGGCTTTATTGCTAGCAGAGGCACAAGTAACCATTCAAAACCAGCACCTACAAATGACATTTCATTCTCCACTATCTGAAATTAAGCCCAATTGTAAAGGTAAGTTAATGCCTGAGCGTCCTCTTGTGGATTTGTGAAGAATTGTGATTTCAGCAGGATACCTTTTTTTTTCAACTTTCATTTTTGGTTTTTGACTCCATCTTCTTTCAAATGGTTTTATCTTGGTTATTTTTAATATAGTTTTCTTTTCTAAAAATGAGTTAATTTAGATTTTTATTTTTACATATATTGTTATTTTATATTAGTTTTATAGTTTACCTTTACTAAAATTTAATTGAATTTTCAGATTAAGAAACTGAAAGAATTTTTAAGAAACTGTTTTATGAAACATTTTGAGACAATTTAGCTGGCTAGAGAATTCTGGGAGTTGAAGTCCACAAGTCTTTAAAGGTGCCAAGTTTGGGGACCCCCGCCCTAAGGGAACTCTAAATACTTAAGTCAATTTTTGTCTGCACCAGATCAAACCCTCTATTTTGTATTTCCATTCACTTTTTATGTACATGTTAGCATACACAAATGTTGACCCAAAATTCCAAAAACTGTTGGCTGCTCTACAAAACTGATCAGTTGGGGAAGGGGCCACTGGGGTTCCCAGTCTTGGCTCAGGCGGAGTGTGCTGTCCAGCCAGTGTATGGGAATTGGATAGTTAGGTAGCAATTGTGAGCTGTCCCCTTAAGGGAATGCATTATGGTAAATGTAGTTAAAGGTATCCTGGGAAATGTAGTTCATGTCACGTGGCCACATCTGTAATCCCGATTGGTCACTAATTTGACCCTTGATGGGTTGGGGGAGTTTTTCCCTCACTTTCGCCTGAATTCCCTAACTCATGGCAGCTGCTTTCTATCGCTACGAGATGGGTTAGGAGATAACCATCTTTTACCTACCAATCAGATATGCAAAGGAATTGGATATAAAGAAATGTGAGTCATGAAGATACCTGATGAACCAATAATAAATACTTTATATTGATGTTTTGTTGAGTTTATCTACCTCTGTAGAGAATACAGAAAAGTAAAAGATGATTATTTGTATTCCTGAAGCCCAAGAATAGTAAAAGGATTGCTTAATCTGAATTCCTGATGCCAAAAGAGGATTAAAAAGTAAAAAGATGTATCTGGATGTGAAATTTGGATTTCTGTGTTAAAGACAAAGATATGTGCCAGGAATGAACGTGGAATGTCTTTATGCCTTATGCCCCCTCTGACTTTCAAAGACAATTTGAACCAGCAGGCAAGGGTTAGAGATTGCCCCCCTTCCACTTGTCTTCCTGCTATTTCAAAGACTCATTTTACATAACAAGAGGGAAAGCAAACTTCCCACCTTTCAAGGGACAGACAAGCAGCTTCCTTTATTTCATCACTCCCTGGGCTAACTCAAAGAAAACCAATCTAAGCAAACTACCGTAAATCAGATATACAAAGGAATTGGACATAAAGAAGAACTTTTTCAGAAATGTGAGTCATGAAAATACCTGATGAACCAATAATAAATACTTTGTATTGATATTTTGTTGAGTTTATCTACCTCTGTAGAGAATACAGAAAAGTAAAAGATGGTTATCTCCTAACCCATCTCGTAGCGATAGAAAGTAGCTGCCATGAGTTAGGGAATTCCCCCAACCCATCAAGGGTCAAATTAGTGACTAATTGGGATTATAGATGTGGCCATGTGACATGAACTACATTTCCCAGGATACCTTTAACTACATTTACCATGATGCATTCCCTTAAGGGGACAGCTCACAATTGCTACCTAACTATCCAATTCGCATACACTGGCTGGACAGCACACGGAGACTCCAGAGGGAGTCCCAATGGCTGAAAGGTGATGGCTAGAGAAATATTTGGTTCTCAAACATCTTGGTCCCAGGTTCCCTTTACCTTGCATTCTTAAAATGACTGAGGACCCAAAGAGATTTGCTTTATATGGGTTATAGCTATTGATATTTACTGTGTTAGAAATTAAAACTAAGGAATGTTAAAATGTTTAGCTATTTAACACACACACACATACACCCTGGAAGATCTGAGGAGGACTCGGTGGTTGTCTGGCTCCTTTGGGACACTTCATTTGGCAGCCTGCAGCATAAGACTAACCCAATATGTTGGCTGGCTTGATGCAGTTGGCTGCCGAACCCATTGGAGGCCTGAGCTGGGACAGCGCCCGCTGAATGGCTTGCAAGGGGCTACTTGTGCTTTGTCTGGGTAGGTGGTCATCTTGCAAAGCAACTTTCTTTTGAGAAGTTTCTCTTTCAATACCAATGTGAGGTACCCAGAAAAGCTTCTGGCAGGGAATAAGAGTTATACAATCTTCTCTGGATATTTCCAAAACAAGGAAAACATTCATATGAAATGGACATTTGATGATAGGATGTACCCCTTGTTAAAGCTAAAGTCAGCCAAACCTGTATTTTGGAAACATTACCTTTCTCTTATAGAAAAGAATAACATCCCTGCATCCTCTTCAATTGACTGAAAATCTTCCCTGCCAAACAATCAACATAACTGCTAAATATAATTGTTTTAAAATGCTTTAAGACTGTGCTGAGAATTAATATAGAAGAAATTGACTGGTAGTTTGCAATTTAAAAAGAAAAGGAAGAGAATGGAATGACTGCAGAAACAGAAAATACCCAGGCCTCCATTTCATCATGTCTCCTGAGTGCCTGTCAGCCAGCACTTGGACTTCCCTTCCCAGGGCTGAGCTGCAGGGGGAGAGAAACAGAAGCCAGCAGAGACAAGTTTTCCCTTGCTGAGACAGAACCAGTTCTAACCTTCTTTGCAGCTCCCAGCCCACCTTGGAAACGTGACTGGAGGCGGAGGAGGAAGGAGCCCTTCCCAAGGACACCAGTTGAGTACAAGAGAGCTTTCCTCTGCTTAAGGAAGCCCCTGGACTGGATCAGAAGAACCCCACTTCCAGGAGGAAAAACCTCATGCTGGTGAGTAAGGGGCAAAAGGAAAGTGAAGGATCTCTCCTTCCTCATCTAGCCCCATATAACCTCCTGAATCCAGACTTCCCATTAGCCAGAAAGAGTCACTGATTGTCCCTGAGCACAACCGCAGATTAGGACAGGAAAAAGGACAGGAGCTGCCACAGAGGCTGCTGGGGGTGGGGGGGAGGCAGGGAGAGAGAGAGAAAAAAAAACCTACATGCCGATCTGAGCACAGTCGCTGTCCCTGGACTTGCCTAGGTTGTTCTGGGCGGGCAACATGGGTTTCCTCAGCTTGTGGGGGAAATGTTCAAAAATATCAAAGAAGTGGAACTGTGAAGTATCAGGAGCAGAGCAATAAACTCTGGTGTCCCCCTCCCCTCCAGACCATAGGAACATTTTGGAAGAAGGGTGATTTTGTTTTCCCATCCTGATGACCAATACTCTTGTGTCCTGTTGCAACAGGGATAGGTGCTTCTGTGTGGCAGGAACAGGATTGCAATATCAAAAGAGCGGGCCAAGCACAGAGTGAGTCCAAGGTCAGAGTGCCATTAACCTGCTTCCACCCTTGGCTTTTGATCTCAGAGCATTTCACCCCTGATGACCATGTTGACTTGTGCTCAGTTGTGTGGCTTGTTCCCTCCTTTCTTTTTCAGAGCTGCTAGACTATGCTTTAGCTCCTGCCATTCAAGCAGACGCGGGCCTTCCTCTTTAGGCAAGCTTTGGGAGACACCCCAGTGGGGTACCGTTGCAGGGTCTGGATTGGATTAATAGAGGTGGCTCTTTTACACTCTTGAGGCTGCTGCAGCCTAGCCCGAATCTTGGGGTTGGGTGGTACAAAAATGCAATGAGCAAACATGTTGCCACTTCCTTCCTGAGCAGAGTCCAAGTAATTGGCACACCTTCTTCCAAGTCAGAGTCAGCCATCAGCTTCACAGTGAATTTTTCTTCAATTATTTGGGTTTCATGGCAAATACCATTTGGGCTGTGCAACTTTTAGATCTGGCCACTTCCATCACCTCTTTGTGTGATTTTGTACAAACTCTCCCTGCGGGGCATTTTTATATTCTTTCAAAATATCCGAGTAGAATTATAAAAGAAGTGGGAGTATGAAACCTATTTTCCCAATCACTCTTTTGCTCTTTTTAAATGGTTTAAAATAAATTGTCCCAGGATAACACATATCAATAACCTGAACTACAACCCAAAAAAAGGGGGGGAAGTTTTACAATAGTTGGCGAAAGCCTCCTGTGCTGTCCAGACAGTTTAGAGTTAATGGGATTTGGGATAGTTAGTTAAGAATTGTGAGCTGTCCCCTTAAGGGAATGCATCATGGTAAATGTAGTTAAGGCATCTTGGGAAATGTAGTCCATGTTATGTGGTCACATCTGTAATCCGGATTGGTCACTAAATTGGCCCTTGTTGGGTTGGGGGAGGCTCCCTCACTCTTGCCTGAATCCACCATTACCATGCAGTCGCTTCAATCATCATGGGGTTGAGATTTTATTATCTTTCTACACCACAATTCAGATATGCAAAGGATTGGACATTAAGAAGAACCTCGTCATAAGTGTGAGTTGATAGGATGCCTCATGAACCAATAAAAAGACTTTGTATGGATGCTTTGTGGAGTTACTCTGTCTGCTTTATGCCATCCACACATTAATAAGCAGAACAGTAGAAAGATAATTTATCTTGATTCTTGGAAGAAGTAGAGTGAAGCAAAAGTAATTTGAATTTTGTGATAAAGACAAAGATATTTGAAGCCAGGAGTAAATGTGCATGCTATTCCTTTGTACTTTGGTTCTTTCTCCCTCAAACCTCCCATCGCGGCTGCAGGAAGGGGCAAATTCACCCTCCTTTTCTCTTCAGTGAAAGAAATGTTGTGTCTCAGATTACAGCTCCTAACTGAGAAAGAACCAATTTGCAAAACAAAGGGAGGAGCCAGGTATTACCCATGTACCCCTGCCTTCCCTCAGTTACTACCTACAAACTCCTTTCAAAAGCAGATGAAGAGTCAAAAGTAGTATCTTCTTGTGTTCTAAAAGAAAAGCTAAATCTGCTCTGCTCATTCAAACTGAAAAGCTCAGCGTTTCTTAAGCTCTGGCCTGCTTTGAAAAGGCAATTAAGAGGGGCCCTTTTCTTCTCTGGCCGTTTTATTGGGGGTCATAATTCATTAGTTGAAGGACCATCTTAACCTCCCATGCTTGATTTTTCAGCAAAGTCCTGTGTGTGCAAAGGCCTTGTGTCAGTTCTGTGGGACCACACCGCACTGAGACAGAGGGAGGCCTGTGGAAGCCCCTGGCACCTTGGGTGGCCATGTACCCTCTCTTGCTCTAAGGTGCTCTATTTCCACTCCTCCCTTCAAATCTCAGGTGAGGTGCAACATAAACTATCTTAATGATGTGCCACTAAAAGACATGAGAAGACCAATTCAAAATTCCACCAACTTAGGGCATTTCGATTGAATCATTGTCCTGTTAACTAATTAAGAAAATAATTATTGCCAAGGAATCCAGAGAAAAACCATTCCCCACTGAGAAAGAGTGGCATTTGTGATCAACAGCTGGAAAGGCTCTGGCTGTGTCCTCACAATGGTGCCTAGTGACATTAGTCTTCCTTTTTGGAAGCAAAAGCTGTAGCAGACTCTAGCTCACTGCCTGGCCTGGTCTCCCAATCAGAGCAGGTACATGAATGAGGGGCAAAACAGGGCACAATCCCTCCCATTTCTCCACCCCACACCTCCCCTAATTGGTTTCAGTTTTTTTCTAACATATATACTTCTCTCCAATACATTTTCATACTGTGTCCAGTATACTTATTTGTCTATTTCTAAAATCTTTTCTGAGTGGCCCTTAGCTTCCAAATTCCAAATAAATTTATTGAATTGAAAGCTTTATTTATTTAGTCATCCATTAATCACATTTATATAGACGGATTAAATAGACAGATGGTCACAGCTTTCTAGGCAGTTCACACAATAGATGTAAAGTACAGTACAGATATGGCCTAGAAGAAGGTGGCGTTCAACAGACATTTGGTTAAAACCAGCCTAGGCTGGAAAGAGAGAAGGAAGTGAGAAAGAAATTTAGCATTACCTCACCTTGATTCTCTTGGATATGGGAAAGGGAGCAGGGGAGAGAAGCTCTGCCAGGCTTCCAAGGGTATGTTAATTATAGTTGCAACAATAAAGTCAGTACCAGGAGTTATATGGTTGTTATTCACCCTTGTGGCCTAGTTTGAACTAATTAAAGCTTTTAGACTTTTCTCAGAGGGAATCTCAGATATAACAGATTCCACTGACCATCTAGAAAGTTAAGAGAGCATGGATTACTACAATTGCAAATGGCAGAGCAGATAAGTGACAATCTCCATTTCACTGAAGCCTAATTAAAAATAGCTGCAACTGGCTGACTCTATTGAATGCCAGGAGAGCCAAAGCTACCCATTTGAAGGAAAATGAAAACAAATGCAGAATAGGCCCCTCTCTCTCTAACATCTGGGCAAGGAAGAACTGTGAAACAGAAGAGGCCAACTCCCTTTGAGTTGTCTGATTTCTTTGTCCATTTTTAGACAAGTCAAGAGAGGAAAATTAATTTGTTAGGAACACTGACATTGCTTGGATTTATTGATAGTTGCCTAAGCTATGCAAAAAGTCCAGGTAAGGAAAATCACAAATGAAGGAATTAAAAGCATTAACACAATCCAAAGGAAAACAGCTTAGAAAACTCCTCTCTATCTACTGTTTAAAAAATTGTCCCTGTCTTTTCAGGCAAAGCTACCATGAGGGGTTCTGTTCAGATAGTGACCCTGTGGGGGAAACAAGCCCCTCCCCACAGCATTACAGCTATCCTCATCACAGAGGACCAGAGAACAATCGTCACAGGGAGCCACGAAGGCCAAGTCTGCCTTTGGGACCTGCTGCCAGACCTCCAGGTGTGAAATGGCTTCCTGGCTCCTTCCAGGGCTGCCCCCAGCTCCAGTCTGGTCAGAGGGAAAGCTCCTCAGCGAGGACTACCGCTCTCCAGGCAGAATTAGCCACTCCTTTGGGGGATCCCCTAACCCAGGGGTGTCAAACTTGTGGGCCGCGGGCTGGATGCGTCACCTGCTGGCCCCGCCCATGCCCGGTTTAGTGAAGGGAGCGGGCGGGTGAAAGTCCTGATACATCACGTGATGCCACCGTGATGATGCAAGTTTGGCACCCCTGCCCTTACCCTATCACAGGCCGGGGAGGAAAAGTTTAATTCTTCTCAGTAGAATTTTCCATTTATCTGCTCTAATCAAGAACATATAATCCATTATTGAAAATCAGTCCTTTTGACCATGTTATACAATTAACCTTTTGCCCTTCTAGATATCCTCAAGGCAGATGCTTTTGGGGCACACAACATCAGTGACGTGTTTGGCAAAGGCAAGAAATTTTGAGAAGCAACCGTACGTGGTCAGTGCTACTGAGAACGGGTCAGTCCCTCAACATTTCCCATGACTTCTCATCTACGGAAAGTTCTGAGTTGCAGGAAATAGACGTACTGTTTGGAACAGTAGAGATTGGTGCCTTGTGGCTTTTCTTAAGAGTAATTCGTGCTAAGGTAGGCCAAGACTGGTATGATTATTTCTGAGGTTTCAGGTGAAAAAGGGGGCTAGCTAGAGCCCTGGAAGGTGTTTTAATCGAAGTGGATGGCCCAAAAGATTGATCCCCAAGGGAAGATCGATCTTCTGAAATAAAGAGAAGAGATAGGAGCCTTGAGCCATTCTCTAGAAACACAGGAACCTTCGTGTAACCTGCCTCTGATGTTGGCTGCTAAGAGAAGCAAGGTAGCTTGTTCAATGTCTGAGCCAAAGCTATTTTCTATGCTTTTTTAAAGACAGCTCATGAGGATGTTGACAGAACTATTCCACTGTAGGTGAGGAAACTTAAGCCTTAACAATTTAAAAAGGCTGATTTCATCATATTTCAATAAAAACTTGTTTCAGTGTAACTTATACCTTATCAACTTCCATCTGTCCCTAAATTTCAAAGTAAATCCCCTCCTGGATATATGTGAGTGTATCATAGCACATCATCAATTGTTGTTTTGGCAGAGAGATGAGCATTTGGGACATCGCCAGTGGACGGTGTGTAGAGAATACAAGACTTCCCTTTCGGCATACGGCCATCTGTGTAAGTAGAGCATATCCTTACCTGTATTCTCTTGAGCACCATCTCCTAGCAGCTTCTTCTTACATAGGTCTTGTTGATATCTCCAGTAGTTTGATGAAAAAAATGTTCCAGAGGTGTGAAAGGACTAAACTGAATACAACCTGAGTTTTATACTTATATTTTTTTTAAAATTGAGTAAAGTTACAACTGAACGAAGATCTCACCCAATGCTTAGAAGTCACAGGCTTCTGATAAGCACTAGGGATTCAGGAATGCTTAGACTGAATCTGGCATGCTGTTTCTTTTTTGGGTGGTGTTACATCCATTAGCTTCTGTCTAGCACTGTGCTGAGCTGAAGCTGCTGCACTTCCTTCTTTGGCTTTGGAAGGAGGGAACCGACTAGACAAGACCGGGCCACCAACAAAGCATGTAGCTCCTGCTGCCATGGAAATGCAGCTGCACATATCTCCAGTTCCTGCTGTGGTCTCTCTAGCAGTGGGGCCATGAGCTGAAGTGAGCCTACCTGCAAGATGGCTGCAGGCTTGGAACTGGTAGAGAAGCCACTGGTTTCAAACAGAATCTGGAGATAGCTGCAACAAAATGCAATGGACTCATTTTATTGCATTAACCTGCTTCTGTATTGCAGTGCCTGTTGAAGTGCATCAAATTTAGTTTTAGAATTCGTATGCTCAGGAAACATTTATAAATGGAACACAATCACGTGATTTGCTTGCATCATGGGTGAGAAGCAAAGTGGAGTCTCTCTTCCACTTGTGCATGATCTTTCTGTTTTGTGAACTAGGGATGGTTTACTAGCATTTGTCCGCAGAAGGAAGTATCTCCTTCATGCATCTTTGGAACAGCACATAGAAGAGATTGAAATGGGGATGGAAAAGGGTCCACAGGACTCTCTTTATAGCTTGAAACAGCCCAGAATCAGGTCTAGGATGCTACTGTGAGCCGCTCAGATGCATCATTTTGGTCAGCCACTAGAGGGCAGTATGCAACTTGGCCTGATCCCCATGTCTCTCAGGTGGGCATGCTGTTTGGTAAAGGGTGTTTCCAATTAATGTCTGGTAGGAGTCAGTCTTGGGAAACAGATGTGCTTCTCAGCTAATCTGTCTTGCCTTTTTCCCTTTGTACAGTATTATCACAGCTCATTTCGTATGGCAGGAGAGGGCTGGCTGGTCTGTTGTGGGCAGTATAACGACATCCTCATTATTGATGCGATAACCCTGGTTGTGCTTCACACATTAACCTCTTCTTCCTCTTCAGACTGGATCAGTTGCATGTGTTTAGTGCATTCTCTGAGGATTCAAGGTATATTAGCTGTCAAAATCATGCAAGTTGGATGTTTCTATGCGAAGTTATCATCCATGCTTCTCCATAGATACCATAATATATAGGAGGATTGCTGTAATTATATTGGTTTACTTGTCATTTCTTTGGTGAGTGGGTGGGCACATGCCTGTTTGGAAATTACAGAAATTGGTCAGAGCTGCAGAATACAGTAATGTACAATGTTGTCAAGAAGGCTGATATTTCACTCCCAGAAGAGCCTCCCTCTTGCTGGGGAAAAAGGCTGGATTCTGTGGGACCCCTTTTCTTCTGGCCACACTTCTTAGGCCCTGGGACACATCAGGATTGCTGGTGCAAGGACAGTTTTGCCCGCTCTCAGGACCCTGGGATAGTGAGCAAGAGCAGAGCAAGCCTCACCTCTGAAGGTTCTGAAACAGGAGCTGCAAGGACCCTAAATCCACTCACAGATATGAAGCGGGGCACCATGAGGTGCTCCTTGGAGGCTGGGTTTAGGTGCATTGGCAGGGTCTTCCCTTCCATGTTATCTTGGGCAGGCAAGAGCAGCCGTGCCATTTTCCTGCCCGCCACTCCTCGTGCCCCCTGCATATGACTCTCCCACAGCCATCCTGTTTCGCTTTTCCAGAGGATTCTTTACTAGCCGTATCTGCAGCAGGAGACCTTAAAGCCTGGGATTTGTCATCTTCAATCAGCAGCATACAGGTGAGAAGCAGCAAAGGTCCATATCCTGGGCCAGGTGCCTCTTTCCCTTCAGTCTGGCAGTGTTGATGCAGGAGGGTTAGCAACATCCCTGTGAGTGGACATAGAGGGCCCCAGGTAGTGTTGAAACTTCTGGAAAGTTCTGCATCCAGGCCCCAAGTTGAATGCAAAGCAAGTTTTCAGCTAGAAAGGAGTGATCATAGCTGATGTTAAACATGATGGGAAATTAATTTCCTGGACATGACATGGACATGACATGACATTACACGGGGGAAAAAACAAGTCAGGTTTTTTTTAAAGGCCCAATTCCTATCTCAGACAGATCAGAATAACTAGAAAACAATTTATCCTACAAAGAATTCCTAAGATTTGGTTGCAATTATATTTCTAGAATAAATTTCCTAAAAGAATCCAAATATTAAAACATGTATATTTCCAAACTAGAAAATATGCATAACTTTCTAACTGTCCTAAATCAGATTTTGTATGGCTTTTGGCATAAGACCTCATAACTAAGTAAATTCTGAAGGAGTACAAAGGGGCATAAGGGTTATTCTAGGAAATGTCACGATGCACGAACACTCTCTTTTCTCAGAAAAAACAGGAATTTAAGGGAAAGATCAGTTTAAATAGTTTCTGTGCTCCATAGATACAGTATAAAACCTGTCATCAGTCAGTCGTATGGGGAGTGGAGCCAGTGGATCCTCTCTGACTTTTGCTGTTCGTTTTGCATGCTTGGTCCCGTCTTGGGTTTTATTTCGCCTAACCTATGACAGGGTAGAGAATGTCCTTGAGGCCTCCTAAAATCCAAAACTGCCACAAACAAGACAGCATTGTTTAGATGTTGAAATCTTATAAGAGAGCTGACAAGGGGATCTTATGTTCCCTTTGCCATCATAGCTTGAGAGCATGCTAAAATACAAGAGAACTGAAAGGGAATAGATTGGAAAAGGAGTTCAAAATATAGCCATCTCTCTGTTCTTTCCATTAAATCTGATCGATGGGCTCAGGAAACCAAATACCATATTTGGGAGAGGCAAATTATTCCCTCTTAATCAAGCCAATTGGTCCCCTGAGTCAACTTTTACTTTATAGCCCAACTGCAGTGATGACTGACCATGTTATTTTTCTTTTTTCCATTCCTCTCCCCAAATGACCTTCTCTTTTTCTTTCAATGTGCAGGAGAAGCAAAACATTTTCGAGAGAGAATGCCAGCCTCTGGGCTGCACACTCTGCAATGCAATCCGATTTTGCATTTATACGGAGAGGCTTCTCTTAGTTGTATTCTCCACCTGCTGGAAGGTATTAGTTAAGCAACGCATGCAAATGTTAGGCATTTCCTTCACAAATAACTTTAAAAGCTTATCAAAATGCAGAGGCTGAGTGAAACCTGAAAAAATCATATACGAATTGTTATAGAGAATCAAGTTATACTAAATGATCATGAATAGACTAGTGTTAATAAACCAAATCAGACCAAACTAATGTTATTGATTTTAATACACATCCATTTTCCCCAATTTGAGAAACTAAATTAAAATTATACGTTCACTATGTGAACGTACATGTTTCATTCCTTTACAATAATAGATCCAAAGAATTTTCTTGCCTTTGCAAAAGGCATCTTGTTATTCTAGGTGTTTCCTCCCGTGATTCTGATAACTGTAGTGATTGAATGAGTTTAATAAATGAACTGCTATGCCCTGAGCTGATGAACTGTCTGGCTACGGTATTCCTGGTTGTGCCAATGCTTTTCTCCAGTGCACTTGCTGGACAAAAAGACGCAGTAGTGGGATTCAAATTTTTTTACTACCAGTTCTGTGGGCGTGGTTTGGTGGGCGTGGCAGGAGAAGGATACTGTAAAATGTCCAGTCAGAAGCGGGATTTGCTGATTTTCCAAACTATTCAAAATTTCCACTACCAGTTCTCCAGAACTGGCCAGAACCTGCTGAATCCCACCTCTGGCCCCACCCCCTTCAGAAATCTTCCAGAAGACCTTCATCACACTCAGATTTTTCACGGTTCCAAGATTCCTCTTGTGTGTTCTGCTTCCAGATTCACATTGCTCCCATGCTCTGTAACTGCTTCCTCTGATGGGAGGGAAGTGGAGGGTTAGAGACCAGAAGGGGATAGCTACCTTTAATTTCCCTCTTAAAAGCAACAGGAGGTTACCTTCCCCCTTTTTGTCTCTGGCTTCAGGTGTATGATTACTGTGACTTTTGCTTGCTATGGACTGAGTTTAGCCCAAGCAGCCAGGCCTTGGCA
Source organism: Bungarus multicinctus (assembly GCA_023653725.1). NCBI lineage: Eukaryota > Metazoa > Chordata > Lepidosauria > Squamata > Elapidae > Bungarus > Bungarus multicinctus. Next base: position 22,977,917 of record CM042843.1, read on the forward strand.
GGAGGAGAAATCCTTGCTGCCCACAGGTTGATCATTTGGACAGAAGACGGGCGCGGCTACATCTATCAACTGGTGAACAGGTGAGACACACCAAGTGCAAGGGAGTTGGCAGAAGCACCACCTGGAGCCTGTGAAGTCTTTTGATGGCAAAACCCTCCACATTTCTAAGATCCTAACTGGGGGACCTTCCCTTTGGCCCATGGAGCTTTCGGTCAGGCAGCTGCTGCCCTTGTTGGCCAAGAGGGCATGCTCTTGGGGCAATTCCCAGAAGGAAGTGTTTGCTAACGGAGGAGTTTCCGTTCCATGCATTGTCAGAGGACTGATTGTCCCTCTTCCCATGTCTTTAGTGGCCTTTCACGGAGCATCCAGCCATCCAAAGGAAGGGTGCTGAAAGAAACAGTTCGTCCTGTTTTACTCTCTTCTACTGAGGTGCAAGGCAACAAAGTAAGTTGGCTGGGTTTCTAGAGACTTCACTGGGTTTCCATAAATTACCAACCAAAGCCCATAAAGCCAGGAACTGAGGGCATTATCTCCAAGGATTTTCAGTTTGCCATTGGAATCTCCATGGATTCCATTATAGGAAATTAAAGGATTTTAAAATGGCTCCTTGCTTTCTTTCATGCTTCTTGCGTCTCTAAATTTGTGTGCTCTGAGCTGAAAATCAACTTATGAGTAACTAGAGGCCACTCAGCCTCAGGTTGTTCAAACTGCTAGAGGAACATAAGTGTGTAAGGGAAGGTGAAGCATCATTATCATGAATGTGTGTTTCTCAGACCACTGTACTAATATGCAAGAAAACACACAGAAAGGAACAAGCAGAAATAATCTGCAAACTGTGAATTGGGACTTGTGGGTGCCCCTCAGAAATGCTGAAGAAGTTGGTTATTTGTCAGCTAACACAGCTCCTCTTTGGGAATTTTGTTTTCAATAGAGTTTTTCTTACATCATGGGCTTCATGAACGAAAGGAAGGAACCCTTTTATAAGATTCTTTATTGTGGACAAGCTTCTGGGAGGATTACTTTATGGCATGTTCCTGATGTGCCTGTTTCAACTCTAGATGGCTCTCCAAAAGGTTAAGATATTTTTTATTTTACAGCTTGCACTGCAAAGGGTGAAAATGAGATCTCCTAGCATAAACTCCAAGACTTATTACTTTGCTTATCTACTCTATTGTACTGAGAGGGTGATACATCACTGCTAAATAATATAGGCATTGGGAAGGGAGACAGTAAGTAGTGCAAATGGCTGGAGAAGACCATTCACAGGGGTGCTTGCACTCAGGTTCTTATTGCTTATTCTCCATCCAAAGGCTTTTGCCGCGCCAGAACACTAAACTAGAGGGACCCAACTCTCCTCAAGCATATGACTAGGAAAGTGCCATCGCTCACACCTCATTTTTTTTTTCTCTGCAGTGATCCCAATAGCAGCATCCAGGACTCTGCAGGATAACTTTAACATTCACCATCCGATAGCTGAGGGTATCCCTGATCACCCCTGGGGAGCTCCCATCACAGTTTCTACATACATTCCCAGCCTCCAGAAGTTGGTCTGTGGATGTAAAGACGGCAGAATTATCATAGTACCAGCTTTGCACGCTGCAAAGGCCAGACTGTTGGGAGAGGGTTCCGTACAGAAAGGTGAGCAGCTTTGCAGCATCCTTCTTTATTTTACAACAAGGGGGGGAGGTATTAGGGTTCCCCTGCACCTGAATAAAACCTTCCTCAACTCCCGAGTACTTCGGGTGCTCCACTGACTTCTTGGCCAAGAGCTCTTTCTTCGGTGCGTCCTCACTCTCCGCACCTGCAACCTTGAGTTCCCTGAGGGTCCAGCTGAGCCTGATCTCTTGGCCCTCAAGCCCAGAGCAAGTGGTTGCCCGTCGCCACAGGGCAGCCATTTTATGAACATGGCCTCCCGCTCTACCTCCACCGGGACCCAGAAAGGCCGCCTCCTGTTCTGGCTCCCTGGAGGTTGATCTGGGAGACTGGCTGCTGGGTTCCCTGTCAGGGAGCATTCTGTGATGCCCGCTCCTCTCCTGCTGGCTCCCAGGGGCCAGTGGGAGCCCACACCCAATGCTTACCTCAGCCGGGGCTACTGGGCTACAGAAAGGTGGGGGGCTCCTGGCGGTTCTGGCTGCTGCCCACCCGGCTCTCTCTCACAGACACTGCCACGCCCCATGTTCTGAGCAGTGCCGGCGGCAGCGGCATAACAGCCCTGCTGGTGCTGCCCGGCCGACCAATGCCCTGTTGGCTGCTCTCCGGAAGCCAGGACTCCTGCATCACCTGGTGGGATCTCTTCACCGGGGAGGCGCTACACCGCTTCATGCTGGATGCGGGGCCCATTGCCCGCCTGCTCCTCTCGCCGGATAGCTGCAGGGTGAGTCACGGCACTCAAGACAGCTCCCTGGGAACTCAACCAGGTGGGCCGGGCTTCTGCTCTGCTGCAGGAATTTTGGGTCAGGCGAGAGGATCTCCCGGCCTGAGTGCGAGCACCCCGAGGCCGGCCTCCCTCCTGGGCCTGACCAAGAAAGTCTCCCTTGCCTTGCCTTTGCAGCGGAAAGGTCACCGCCTCGTATGCTGCGTGTGTAGTGACCACTCCGTCGTACTTTTGCACGTGCAAGAGCATGCCTGCCTTATGAGTGCCAGGAAACACCTTTTTCCCGTGACGGCGTTACGATGGCACCCCATGGAGAATCTGCTGGTCGTGGGGTGTGAAAATGATTCGGTCTACGTTTGGGACATTGAAACAGGTGATAGAAGTGAGGTTCCTCCGATTTGCCCCTTCTCTTCTTCTGCAGCAGGCAGCCTCTGGACGTCCTTAGGAGCTCGTTGTAATGATCAGCAGGAAAGGAACAGGTGGACTCTCATCTGCCCCTTATTTTTCCTCCTACAATTCCTACTTCTGATTATTAGAGAAAGCAAAATTGGCCCCAAACAGATCTGTTTTTTGTCTCTCACCCCAAAACCTAGACCTGTTATAAATAGACTGCAGAAATGTGGGTGACAATTAGATACAGGGAGCTATGCCATCATCAAGCGGCCATCTCGGTTATCAGCTCAGTTAATGGTAAGTTTATGAACAAATAACCATGGACCCTGAATCCTTATATCTCTGCTTGTCCCAACAGGACCCAGATTTCAGTTGCAATAAATGGGACAGCCACTAGAGGGCAGCGTTCTTAGTCTTAGAGCAGGGGTGTCACTCGATTTCATTGAGGGCCGCATCAGTTGTATTTGACCTGGGGGGAGGGGCAAGTGGATGCCATTTGTGTCGAGGGCACCTGTGGCGGCCCTCACCAGCACCATTTTTGCTGGCAAAGGCACCGCAGACTAGTCCTTTGCTGTTTCTAGGCCAGATCTGGCCTGAGGGCCTTGAGTTTGACAGCCCTGCCTTAGGGGAATTCTACATGTCCTGGTTTGGATCATCAGAGGATCTGGCTTCTTTTTAAAAATGTGCTTTGAAAAATTGTGGCCTAATACTGGAGAACCCAGGGAAGATAAAGTGGAGAGCTGCTGCTGTGAACACCCACCTTCCTTTCCCCCTTTGCCTAGGAAGTCTAGAGCGCCACGAAAGTGGGGAGACGGCCAAAGCGATCCTTGCTTCCTGTGAAGATTCTGGTCTTATGGCTGACCCTCTTTATGCAACCTGGGAAGAAGATGGCCAGCTAGAGAAAGGTGGCCCATTGTCCAGCTCCTCTGGCTTTGCCAGTTTTTCCTGCAACAGGCTCACTCATCAAAGAAGATCTTTTTGTCATCAGGTGAATACTCAGAGGGAAACAGTTGCTGGCTGGGTGAATAAAAGCCTAGTTCTTTTGTATTCCCTGTAGAAGCCCGCCCCCATTTCTTCCCCATCCCCTTTGATGATTCCTCCTGCCCCCCCCCCCCCAATCTTTGGAATGCCCATTAATAGGTTTTAGCCACGTGTGGTATTTGTTCTACATCACCATAGTTGGTGGCTTCATCCATTCAACCTTGAGAAAAAAGCATCCTTTTAATTGCCCAAGTGTTAAAAAATGGGCATTCTGCATTACAGTATACTTATTAGCCCCCACATCTATACAAAGTTTTACAGCCTCTCTACTTACCTGTGCAAGGTCTGGGCATTTTTAGATGCCAAATGCGCATTCTGCAATTAATCATACTTTTCCATTAGCCATCCATAAGTTTAGAGGGATGTTTTTAAATGAAAATGAAATACTCACCAAGAAAAAGCAATAGGAGTTCTCGGTAAGAAAAATCTGTTTAGCAAACAAGAAGGTGCCCTTGAAAAGGCTCCCTGGCTATTGCTGTTGCCAACCTGCGAGTGGTTCACATCTGTGTTATGATTCAAAGGGTCTCGCCTCTCCCCCTCCCCTTTGGGATACAGGGAGGAATGTGGGAGGAGAGGGCTTCTTAGTTGGCAGCATCTTCAGGCTGAAGGAAAAGAGCACAGGAGGAGACCTTCAGGTTTTCCAGTTCTTTGTTCTGGGGCTACCTGCCTACCTGCTCTTAGAATGGCTGGGAGTCTGCATGTCTCAGAGCTAAGATAAAATTTGCCTTGGAGACAAGCTTATCCTTTTGTCTTGTTGTCTCTTTGCTTGTTTGATCTGTTTATAGGTTAAGGATTTGAAGAGCATCCGGAGGCTCCAGCTGGTGCAGAGTGCGGCCGTGCGGGTGGTATTGGGGGCTCCTCGGGGCTCCCATGTTACGCCACTTCTGCGCGAGCTGCATTGGCTCCTGGTGGCCCTCCGGGTGCGCTTCAAGGTCTTAGTTATCATCTTTAAAGCGCTCCATGGCTCGGGACCAGGATATTTGCGAGACCGCCTCCTGCCATTATCGGCCTCCCGCCGACCAATACGCTCCTATAGAGTCGGTCTCCTCGGGGTGCCGCCGGCTGCACGGCTGGCGACCCCAAGGATGCAGGCCTTCTCTTTGGGGGCACCCTCCCTCTGGAACGAATTACCCCCGGAGATGAGGACCATCCCTGATCTCCTTACCTTCCGCCATGTGTTGAAAACCCGTTTATTTCAGCAAGCCGGTCTGGCCTAGGGGTTTTTAGAGCTTTTAATTTGGTTTTAACTTTCTTAATCCCTTATTTTTAATCTTTTGATATGGCCAACGTATTTAATTCTTTTAACTTTTAAATATTGTAAATGTATTTTTATATGTGTATTTTATCTTGGCTGTTCACCGCCCCGAGTCCCTTTGGGAGAGGAGGGCAGTATATAAATTTAAATAAATAAATAAGGATGGCCAGCTTTGGATGCTGATTTCTGCCTCATGGAGGCCTACACCACACTTTGCAGAATTGCTGGAGTCCAAAGGGGAAAGTGGGGCTCTTATTAGAGGAAGCTGCTAGGGCAGAAAAGGGATCAAGGGAGGGCTCTTCATTTCAGAAGAGGAAGCATGAGCATAGCTGCTGTCAAGCAGGATGGACCTGCTTGGGAGGGAGAGACATGTCCCCTGGGAGAAGGAGGGGAGATCCCTGGACAGGCTGTATTTGTGGCTGATGACCCACAGATGAACCGAGCCTAGAAATCCCTCTGAGCAGTTAAAACTCCTCAGGGTTTTCCTTTATGGCTGTTTCATTAACACATTGGAAATACGTTTGTGTCATTTGGTGTTGCTTTTCAACATTTATTTACCATATGGATATGTCATTTATTCCTCATGCCTTTTTGTTTGATGTTTTGCTATTTTTAATAGTGGCTTGTTTTATACTTCTTTTCAAAAGTGAAATATTTGCATCTTTATTGATTAAATTCATTGTTACGTGACATCCACCTGAATTGAGTATAAATGATATAAATATTTTGTTATACTATTTGATTATAATTGTTGCACTGACTATGGTAACGTCAACTAAATGATGAAAACATTTATCTTTCAGTTAACTACTCTCTGCTGGGCTCAGGGGCCTTTTGCCGTTTGGCCATTGAGGGCAATATGGGAGAGCCTCAGTGTCAACGTGCTCCTTTTTGATTTGGAAAAGCTGGCGGAATTGCTCTGCTCCTCTCAGGCCAAGGGACTGAAGTCCTCCAATTCCTTCAGCACCATCGACACTTTAAAGAGAGCCAGAAGCGCAACAGAGAAAAGGACATTGCTGTTAAAGAGAAACAGAACTTCCGGATCCCTCTCTCCGGTGGATGGGCAGGTCAGAGTGGCTAGTGAAGAACAAGAGTCTGGGGAGGTGCCTACAAGTGGAACCCTGGAACACAGGGATGGCATCAAAAGACACAAAAAAGCAAAGAGTTCCAAGAAGATTAAAAGGCAGTCCTCTAGAAAAACCAGCCCAACTGTTGCCACAGAGGCAGCCAAACTCCTTTTATCCTGTTTTTTCCCCTGGGGTATGAACAGAGAACTGGACGATCTTTGTGTTCAGTATTTAGGTATCTTGAGACTTTTCTCTCCTGTCTCCTTTGGACTGCTTTCAAAGAACAATTATCTTACTCTGATGTTACCAGGATGGAACATTGCTAATCGTGAAAGGATGGAAAAGCAGCAGGAGGTAGTCAATCTATTTTCCAGCAAAGTGCTGCATTTACACAGCAAATACTATAGTGTAACCCAAGAGCAAGCAGACAAGAAGAATGGATGGAGAAATACGGTTACTTCTACAGAGCAAAGGCTAGTTTTGGCTTATTTGTTAAGCAGGATGTCTTTAGTTCAAAGGATAATTAACAGGCCTTCTGAAAAGACCAGGTAAGACTAAGTCTAGCTTTTTCTGAAATGAAAACTGATTGCTGTACAGTAGTTGGAAGAAATGGATGGATGAGCAGTTCTTATCTATCGTATATCATTCACATATAATATAAGATGATGTCTTTGGGGTGGTTCCCTTCTCCCCAGTCAGCTTCTGGTCAGCAGGCCTATTCCTCTGAAAGGCCTGAGCTCACCTGGTTCCTGGGAGAAGGCGGCCTCTGAGGCTCCCTTGCATTGTGTGCCCACTGTTCTCTTTCACAAAGGAAGATCTCGCCTAGAACATGGTGCTTCCTCCAAATGCCCCCTCCCCCCTCCAAGAACACAGCCAACTCCTGGTTTTCGCTTCACTTGACTTGTCTTCATCATCAATATCATTGTAGCCTTTAGTTCACCAGCTTGTTCAATAGATGTAAGAGAAGGAGGGGGGAGAGAGAGAGAGAGACTTTTGGTCCTTTGCTGTCTGTGTCAGGGTCCCTGACAGACAGTTGATCTCTTTGCTTTCAGCATCATGAAGCGCAACAAAGGGAGACATGCAGCATCTCTGGTCTTCGATGATCTTAATCTAGAGTTTTCTCCACGTGAGTCCTGGTGACACAATCCACTCTGTTTCCTAGGTGTTTGTTGTGATGAGAGAAAACCTTCCTTCCCAAAGGAAGATTCAGTAGTGAAGAGAAGCCATAGGTTGCCTCAACCCTTCCAAGCCCTGAAATGTTCAGAGGCACCAGATAGCCCAGAGGACCTGAGGAGGGCCAAGATTTGTCAGTCTCTCTTTAATTTAATAATTTCAGCACATTGTACAATAGAACGGAACATTATTAAATAAAATATAACGTTTCCAATATCGTTCACAAAGAAGAAATGAGAAAAATATAGGCAGGTAAAAAAAATTCCAAGGCAAATAGAAGTCTTGGTGCTGAAAAAAATTGTAAAAGAACACTTAAAAATCATTTGTGAGATTAATTAGATGTTTAATTTTTACAGACTTTTGCCTCAGAGCAAAATTAAACTTCTTGTAATGCAATTGTTTACAAAATGTTGTTTTTAAATTTTACCAAGATTTCAGGAACAATAGCAAATATAATTTATTTTATTTATTTGCTCATAGGCCGCAAATAGTAAAAGCAACACCTAGCGTAGATGACACTAAACCAAGTGAAAGAAGCTATAAGAGAAATTAGAAAGGGAAAGGCACAGACTCTAGTTCTGCTTTGGAATGACTTTGAGCCAGTCCCCAATCCTCAACCCTCAGCTGGGAAATCTGCAATCAGCTACCTGCCACCCGCACTGGGCCAACCTGATAGCTTACAGTCAGCATTCTTGTGGAAGGCCCTTCTGTTTTCATTTCACATGTTACTCTTGAGCAACTGTCAAGGAAAGGGATCCTTTCTAGAGAACATTATATTCTGTAAATCCTAGCTGATAATGTTTCTTCCGCTTCAGACATGTTGAGATTTCCTGCTTGTGAGGCAGATAATCGTTCATTTGTCAAGCTAATTTCTTGCTGGAAAGACCAATCCGTAGAGGTAAGAAATGAACATCATTCCAAGGTCTTAAAATCCCCCCAGGTTTCATCTGGGGTACAGTTTTGGGTCAACAAAGTGGAAGTTAATCCTGAGTGGGGAGCATTTATTATTTTATTATTATTATTATTTTATTAATTAAACTTTTATACCGCTCCCTCTCCCAAAAAGGGACTCGGGGTGGTGTACAGCCTACTAAAAACATACAATAAATATACAATAAATACAATTAAAAATACATTAAACAATTTGGTCCGGCTGTGTCTATCCGAAGGATTCAATTAAAAATTAAAAACCAATAAAACCCCAATTAAAATTGAATTAAAACCAAAACACAGTTACTGGGCCAGGCCAGCCTGCTTAAAAAATAGGGTTTTCACTGCGCGCCGGAAGGTCAGAATATCCGTCATAGCCCGTATCTCCGGGGGGAGATCATTCCATAGGGAGGGAGCTCCCACAGAGAAAGCCTGAACTCTCGGGGCCGTCAGCCGACAACGGCCAGGCGACGGTACCCCAAGTAGGGCAACCCTGTGGGAGCGTACTGGGCGGCGGGAGGTTGACGATGGCAGTAGGCGGTCCCGTAAGTACCCAGGTCCCGAGCCATGGAGCACTTTAAATACCATCAGTACCACCTTGAATCGAATCCGGTAGGCCACAGGAAGCCAGTGCAGCCTGCGGAGAAGTGGTGTAACGTGGGAGCTCCGAGGGGCACCCACAATCACCCGCGCGGCTGCATTCTGGACCAACTGTAACCTCCGGAGACTCTTCAAGGGGAGCCCCATGTAGAGAGCATTGCAATAATCCAGGCGGGAGATAACGAGGGCGGACATGACTGTGCGAAGTGCGCCCAGATCCAGAAAGGGCCGCAACTGGTGGATCAGACGAATCTGATAAAAAGCCCCCCTGGCGACGGCTGCAGTGTGCTCTTCTAAGGACAGCCGTACATCCAGGAGGACGCCCAGATTGCGCGCCCTTTCCACGGGGGTCAAAACCTCTCCCACCACGGCCAGCGAAGGAACCAGCTGGCTGTATCTGGGCGCAGGAAACCACAGCCACTCGGTTTTGGTCGGGTTGAGACGAAGCCTGTTACGACCCATCCAACTCCGCACGGCCTCCAGGCAACGGGACATCACTTCGACGGCTTCGTTGGGGTGGCCCGGGGTGGAGATGTACAGCTGAGTATCATCAGCGTACTGATGGAACTCCACCCCGAAGCCACGGATGATCTCGCCCAGCGGCTTCACATAAATGTTGAACAGCAGGGGCGAGAGCACCGACCCCTGAGGCACCCCACACAGTAGGGGCCTCGGGGCCGACCTCTGCCCCCCTGTCAACACGAATTGCGAACGGTCGGAGAGGAAGGAGGTGAACCACCGCAACACGGTGCCCCCCACTCCCAACCCCTCCAACCGCCGCAATAAGATACTGTGGTCGACAGTATCAAAAGCCGCTGAGAGATCTAATAGGACCAGGACAGAGGAACAACCCCTGTCCCGAGCCCTCCAGAGATCATCAACCAATGCGACCAACGCCGTCTCCGTGCTGTGCCCGGGCCTGAAACCCGATTGGAGGGGGTCAAGATAACTCGCTTCATCCAGGTACTGCGGGAGCTGACGTGCCACCACACTCTCAACAACCTTCGCGACAAAACGAAGGTTGGAGACAGGACGATAATTAGATAACAATGCTGGGTCCAGGGACGGTTTCTTGAGGAGGGGCCGCACCACCGCCTCTTTCAAGGCAGCAGGCAGCAGCCCCTCTCTCAAGGAAGTTTTTATAATGCCCTGGAACCAGCCTCGTGTCACCTCCCGAGTGGCCAAAACCAGCCAGGAGGGACACGGGTCCAACAAACAGGTGGTGGCATTAAGCCCCCCCAGTATCCTGTCCACGTCCTCCAAAGTAACAGGGTCGAACTCAACCCAATTGACCTCACCGATATCCACCCCCACCCCCCCGCCCGGAGATGCCCAATCGGAGTCCAGTTCGCTCCGGATCTGAGCGATTTTGTCCTGCAAAAACCTAGAAAACTCCTCAGCCCGTCCCTGCAAGGGGTCCTCCCGCGTTCCCACCTCCAGGAGGGAGCGGGTCACCCTAAACAGGGCGGCTGGGCGGTTTTCCGCGGACGCAATAAGGGTGGAGAGGTAGGACCTCCTCGCCATCCTTATCGCCACTAAATACGTCTTAATATAAGAGCGTAATAGTGTTCAGTCAGACCCAGAGCAGCTAGCCCTCCAACTGCTCTCTAGGCGTCTTTTCCGGCGCTTCATCTCCCTTAGCTCCTCAGAAAACCAGGGAGCCACATGGGATCGGCACCGGGTCAGAGGCCGCAAGGGCACGACTCGGTCAAGGGCCCCAGCAGCCACCCTATCCCAGGTGGCGACCAAGCCCTCAACCAAGTCGTGTGTGTGAGCTTCGGGAAATGGCCCAAGCTCCGTCAGGAACCTATCAGGGTCCATCAGGTGCCTGGGGCGGTATCATTTTAATGGTCCCGCCTCCCTGCGGTCAGGGGGCGCGGAACGGAAGTCGAGCTTCAGGAGCGAGTGATCCGTCCATGACAGGGGTTCCACAACTATATCCCCTATACCCAGATCACTCTGCCACTGATCAGAGACAAAAACCAGATCCAAGGTGTGACCTCCCACGTGAGTAGGGTCCCGAATTAACTGGGTCAGGCCCATGGCCGTCATGGAAGCCATGAACTCTAGAGCAATCCCCGAGGTACCGCCGGCAGATGGCAGGTTGAAATCCCCCATGACCATAAGCCTGGGGGTCCCAACCGCCACGCCAGCTATGACCTCAAGGAGCTCAAGCAGGGCCGCTGCCGCATAGCAGGGAGCCAGGTATGCGACCAGCAAGCCCACCTGAACCTTGGGACCGAACTTCACGAAAAGGAGCTCACACCCGGTTGTCTGAGACACAGTGGCTTCCCTCGGACACAGATCCTCCTTAATAACTACCGCAACCCCCCCTCCCCTCCCCTGGGCCCTCGGCCGATGAAAGACCTGAAACCCGGCTGGGCACATCTCCACCAGAGGGACTCCCCCCTCCTGGCCCAGCCAGGTCTCGGTTACTCCCACCAGGTCCGCACCCCCCTCACAAATCAAATCGTGGATGAGAGGGGCTTTATTAACAACGGACCTGGCGTTACATAACATCAGCCGAAGGCCCAGGGCCCGATTGCTCAGACCCCCTGGGGAACGGGAGATGACAAGGGGGTCGGAGCACGCCACAGCAGACAAGCAGCGAGGGCGTGCTCCCAGTACAAAATATGGCCCCCTATAGCCGCCAAATCTGCCTCTCCCGCTCACCGTATCAATAGATTTAATTCCACCCTCCCCGGTGACACCCCCCCCATCCTCAATACAGTCCTATCCGGATTCTGACTCTCCCGGCCACACCCAACCCACGGCCTGGTCCCAGCCTCCGGCGAGTTGTCCCCCAACTCCCGCCCAGACCTTCCTAACCCCCTTAAAAACCTGGCTAAAAATTTGTTAAGACACCCCTCCCTCCCACGCCTCCTAAAACCCCACCATCTCTCCGGATCCCACAATCCGTCCTTGAGATGGGCCTCCGAGAGAGCAGAGGGCCATTTCTGAGACAGGGGGACACATCTCAGGGCCCAAAGATCGTTCCTAGTATAAGATAGCGTCCCGGCCTGAGTCCTCTTGTGTAATTGACCCCAACCAAGCTGAAAACTAGCCAGCCGGGGCCCGAGTCCAGGTCGAGGCCATTCAGAACACAGCCGACTTCTTGGCCATGCTGTGGGCCATTTCCTTTGGCACATTGTATAGAATTTTGTATGAAAGTGGCAACTTGGCACTCAGCTAAATTGCTTGATGCTCAATATAGAAGTCCCTGGCCATACCTCAGTGTTTATCAGGGTGCCCAGGGGACTGCTCTGACTCTCCTCTTCCAAACGGAGGGCAGCAGCTAGAAGGGGAGCTGAACAGAAGAGACCACAGTTTGCTGGTCTCTTCCTCGAGACCCCCTCATCTGCAGAAGTACGATGTGGTAACTCCCTTCTCAGAGCAGGTTGCATGTCAGGCCTTGCTGGCTGGCATAGGTAACAAGACTGTTTAATTGTACATGTAAAAGCTATTTGTTGTAGGACAAACGTTTGAACAATTCAGGATAAACATTCCCTGCATATAGAAGAAAACATGTGCCCAGACCTTTCCCTGAAATGCTAACTTGATAAGAGAATGAGATATTTGGGAATATTTCTCCTCCAGCACTTTCCTTCCATCTAGCCTGCAACTGGGCTGTTGCTGCTAGGAGACCCCAATTCAGCTCTTTTTGCTCTTTCCCTGAACCGCTCAAGAATACTCATCCCTTCTGGGGAAGGAGTGGGGCAAAGAGGCCTGCAGAGTCAAATCTGTCTCAACAGAAATTTAATTCCCCCTCTCTGTCTGTGGCAGATGATGGAGGCCATTCAGGCAACTTTGCTGGCTGAAGTGGAACAGAGCATGCAGCAGAAGACGTTGCCTGGAGGCTGTGGACAAACAAATTCTACCAGATGGGGGTCAGAGTGGGCCAAGAACCCCACTTCGCTGGGTACAGCTTTTGGTAAGTTCACAACAGTGATTTCAGGAGGAAGTGCAGAGCAACATGAGGCCTATCAGTAGGCCTATCCCTATGAAGTTACGGAGGCAGAAGACTGGTGAAATTCACATTTACGACTCTTGTATTTACTTGCCTCCTTAGGTGAACAGTGCCACCCATCCCCCACCAAATTATACCAAGAACTGCTGCCGGTTGCTCTCAGCCACGACCCCAGAAAGATGCTCAGCCCTTTGTAGGTTTGGGCCTCATCTTCCAGCAGTGGTGCTTAAAAAAAGAGACCTGGTGATAGCACCGGCTTGTGTCCTTGTAGAGAGAATCCCCCTCCCTCATACAAGGGAATGAAAGGACTGACTAGAGTGACTAGAGCAGAGTTGTCCTTGGTTCTTCTAAGACAGCTGCGATTAAGATCTTGGCCAGAGGCTGTTCTCACGGCCATGGACTGCGCTTCAGCTGGTGTCCATTAGAGCAATGCGTCAGATTACAGCTCTTTCCTGTAAAGATACACAACTCAATTTAATGCTCTCTCATCCAACTCTCACCCATGGTTGCAGTTGATTCCTCTCACTTTGTCAACACTCATTTACAAGTGTAGCTCTAACATTAGTGGTCAAGTATTGAAGGAAACACATTGGAAGAGCCTGTAGAATTGCAGCTGATTTCACTCCTTGCTTCATGTTGTTTAGCAGAGAACTTCTTAATGCAACAGAAATCAGATTTGCCGAGCATTTTATACAAAATCTAATTGTCCAGGCGCCATGCCAGGCTTGTCCCAAACCTTGGGAGGATAGATTCCAATAGACCATTGGTCAAGCCTCATATGGAAGCATATATTTGGGATACCCATGCATGGAATCTGATCCTTTAAAAATGCTCTCTTATTCCACGTACAATGTGTGCTGTGTGGGAGAGACAGTTAAGCATCCACATAAGCGCAGCAGCAGTGCTGGCAAGTTAGTAATAACAGGCAATTCCTGCCGATATTTGTGTGAACATCCCTCCTAAAAAACCCCAAAATCTCTGTAATGGATTACTGTACGGTACGTGCATAGTCAGGGGAATGATCTCTGCAGGCCTGCCTCTTTTCTTCCCTGTTTCCCTGGCATGGGGAGTCCAAGAATTGGGGGCTGGAAGGGACTACCAGGATCATCTAGTCCAGCTGTAACCTTATAGGACCCAGACGTGTGCAGCTACTCTAATGTGAGCTGCTTTCATAGCTACTCTTCCAAATCCTGCTGGAAAACACCAATTTGATGGCAGTAGGAAAGAAGACTTCCACTCACTTTAGAAGTGCTGCTGCATTTGCTACTCTCTTGTAGGCAAAAAAGTGGGAAATTAAACTCCACTGAGTGGAAACAATACGTGGAAGGGCATTTCTATTTTAATGTTGATTTTTGTTTGAATTCATTTTAATCTTCTCAAGATTTGGAAAGGTGGGCTTACTATTGAAAGACTATAATACCTTGTGATTCATCCCAGGTACCATGGGCATGATCAAGTATGAGACCTGCATAACCACAGCAAATGTTGAAGATGGGGAAGGTTCTGCAGAGGAACTGGGGAGTCCAGGTGAGGTTCTTCAGGCTTCAGGCCCAGGTACAGCACGGAAACAGCATTGGTCGCGTTGGTGGATGATCTCTGGAGGGCCCGTGATAGGGGTTATTCCTCTGTCCTGGTCCTATTAGATCTCTCGGCGGCTTTTGATACTGTCGACCACAGTATCCTATTGCGGCGGCTGGAGGGGTTGGGAGTGGGAGGCACGGTGTTACGGTGGTTCGCCTCCTTCCTCTCCGACCGTTCGCAATTTGTGTTGGCGGGGGGGCAGAGGTCAGCCCCGAGGCTCCTGACGTGTCGAGTACCTCAGGGATCGGTGCTCTCGCCCCTCCTGTTCAACATTTATGTGAAGCCGCTGGGTGAGGTCATCCGTAGCTTTGGGGTAGAATTTCATCAGTACGCTGATGATACTCAGCTGTACATCTCTACCCCAGGCCACCCCGATGAAGCCATGGAAGTGATGACCCAGTGCCTGAAGGCTGTGCGGGGTTGGATGGGGCGGAACAGGCTTCAGCTCAACCAGGCCGAGACCGAGTGGCTGTGCTTTCCGGCGCCCCGATACAGCCAGCTGACTCCATCGCTGGCCATGGAGGGGGGGGAAATTCTTGCCCCCACGTAGAGGGCACGCAATCTGGGTGTCCTCCTGGATGTACGCCTGTCATTAGAAGACCACATAGCAGCCGTCGCCAGGGGGGCTTTATGTCACGTCCGTAGGATCTACCAGTTGCGCCCCTTTCTGGATCGGGATGCGCTTCGCATGGTCACATCCGCCCTCGTCATCTCCCGCCTAGACTATGCCAATGCTCTCTACATGGGGCTTCCCTTGAAGAGCACTCGGAGGCTCCAGTTAGTGCAAAATGCAGCCGCGCGGGTGGTTTTGGGGGCTCCTCAGAGCTCCCATGTTACACCACTTTTGTGCGAGCTGCATTGGCTCCAGGTGGTCTTCCGGGTGCGATTCAAGGTTTTAGTGACCATCTTTAAAGCACTCCGTGGCTTGGGACCTGGGTACTTACGGGACCGCCTACTGCCACCATCGGTCTCCCGTCGGCCAGTGCACTCCCATAGGGTGGGCCTCCTCGAGGTGCCGCCGGCTGGACGGCTGGTGACCCCGAGGGTGTCGCCCTTCTCTCTGGGAGCACCTTCCCTCTGGAACGAATTACCTCCGGAGATGAGGACCATCCCTGACCTTTTGACCTTCCGGCGCGCTTTGAAAACCCACTTATTTCACCAAGCTGTTCTGACCTAGAGTTCTGTGCAGGGTTTTTAATTGGTTTTAATCGGCGTTTAATTTTATAACTTTTAACCTTGATTGTTTTTATCTATTAGTTATTTATCAGCCACCTAATTTAATCTTTTTAAATTGCTTTTAAATATTGTATTGTATTTTCTATTCCATTTTATTCAGCTGTACACCGCCCCGAGTCCGTCGGGAGAGGGGGCGGTATAAAAGACTAAATAAATAAATAAATCTTCAGTGGAGCCATCATGCTAGCAGGTACCTACAACTGGTTTCAGCAGCCTTTGTGTCAGACTTTGGTTAGACATCGGAGGAAAAATTATATGATTCTAAGAATGACTCAAACATGGAACTGATTTCCTTAGAAAATAGTAAACACTCATGGCTGGAAGTATCTAAAGAGTAAAGAAAAATTATCAGAGAGCAGACTTGTATCTTTCAAATTAGAATATCAAAACCATAATTCATATTATTATTCATCAGGTATAAATAAGCCACTTCCTTGGGTATCCAAACTGTGTTCCTGCAAGATGTGTTAGAAGAGTGGTTGAATTTCTCCACGAGAACAAGGAATTGTTGCAGACATAGAAGTGCGTCCACTATTCTTGGCTGATACTGGCTTGAGAAGCCCTCCTGTTTTCTTCTCAGCTTACTCCTACATCTCTTCCTTCAAATATATTCTGACTGCCTTTGGAAGAATTCTGGAACATCAAGATTAGATTGACACCTTCCCCCTACTCAACCCTGCTGACCTATTGCAAATTAGTGAAGACCTGGGCATGCTTCAGGCCTTGAGGCAGGAGGTTTTTGTCAATTGTCAGGTTTATCCTCATCAATCACTGTAGGTTTTTATCTTTTTATGTTTTTTTTTAAGAGTTAAGACAAGTTACAGAATGAACATGCCAAAATCCCATTTAAGAATGAGACTGCAAGCCCTGGAATGTAAGAAGTCATAGTAGGCCTTGCACTGTCCTTGAGGTGCTTCATTCTCAGTTGTCTATTTTCACTGCTGGATCCATCCTGAGCCTGTTTCAAAGGTTCCTCCCTAACTTCTCAAGTACTTGGAATTTGCTTCCATGCTACACAGATTCTGTAGTTTTTAGATGGGGAAAATATCTTACTAACAACCACATAAGCTTAAAAATGTAATTTGTAATAGTTTACCATTTGATGGTCTTTAAAACATTGCAAGTGATTAAAAGCAGCATAAAAAATAAATATAGTCAGTAAAAGGCCCCACGCATTCTTAATGGCCACTAGTTAATCCAAGGTCTAGATAGTGGACATGAATGCTCGGGCACTAAACACTTCCTTGGCAAGGAAAGGCAACTTCCCCTTAGGAAAATTGTAATTCATTATTCTGTAATTAAATTAAACATCTGTGACTAACAGTTTCCCAATTTGTCTGCAGGGCAGTAGAGCTCCATGGTCCTTTTTGCCTTCTGTACGGTAGGCATTGGTGGTGAAACTGGCCAGGGGTAGAGCAAGATATTCCCTTTTTCTATTTCTGGCCTGTCACCAAGAGGAGAAAATAAAGAAAGAATAGATTCATGGAGGTTTAACACATTTTATCTTGTTCCGATTGCATGTCTGTTCATTTATACAATGTATAGGCTCCCCCATCTTACCTCATACTTACAATCATAAATCATGTTCCCAAAGGATATGAGAGAAAGATCTGGAGACAGGAGCCTGCTTGTTAACAGAAGTACGAGGGCTGATCTATTGCAAGAGAGATTTGGTGACATCCCCCTAGTCTAGTTTCATCATCATTGCTACTGAAGGGAGTGGTGGGAACCAAAGTCCATTTATCCTTTCTAGAGAGCCAAATAGCTTCACTCCCACGTGTGCCTGTTTGGCAGCCTCAGGGAAGAATTTTTTTTTTTTTTCAAAGCAACTTACTGCATGGGGCAACTAGCGTAGCTGCCTCTTAGTTCAGACTGTGGATGTTTCCAAAGGTGTACCTGTGCTGTCCAGCCAGTTATAGTTAATGGGAATTGGTATAATTAGTTAGGAATTGGGAGCTGTCCCCTTAAGGGAATGCATCATGGTAAATATAGTTAAGGTATACTGGGAAATGTAGTTCATGTCATGTGGCCACATCTGTAATCCTGACTGGTCACTGAATTGACCCTTGGTGGGTTGGGGGAGGTTTCTTCACTCTTGCTCGGTCCCTAGCATTGTGCTAGCCTCTCTCCTTTGGCTCCACTATTATGGAATGAAACATGGGATGAAAAGATTACTATCATTTTACACTACAATTTCAACTATGCAAAGAATTGGACATTAGATGCATCTTGACATAACTGTGAGTTACCTTGTGGATACCTAATATAATCCAATAAAAGAAACTTTGTATGGAAGAATTTGTAGAATTATCTGTCTTTATATTCAGCAAGTGAACCTAAAGACAGAATAGCAAAATGATAGTAAAAAAGATGGATTATGGACTCCCAGTAGAAAGATCTGAAATCCCTGAGTAGAATAATGAATTGTTTGCCTGGATCCCCCTGCTAAAAGAAGATTAAAAGTAATTTGAATTTTGTGATAAAGACAAAGATATATTGAAGCCAGGAGTGAATGTGAAATGCCAAGCTCTCTGTGCCTCGTTCTCTTTTGAAGCAACAAGCTTTCAAAGTCAGTGTGAATTGGCAGGGAGGGGCATCAGACAGAATAGTACCCATTTGGCTTCCTGTATTTTTTATTTCATTTTCAGTTGTCACTCTGTTCCTGGTAGCTTTGCAGCACTCTGGAAGGATTTGACCATACTTAGCACACTGAGGCAAACAAGAATCCCACCAGAGAGAAGCTCCCAACTGCAAAAGTTTTTCTCTCCAAAGTTCTTGTGGAAGCCAACCTGTCTGTCCTTAGAAGGAAGGCTGTGTTGCCTGGCTAGAGGAGCCCCCCCTCCCCTCCCGGCAGCAGGCAGGCAGGCAGAAGACAAGGTAGGCAGACAAGGCGCCCTTCTCATGGGGGCATGTTTAGATGAAATAGATCATAGCTCTGTCCTATGATGGGGCTTTCTCTAGCATTGTTCAAAGCTGGCAGTGAGTTGATAGGATGACTGTCACAACAAACTATTATTGATATGTGTTCAGGTAAATATAGACGATCACCTATTAAAAAAAAAAGACTTTTGGGATGAAAGAAAATATCAGGAAAGATTATATAGATCCACAATCCCTTTGACAATTTTTGCTCAGTGAAACCGACTAGTGTCCACCTTGGTGATCGAATCCCTACATGAGTAGAAAATGATATGAAAAGTGAGAGCAGGCAAGTAGGAACCAGAGGTTATAGGGATTATGGCCAGTTGCTTTCTGGGATTGAATCCAGCAGAGGATAATTTTTTGATTATAACTGAACACTTGTATTGCCAAGCTAGCCCTTCAAGCCTGTATACTTCTCAGATGTCGATGGTTTGAATGTAGTAGTCCTGATGGTTTCCACACAACAGTTTTCCTGCATATTTACTCTTAAAAAGAGATTCATGTTTCTAAAGAGTCCCTGTGGAAATGGTTTCAGATGGGCCATTATCTTGATAGTTTGTAATTGGCCTCAATAAGCTGCTAGTTTGGCTGATTCAGGTCAGGCCTCTATGTTGGCTGGCTTGTATTCAGTGACCCTGTTCCAAAAGTACATTGTTAGGAAACCCATTATGAACACTGCACACACTCGGGAGAAGTGGCAGTTTTTCAGATTAATGGTGCGACGTTGCCACTTTAGAAAAAAGGATCCATGAATTATTGACATAATGAGTTAATGTTGCTTGATTTTCCAATGAGGCTGGTGCTATTTAATGGCATTTTTAAGGTCCTTCTGAGGGAAAGAGAAAACAGTAAGGGTCTTACTTCACCTTGGGCAGATGCAAATTTTCAATCAAATCTATATATATAAAAGCGAAATACCACTCACTCATCATCACAAAATCTCCAGAACTTTAAAGCCTACAAACTTGAAATTTGACACGTATGTTCCTCTTGACTTCTAGAGGCTCACTAAGAAAGGATTTTTCGAAATGACCACCAGAGCATTGGTATATTATTAACATGCTCTGATGCTAAGGAGTTCTACTCCCCCCTCCACCTGAAAAGAAATCTCTTCCAAATGCAAAACAAGTAGAGGAGTTTAGTTTCAGTTTCACAGCATCAAGCAGCTTTAGTACAGAACAGTTGAGCTAAGCCATGCCCAGGGTCCTTGCTGTGTCCTTGCTCACACAGTAAATACTGTTTCAGTTTCCAGACAGCCCTCAACTCTCACACACTGACAGGACACTATCCAGATGAATACCGATGGATGCTGGTAGGCAGAGACAGAATTTTTTCTCCCTTATTATCCTCCCCAAAAACTAAGCCGGACCACATAGTTTCATAGCGAAACATGGGTATCGAGCTAGTGTTTGATAAGCAAGAACTGTATTTGTTTTTACTAAATGTATTTGTAATGGAATGTAGCAGGGGAAGAGGTTGTAAAACATAGTATAAACACAAAAGTTGTTTAATTTTTTCAGAAAGCCTAACTACTAACTGCTGCAATAGGCAAAGCCCTTGGCAGATTTAAATCAAGCTTGCAGGCCAGTCTACTCTGTGGAATGTGCCTAAGGAGGAAACTTCATCTCCACTGAGTAAAGTTTGCACCCGATGATCTGCAGGGCACCTGCAGGGGATGGGAGATGGTGGCCATTCATGGCCCTGTAATCTCCTGGATTACTGAAATTCACTTTACACAGGAGTGAAGCGGGACCCTTGAAGACAATGCAGCTGAAGACTAAGCTTGAACAGTTGCAAAACATAGTAACTCTTGTGTTTGCAGTACACTTTCAATACTATAACACGTTTAGTTTGAGAGCTATACTGGTGACCAGTTTGTCTCTGAATGCATTTCAAGGTACTTATCAAGTCATATACAGCTTAGGGCCTGAGGATAGTGTTTCTGCTCACATCTCTAGTTTCCCATCTGCCCAGCAGCCCTGTGGGAAGGGGCATTTTTTTTAGAAAGATGGGCAATTTAGAAACATTAGAATACTCAATGCTTGAATCAATGCTAAATGTTAAAGAAATATTAAGCAACTTTGCCTGCATTTGACTTACCGATAACTAAATACAAACAAGAATCTTTAAGGCAGGGATTGACTGGGTCCCATCTTTATAGCCAAGTCTGACTAGCTGTAGACTTTGCAGTTTGACTGCTGAGTGGTCTTTAAAGATTAAATGCCAATTAGCAGTCACCAATTTCTAAAGACCAATCAGCAGTCAGGACACCAGGTATGCACAGGAACCCAGGCAGATCCATGTTCAGTTGTCTGTGAAAGATGCCAGCCTCATTTGCCAATGAAATATCAAGAAACCAGTAGCAGAGACTATGCTTACTAAATTCCAAAGCCCATCAAATACTGGCTGTGAAAACTTACATCAAAAATCCTATAAGTTTCAAAAAGGCAGGCAGCTCCTTCAGGTACTATGCAAAGAGAAAGCTGGGCAGCTTCTTGGAGCTTTCTGAATCCTTGGTTAACCTAAGTGGCTGAGCTGAGCTTTTCAGGCAGCTATTTTTCTTTTTGAGAATTGTCTTGAGGGGAACCCCTCATTGCTGCTTTAGTTTTCTCCCCTTTCATCCTTGGGGGAAACAAAATGATTCTGGGCATCTGGGGGATGGCCTCCCCTGAGATCTCAGCCTTCCAGGGTTGAATTCCTATAGATCTGTCTTTTGCCTCATGCTAGTGCCACTTAGCAGATTTGCAATGACAGTTGTTAAAATGAATTCAAATGAATTAATAATGATTACCTAATTATTCACGAGTTTCATCGCACTTTAGAAGCCATTTCACAGTGATGCTGCGGGCTAATGACCTCACTTATTTCCTATGGTAAATCAGTTGAGGGGGAGAGGAAAAGAAAAACCCAGCCTGAAAGTGGGCACTGGGCTTACCCTAATTAGCAAATAACACCAAATGGTGATTATAACAGATCTTCAGTTCTGAAGTTCTTGCGGGGTAAAAAGTCTCCACAGCATCCTCTTATTTTTTGTCAACCAAGCTGAGATGATCTCTTCATTGAGAAGACAAGACAGTTCCTGGGTTTCCATATATCACTCTAAATACTAGCAGAATTAGCAGAAATGGCATAAACTTAGACTGCCAGCAGGGCAAATAAAGAACACTTGAGCAATAATTCATCAGCAAGTGTCTTTTGAGCAGGTTGACGACATGATGCTTTGACACCTCCAAGGAGGGCAAGTGAGATACCTGTAGCATTCCTGAACCCTGAGGAGTACAAAGAGACAGGAGTCCTCCAGGCAGCAGTGCCTGTGCTGGGCAGCTGTGTTCCCAATAGAAGCCAGAGGGTCAGCTGCCGGCTCATGCTTGTGCTTGGTGATAGCCTGCCACGGACTCTGGGGAGGGTGGATGGGAGGGGGAAATGCATGGCAGAATTTTGCTTGAATCTGATTGATAGGGAGGGGTCAGCAATGGAAAGCAGTTAAGGGAGGGACAAATTGAACTTAAGGATTTTGGCATGCAATTCTCAATACTGGCTATTGCAGTGCTGCAGTGCACTTGACTTCTTATAAAACTATGCCTTTCTCAACAAACGGAGTTAAGGATCGTTTCTACTTAGAAGTTTAAGTTTGTGGCAGGTCTGACATTGCTACCACTGGTAAAATTATTCCGAATCCCTGAAGGACCCTACTTATCCCAGATTGAAACATTTTTTACAGTGGAAAATGGGAAAAAGGAGTTCTTTTGTATAGAAAAGCAGAGGCCAATAAATCTCAAAATTAAAAGTAATTAAAACCTCTTTAAATATTTTTCTTTTTCCATTTGCAGGTGTCAGTAGTTTCAAACAAACCTCTTCCCCCATAAGTGATATTATTTGGTTCAAGGAAGCCACTTAATGAAAGTGGCCTTTGACTTGACAAGAAATTTCTTCCTTCCATCGACCTGCCATCAAATCTTAGGGCCGTCTGCCCTAAAGAGCTTGCTGTCCATCTTGATGCCAAAGGTTATCGGATTGATGCATGTCTGCTCCACAGGGATGTGGCTATGGTGACCTTTGGGTTTGGAGAGAGCCACTCAGGGTGATAACATGAGAGTGTGAGGGTTAAGCAGTTCCCATCCAATTGAGGCAAGGGAAGGTTGTGATGTTCTTCTTCTGAGTTTTACTAAGGGCAGTTGACCTTATAGGAAATACCACCTGACCTTATCTGTAAGATATTGAAGAGAATATCTTATTTCAAGCCTCAAGAATACCATTTTATTTGAACCTTGGCTGGGTGTTTCCCAGCATTCATGGAGAGCTAGTGACATCTGCAGTGAAAAATATCTATGTGGTTTCCTATAGTCAGGTGGTATCTTCCTATTGAAGATAAAAATAGCAAGGGTTATTTACTATTTCGAGAACTGGAAATATCTTGTACTTATTTGCACCACCCTAACAATATAGGCCAATACACTTTCAAACAATACACTTTCAACTGTACATCCTGCCATGCAAGTTCCCACAACAGGAGTGGCTGTGAGGTGGAAGCTGACAACACTGTCTGTCTGTGGCCATAGAGAAGGGAAGGGTGGCGACCAGGAGAGACTCTGACCTGGGCTGCCTTTCTCAGCCCCCCTCCCCGCCTCCCCCCACCCCCCGGGGCTTTGTTGAGGGGCTGAGCGACCCGCGGCCTCCTTCTTCCGGCCTCTTCCAAGTTCCCCGAACCGGTCCGGAGTGTCTTAATGAAAGAAGCCGTCCGCTGCTCCTCTCTCAAGAAGGGCCGGTTGGCTGAGCTAAAGGCGGAGGGGGAGGGGAGGGAAGGGAAGGGAACATGCCTCGCTCCCAACAGGTCAGCCCCTCCTACGGACTGCAGCTGAGGCGCAGAAGAAGGGTCCACGGCCCCGCCGCCTCTGCTCGGGTTAAGAACCGCTCGGCTGCTCTTCCAGGGTGGGACTGGGAAGAGGACGCGCCAGGCGGCAGTTTCGTGGGTGGCCGGGCGGTCCTTTTCCCCGAGCGGCAGGGGCAGAGCTCGGGCTGAGCGTCTGGGGGAGGCCTCCGCTGATTCCTTCTCGCCCCGCTCCAACCCCGACCTTCCGTTTCTTGGAGTGGGCCGAGAGGCGCTCAAGGACGGGGCTCTCACCTTTCCCGCTCCGGCTGGCGGAGTCGGAGTCGCCCTCCCTCCCTCCCTCTGAATCCCAGAGGGGAACAAGCGGTGCGTCGCCCCCTCCTCACTCGGGCGCAGTGGGGCCGGTTTTGCCCGGAGGAGAGTGACTTCGGCCGCTTGGCCGACTGGAGCTCCTCGGGAGTCGCCTTGAGACGAGCAGCAGCAGCAGCAGGCAGGCAGGCTGGACGCCGCGCGGTTCCCGGCTGGTCAGCCGTTTCCTCCTGGACGTTCCTGGTAGCGGCGGCGGCGGGGGGGTGTCGCTTGTGGCCTCTGCTCCTGCCCTTCCTTTGCCCCTCGCCTGATCAGCCCCGGTTCTTTTCTGCTAGCTCAGGCACCTCTGGGAGCGCCAGGAGTCCCGCGACTGAATCCTGCCGGGCAGTTTTGCGTCCGCTTTGGGGCTGCGTTGGGTAGTTTCAATCGCTGGGCCCAGCGCTGGTGCCGCCCAGTTTGTTGCTTTGGAAGGGGAACGGAGAATTTCGACTCCTCTGTCCTTTTCTTAAAAGAGCTATTTTCACTCTTTAGCAGGAATGAAAAAAATGAAGAGTTTTTATTGCTTTATTATTTTATTCGTGTGTTTTTTTTTCTTTTTAAAAATGTTTTCTACAGCAGGCCTTGTCATGGATTGGTAAAAGTCACTACATTATATTAAGATAATGGAGAATGTAAAGTGTAATATTTTGGTGGCAAAAAACTAATCCGGAAGGTTACATTCAGATCTGACAGCACTCTAGATACTAATCGATGTAGGCCACGTGTTGGGGGACCGACTAAGGGCTAGGCGACCACTTTCCTTTCTGGCTGTGGTTTAATCCTATCCATTTCTTAAGTCTGCAGTCCGTTGTCGTTCCCGTATTTAAATACTGCCCCGCCCCGCCCCGAAATTTCCTCCGACTAAATAGGAAAGAACAACAGTGCCGAAGCCTTCGCAGAAGGAAAGGAGGCGCCACGGAGGGGCTGAGAGATCCGCTTCGTTGCTAACAAGCGGCGCGGGAAAGGAAAGAAACCAGTGGTGGGATTCCCATTTTTTTAATACCGGTTCTGTGGGCGTGGCTTGGTAGATGTGGCAGGGGAAGAATACTGTAATATCTCCATTCAGAGTGGTATTTGCCGGTTCTCTGAACTGCTCAAAATTTCTGCTACCGGTTCTCCAGAACTGGTCAGAACCTGCTGAATACCACCCCTGAAAGAAACGCGGGGTTGTTTTTCTTAGGACAGGCCACTCGCAACAGATATGAATATATAGGGAGAGAAGAATAATCTGATCAGGGGCATATAAACTTCACAAGGTCGATTTGCATTTGATTACGTATTTTACTGATAATGCCATCCGTTCCGTGGTGTCCGATTCCCGGGGATTAAATGGATCGGTTCCCTCCACATTTCTTGATCTCGTACGCTTCTTTCGGTTGTTTTATATTCTGACTGGTGTTGGCTTCCATGGAGCCAGGCCATCCTGCGGGCAACACAGATTCTGTTAACAGTACAAGATTATATTCACCCACTCGTCAAAATGGAAACTGCTTCTCGACAGAGGAGAGAGAACGAAAGGGGGGAAGGAGAAAAGCGTTTTCTGGATTTCTCTGTGCACTGTGAATCACTGTGAATCACTGGAATCACCGCTCTGTAATTCCAGGGAACCGTATAAAATCTCTTGACAGATCCCGTGTTCCCCAAAGTCAAGTGCAGGGAGGGAGAAAAGGATTTAACAAGGTAGAGGACAGCTAACATTTCTGTAATTTATGAAGTATATTTTTGCTCTCTTCTTTGTAAGAAGTAAGCCGCCTAGAGTTTCCTGGAGTCAGGCACCGTGTAAACTTAATAAAATAAAAGTTCCAGAAACTTTTCATAAAATAGTCTGGTAATCTGGTGAACGCAGGACCCCTCTTAATGCAGATTAATCTTTCCCTCCTGGCTTTTGGGATTCTTGTTTGTTTTTAATTGCCCGCCGTTTTTCCTTCTATTTGACTCTTCTTGGGCCGTTTCCTTGCCCCCTCCCCCCGCCCGCCACTTAATTAGCAGACGTGAGATCGCGACTACTGCTCTTGAGCCAAGTTCTGTGGGGATCAAGCGACTGAAATCCACCTACTTTTGAGGCTTACTAGCTTCTAGATTTGGCGATGGGTACCCAGGTCTTTTCACCCGGCCGGTAGTTATTCTCGACCTTCATTTAGGAATATGAGGACCCAGATTGTTGGGGGCAATATGCTGACTCTGTAACCTGCTTAGAGAGGGCTACAAATACCTGCCCTGCCCGGCGATTAAATACAGCCACGCCTACGGATGGCAGTGGGCTGGGAACTGATTCTTGTCCCGGTCAGGTGGCCCTGCCGCCCCTTTCTTGCCCCCCTCTAAGTGTTTGCGTGGGAAGCGCAGCATTTCAGACTGCTGAAAAATTCAGGCAGCCAGCTACCTCGCCCATCGCTTCTTTCAGCGTGGGTGGGCAGTGGCGGGTGTGTTGCAGACGCTCTTTTCGCTGTTCCACCACTGCCTTTCCCTCTCCTGTCCTCTCCTCTCGTCTCAGGAGTACCTAGGTCATTGCTTCTCATAAGCATCATCCGGTTTGACCACTTGCGCCCCAGAACCCCATTAGTCTGCGTCTGTACACCAAAAGTTTCGAACCTTGAGAGAGGATAAAGGAACCCTCAGGATGCATAAATTATCCTCCGTGGGCTCATAATTCATGGCTGGCGCTACAACAGATAAAAAGTTTATAAGCTGGTTGGTTCTTTCTTTCCCTTTTGCAATCATCCACGTCATTAATGTCCGCTATCAATAACCTCTGTCCTTCGGAGCCAAGTGCCGGAAGATCGATCTGCGGCTTCTTGATCTCCGCCTTGGAAGACACGGAATAATTTTCGCATTACAGTCACTTGAAACTGCTTTTAATTCATATTTAAAGCTGCAACTGACTCTGCGGAGCTTTCTGCAAAAAGACTAGAGGCGCCTAATTAATAATAAGTTAGAAACGAAGGAAGGCACCAGCCGATTAATATTTAATACCGGCCTCTCAGTCTCTTTGAATATGGCTACTTTCGAGCTTGGATCGCCCAGCCCCTATCGTAAATCTGCAATGTATGGAGCGCGCAGAAGTGATTTAAAGTAATGATTTAAAATAATGATTTTCCCCGAAATCTAAAGCTAAATTATTTAGAGTTTTGCAGGCTTTCATACGTTTCTTTCTGACTCGACGGCGCATTTAATGGTAGAATCTGAAATCCTCGCCTGAGAGCCCCCAATCCATTTCGAAAAGATTGCGGGCGGTGGCTGTGTTAGCGGATCCCGCGTGAGCATCTATTTGCATATGAGGTGTGGTCCTTAGGGTAGGAATGACCAGACAGACCTAGATAGCCTTATGCTTCCCCTGGCCCTGTTTTCGTGGACTTCGGCTGGAACACCACAACTCTGGAGAGTGACAAGCCCCCATCTGTTTCTTAGCGTGTTTGGGGCGCCGCCGGGGGCAGGCCGTTCGTGGGGTTTTCGCCTCCCCGCCCTATTCTTAATAAGACCCAAATCCTGGCTCCCCGGAGCCACACAACGAAGAATTTTGGGATCCCTCAAGTCTCAGCCAAGGGGGTCAACCCTGATTTGGCGCCTCTTGAACGGCTATCCGGCAAGGGGAAGGTTCCTTCTGGCAGTTGGCCATTCTCGCTTTTTTGCGGGTTCTGCCCAAATGTTTTTCTCTCGGTGGTCTTCAGGAGTGAGTGAAAGCCCCACCATTCCGATAGTATTCCGAAATAACCCTATCCAGTCTGGAGCGCAAGGCTATCGAATTGGGAAGCCCCCTTCAAATGACGCCCGGCACCAATCCTGCACCTGAAGCGACAGGTGGTTTCTAGAGCAGTGGCGAGATTCGGGATTTAAGAGCATCTCTCTCACACACACGCGGGTCCCCTTTTCTCTCTGTCAGTAGGCTCTTAGAACAAAAAGCTCTCCCGTGATGCTGGCGTCCAGGCCATGGAGCCCATTTCCGGGGCTTTGGTCCGTTACTCCCACCGAGTCAGAGGGCGAAGGAGACGCTTCGTGGGCCGGAAGCTGAGGCGAGCAGTACTTTGTCCAGAGAGGCAGAATCGCAAAAGAGGAGATCGTGAAGGAGTGTTGGCTTTCGGGTTTTGGCTTTCGGTACTGATAACCAATATTTCTATGCTGCCTGCCGGCTTCCAAAGAAAGGCCCTGGCGGATTTGTTCTCTTTTGAATAAACGTATAATTCAAAGATTAAATCCAAATAATATAAGTGAATAGCTTTTTGCTGTCACTGGGTTACAATATTCTAAAACTGAAGTTTCAGTCACAGCTCTAATTTATGTAGTCACTTATATATTTTTTTTCAATCCCTCATGTGCATTACTAAAAACGATTTCAAGCAGAGGATGTTTCATTTGAAAAAAGAAAAGAAACAACAATCTGTAATCAATTAAATCCCATTACAATTTTAAAATCATTTTCAATATATATATAAAATCATACCATCTTGCAAGCTCTGAGATTTGTGATAATTCCAGATGAAACTGAAGGTTTTGGCTTAACCAAATGCCTGATTAAAACTTGCAGCCTGGAGCTTCTCTTACCAAAAGCCTACTTTGGGGGAAATGAAACTCAATGGGATAGTTAAGCATTATAGCCGTCACTAAAATGTAAAGTTTTACTATTCTTGATGGATCCCTACTGGTTTATCTTTTCCTTCCAAATCAACAAATGTATAGGTGTGTGCCAGCCATTCCTCAAGGTGAACTTGAAGTTTACCCAATCTTTTCTGAGTATTCAGGGCCAAAAGAAATAATATGATCAATTCAAGTCTAAAATTTCTTAAGTCATTGTACTGGTTGAAAATTGTGGCTTTCCCTGACAAGTATCAAAAGCCTCGGAGTAACCATTCTTGAGAGTTTCATAGATGTGGTGGTAGGGTTGAAAGGTTTTGGAATTGTAAAGAATGCTTCAGTTTACAAAATCACCTAATTCTGTCTAAGAGAACAGCCTAAGTTTTAATCAGCACTTTTAATTGGCTGTGAACACAGATGATAGAGCTGTTTTGACAAGAGGTAATTGCCACAGGCAGTCTATTTGGTTATGACATTTCTCCTTTGGTGAAAAACAAATCAGTTACGATCTTCTGATGTAAATTAGTCACAGCTGTGTCATACTGAGAATCCTACAGAAATTCTTGATGACAACCCTAAACATGGAGGTTTGCAACTTCTATGGTTCATGTTTTGAATGAAAAGCTCCACTCATTCATCTACTACCCTCAAAATTAATCTAAACTGAATTCCAAAAGAATTTCCTTTGGGTTTTGTCCATTAGGCACAGGATGATATGCTCCAAAGAAGTACAGTCCCAACACCACTTTACATCTTCCAAAAAAATGTCTCCAATCCATAAAAATAGGCACTTTGTCTCTCATCAGTTCTTGCCATCAGAACACTATGGCCTCGTTCATCCCACATCCATCTCTAGGAGCCATGTCTTCTGTATATCTTTCATTCTAAATATTTCTGCCTCCATGACCTGAATTGTCTAATTCCTAAGTACTCCATCTTTCACACATCCTACAAGAGTCACTGGCATTTCTAATCACATGGTTAAATGTTCTGTTTTGTAAAGCCAAGTTGTTCTTTGTCATCCATCACAAGAAAACTTTCCTTCTAAAAGACAGTCCTATTTTTTAAAAACTCAGTAAAACCTGGCTGTATCCCTAGAGGTTGGCTTAGTGCAGGTGATCTCTTTCTGATGTTCTGTGTTAAATGATTGCTCCCTCCTCAGACATCTATTTCATAGTATTTTATTGCTGCATTTTGTGCAGAAATAACTACTCAGTTACCCAGAGTTGTAATTGATTGGGGTGGGTAGGAATTATACTGTTAATATATTTCTGATCAGTTGAAATTGTTCTTATCTTGAGATAAGGGGTTTACACTTGGTCATTTCTTGAGTTGTATGCTATACTAACTTCACATTGTTTTCAATAAGTGTTATGATTTATTCACTAAAAACTATAGAGCATTTACTCTAAAGCACTAACAGATGTATAAATTAAAGTCACTCACAGTACTGAGTAGAATAATAATGTAAGATGTATTTAAAATCATAAAACAGTAACAACAATAATATCTTCATATTTGTTGTGGATTTTTCTTCAAAGGCCTTTTGAAAAAGCCAGATGTCAATTCAGAGGCCTTTGTCATTGTTCCCTGAGTAATGAACTCGGGGAAGTCAGGACTCTGACACTTCAGGTTCAGGTTCAAGAGACCCTTAAGTACATCATATCGGCACTTAGAAAGGTGAAGCTAGCTCTAAATTATTCCCTTGCTTATGGATAGTTCAAAGAATGCGACCTCCCCACCCCCCTTTGTTTCTCAGCTCACATGAGTCAATCAGTCAGGTTGTAGGTTCTCGCTCAACTTCCACAAGTGTCCCTTGAAATGACCTTGCTTCACACGCCGGCTGGTAGATGTTTTGGCTAGTTGGCTGAGGTGCCATATTCCTGAGAGCCACCACTCCCCCCATGCTCTGTCCCCTCCCCCTTGAATGGCAACCAAGAAATGAAGCAAAGTAAGCCTGGCTTCAGCTGACATTGTTTTGCAGGTTGACAGTAATGGATTAGGACTAAAGAGGCCAGATTCTGGTCCATTGTCCCCACAGAAGCTCCCTAGCCTAGATGGCCCAGGCCAGACTTGAGTGACAGAATGTGGGAAGCTGAGAAGAAGGACATTATTGTGGCTTAGTAGAGATGGCAGGGAAGGGTTTACCTTAGGCTTGGCTTCAGGTCACCAAATGCTTTGGGCTGGTCCTGATGCTTGTGTTCCTGGGGTTTCAGATTTAATGGATGAGCCATAGCTCAGGCTCAGTCACTTCTGGAACAGGAATGCCATTTGCAGAATATTGAGCAATGGGTATGTAAAATGCATAAATAAACATGCCATCTCCTTCAGAAAGATTATGAAGAGAGAGCTTTACAGGAAGGGGAATTATATTTCCGCAGAGCTCTGCCTGTATTTATGCAATTTTCTGGCCTTCACTTCGAGGGTGTGTGTTCATGTATGTGATTTATCTACACTGTTATTGTCAGTAGATAATCACTGCAGAGCAGCACTACTGTGTGGTTTCTACTCTTTCTGAGTAGGCATGTATTTTATTAATGGTCCATCACGCCATTTCTGAAAAGTAAAATTTATTGGCATATTCATGAGAAAATCTTTTTCAAAAGACTAGGCATGAGGAACTGAGCCCAGTTCCCCTCTTCCTTGCTGGGGAGCCTGAACAGGTTATTTAAGGTGGGGGGGAGAGACAAAGGTCGAAGTCTGCGGGGAGGGGATAGCCTGAGAAGGAACCGGAAGGGAAGGCAAGTAGCGGGGTTGGAAGGTCGCTGCCAGGTTTGACTCCAGCCGGGGCGCAATAAAAGTTTTACAAATAAATACATAAAAAATAAAACGTGTGTATTTATTCAACTTGTTACGATTCCGAGGACTTGGGACGCGTCTTGGGCTTCTCACGACCTGGCCCGATCCGCAGAGTCGTTGGCCAGACCGAACCGGAGCGAAGCAAGGCCGGGCGGGAAAACGCTATCACGAGCGAAGGGCTGTTCTGCGTGGACCCCCTTCTGCCTCGGCTCCCACTTGCTCACCCCGGCCGCGCCCACCTCCTGCCCCACGCGGAACCGCAAGCGAAGCGGACCAGGGGCCCAAGGCGAGCTTGCGGCTCCCGGGGGCACCGCTGGCTTGCTCGGTAGCGACCGCCGAAGCGCCCCAAATCCGTCCCGTGCTTTAGAACGCAGGTGCCGGCCGAGCTCCGTCCCCGCCGGGCTCTTCCCGAGAGAGGCGGAGGGCCAGGCGGCCGCTCGGCCCCAACCCCACAAAGCTTCGGCTGTGGAGAGCGGAGTGGAGGCGGCCTCGCGCGCTCCCTCGCTGCCGACAGGCGAGCGAGGCTGAAAGGGAGGCGGGGGCGAGGGAGGCTCAGCGCGCATGCCCGCAGGCGCCAGCCTCGCCTGCTGCAGCCGTGGGTTTCGTGTCCAAAGTGTCGCAGAAAGAGCGCGGCGCCTGAGGCGAGGAGGGCCAGGCAGGCGTAGGGGCCCACGCCGGGGACTGTTTTAGGACGGCCGCGGGCCTCCGGCGAAGGGCCAGGCCGGCCACGTGGGTTGCGTCGCGCCTCTTCAGGAGGGAGAGTTCTCCCCCCCGGGTTTGCGCCTTGCCAAGTCCCGGCTCCTGCTTGGCTTTGGGCGACGGAACGGTGCGCGTCCTCGGCCCTGATGCCTGGGCGGCCCACGCGCCGGTCCGCCCGGAGGGGTCATTGGCGTTGGCGCATCTCTGCAAGCTACGGGGATTCAGTCGTGGGACAGCGGGGACCGCGGCCGAGCAACTGAGCGCCAGCCCTCAGGACCGGGCGGCGGCGGGCATGCAACCGGGCGGCGGCCATCGCTTAGCTCCCCCAGCAGGCACCATGGCCATGGCCTCCCTCCTGCTTGGCGGCGGGGGGGCATACCACGCGCATCCCCGGAGCTCCGCGGAATCCCCGCTGGTCGGGCCGCTGCACCCCGCGCCAACTGGGAGCTGCCAGAGTCCCGCCGAGCTGACCGGGAGCAGCAGCTACACTACTCTGACGCCCCTGCAGCCGCCCTTCTCCACCGTTTCGGGCAAGTTTCCTCACCATCCCCAGTCACAGCCACACGCGCATCACCGGCTGGCGGGCAACTTTACTCTCTTGCCCGACAATCCGTACCCCTCGCCGTACCTCAAGGAAGTGGCCGGCCTGGGGCAGACCCTCTCCCCGCTGGGCGGACTCCACAACCCCCAGCAAGGACTGTCGCATTATGCCCCCGCCGGAGTCGCCATGCCGGCCGAGAAAATGCTCACTCCCAGCGGCTTCGAAGCCCAGCACCCACCCCTCTTAGCCCGGCCGGGCGACCAGCATCTTACCCCGACTACAGCCGGCCTAATTCCGCTTGGCGGGACCCCCCACCAACCTCATAGACACCTGGGCACCCAAGGGCAGATCCAGGCCTCCTCCAGGGAGCCTAAATCCGCCGCTGCCTCGCAAGGGAGCGTCGGGAATCACTTGGGACAGCTGCAAGAGATCAACACCAAGGACGTGGCCCAGCGGATCACCACCGAGCTGAAGCGCTACAGCATCCCGCAGGCCATCTTCGCCCAGAGGGTCCTCTGCCGCTCGCAGGGAACGCTTTCCGACCTGTTGAGGAATCCTAAGCCCTGGAGCAAGCTCAAATCCGGGCGAGAGACCTTTCGCAGGATGTGGAAGTGGCTGCAAGAGCCCGAATTCCAGCGGATGTCTGCGCTCCGATTGGCAGGTGAGGGGCAGCGATATGGGCACAGGATGAGGGACAAGACCGATCTTCCCGGATCCCATTGTAGAACCCTCGCAAAGGAGGCCACACTCTCTCACCTGCGCCCGATGAGGGGAAGAGGGGACGGGAGGTTCTGGCTTTCAGGGACCAGCGGGACTAAGTCAGTCCTGTGCAGGCGGGCCCGCCTACGAAGTCCCCTCCCTTATCCTGCCCGGTGTCAGGGACGCCCTGAAATTCCCGGCCTCGCTGCAGACGTCGCTTTGGTGTTCCTGGCAGTGTAGGGCTGCCTCTCCTTGCACACTAACCCAGCCTCCAGACTGAATGCTGCCGGTGCCTTTCTGAAGCGTTTCCAGACAAACTGGTGGGAGTTGGCTTGCAACTTGACCCCCCAGTCAAATCCGGAACCGCTTGGTTAGAACTCTTCTAATTTTCCCGGGAAGGACAAAAGCCCTTCACTAATGGTTGTGGGTCGCCTCCGGGGGGCCTGGGTGGGTGGGCTGGCCGCGGAAAGGCTATACACGCACCTGAAAAGTCCTGTGCTTTGTAGGAGCGGAAAAATAGGAGGGGGGGGGAGATTTGCCCTGTGAGTGAGGGTCTTGAGTGAAGCTTTGTGAGGCTCAGGTCCTTTCCCCGCCCAGAGGCAATTGGCGGGATCCAGACGTTGGTGGAACGCCTTTCCTCGAGGCAATGTGCTCAGCG
Source organism: Bungarus multicinctus (assembly GCA_023653725.1). Taxonomy (NCBI): domain Eukaryota; kingdom Metazoa; phylum Chordata; class Lepidosauria; order Squamata; family Elapidae; genus Bungarus; species Bungarus multicinctus. The sequence continues at coordinate 23,011,594 of CM042843.1, forward strand.
GCGGGTTCCTGCAGCTGGATTCTATTTCTCAAGTAGGGCAGTGAAAGACTGGCTGGCCGGGATATTTTCCTGGCTGACCCGCTAACCCAGAGGCCACCCGGCACCTTCTTTTCCCGTTCGGGAGTTGGCCGACTTTGCTTGGAAAGCGGGGCGTGGCGGCGGGCCGGAGTAGGCAAGAGGTTTTCCTGCTCTTGGGGCGGGAAGACGGCTTGCCCCTTATCGGCGTGGAGAGCAACTCTCCCTTCCCGAGAGCAAAGGAAGATGAGCCGATCCCTGCACGCAATCAGAGAGATCCCGGGGCTGCTCTAAGTCGGCCCTCCTCGGCCAGGAGTTCCTCTGCTCTTGCTGAGACTCTCTCTTTTTCGGCTGTTCCTGCTGCTGCTGCTCGAAATCCCAGTTGGAGTTCGGTCCACAGAGAAGCATCGAAAAAAGCCACACAAGGGCGCTTCGCTGCAGGTCTCGGGTGAAGAGAGCGGCTACTGGGGTGTGGGGAAGGCCCAATGTCGCTGGAGGGCAACTTTCCAAAGGGACGCGCCGGCGAGGATAGACCTCCTCCAGCCCTTGTTAGTTGGAGGGGAACATGGAAGCCCTGAAGCGCTCTCTCGTTGCCTGTCTGCTGTGGCGAATGGCAGAGAACGGAAAACGGCGCCCCGGGAAAGGCCCTCAGGAAATGGCGACCGGCTAGCTTCTTCTAAAGAAGCCCGCGCCGCCTTTTTCTCGGGTGGTGCCCAAATGTTCCAGAAACAAGCCTTTCGCGCCCAAGTGGTTGCAATGTCTTTGGGGTGAAAAGACGGAGAAGCGTTTGCCAAGGGAGGCCGCGGGGCATAAGAGTCCTGTTTTCTCCTGTGCTTTCTGCAGGGTTCTCAGCACAGTGCTGGGGCGGGAACCCCCGCGGAACAGCAGCGTGGATATCGTGCGTATTCAAACAGAGGTTTTTTTCTTAGAATTAATTGCAGCTTCGCGAGATTTATTGAGTGCGTTTCTACTGCGTTCATCTGGAGCGGTGGCAACTCCTGCAAGTGAAGGTGCGTCCGAGGGCGTTTCGCGGTTCTCCGTCCTCTTTGGCTGGCTCGTCAAGTCCGGAATTTAGTAGAGCTTGGGTCTCCTACTTTAAACCCGTCGCCACTGCTAATTTCTTGGCCAAATTTGTTCTTAGAAAAGGCAACCAGGATTGTCTTGTATTCGATCCTATGAACAGCTACTTAGAGCTATCCCTCTGGAACTCACTAGGTAAAGTCAGATAAATATCTCTAGTCAAGAATCCCTAAAATGTATTTCCTCTACATTCCATAAGTCTTTAGTACTCAAAAACTTAATGTCTTCTTACCTGAGAAAATTATGTAAGAAACAAATATCAAGTAAATTATACTTTTATTTTCTTGTATTAATTCTAACTTATTCTAATTATCAGTATTAGTATTTATTAGAAGCTAAATTTATATCCTGCCTTTTATGCGGGAGCTCAGCTGGGTTTTCATTTTGTTCCATAATAACCATCCTGTCTGGCAGGCTAAGTTAGGGGAAAGGACTTTCAAAATTACAATGTCCCTGGCTTGGGGGCTATTTGAACCTGGGTCTTCCTGCTCTTAAATCCATTATATGTGACACCACTTAGCCCCACTGAGCTAAATAAAGCAGCTTTCTATAAAAGAGAGTGTTCATTTGAGAACCAGTCCTGCATAGTGCTGTGTAATTGTTTCCCAGGATCAGGAGACACCTTGAAAACAAAGGCACTTATTTTCTTGGCTTCAGGACTTGTTCAAACCTTGATGGAGAAACCTTGAGTCAATACGCATGGACTGAGGCCCTCTCTCACTTTAGGTTGCTGAGGGGCCTCATTGCAGGATCCTAACCCAGCCCAAGAGATAAGCATGTTCACATTCTGGTAAGAGGGAAGCTTGCTGAGAATGGGCTCCAACATGAGTCTGAAAGAAAATCTCGGAAGAGTAAACCTTTGGTTTCAATGATTGACCCAGACTGCATCCTGCAAGGTATCCAACACACATATATTTGCCTTCATTTATAAACCATTTCTGCTGCTCTTTCTTTCCTTTTCCAAGAAACAACAACCCTTTCCCCACGCCCTGAATGTCATGGATTCAGTATGGAGCATAGCATTGAGGGGAAAATTGCCAGCTCTTTATTCAATCTGCTTTACACGAAAGAGGGACCCAGACAATAAAAAAGCAAAGTTTTTTTTATAGAGGGCGAAAGCTGCAAGGTGGAGGATCCCAGGGATCTGACTGGCTGGTCAGGGTGGACAGCTGTATACATTAATCTATGTATCTGGGTTTATTCCTATTGTTAGGCAAAATGGACCTTTCAGGAGGGCAGGAGAGCTGGGGAAGCCCTTGTGAAGGAGATGGAGGGTGTCGGGTGATGGAAGATTAGGGTTTCTGAGCTTGTTACTATATTGCAAGCACTTCCTAGGGCTGCCTTTGGGTATGGAGGCTTTTACTCTTTGGTTTAGGTTGGATCGCAGGGGAGTTTCAGCTGTGGCAGGGATGGACAATTTGGACCTAATGGGATTAAGCCAAGAGAGGACTGGGCTTGACCTTGGTCATATCCAAAAGAGGAAACTTGTTGGTGCCCTCTCCATTGCATTTGTTAGGTTTATTTTCTCCACTAGACTATCCACCTCTCTCTGTCTGAAGGGAACCGTGTTTGTTGACCCATAACTAATCTCCTCCGTTTTGCCTCTGTTGCATCTCTTCTGAATCATTGCTGTGATCATGCCAGTCATATCTACAAAGTGATATGACTGTCACCTCTTTTCAGCACATCATGAGCCAGCAGGGATGGTGGCTCCTGTATGACTGAGCTTCTCAGGTTGGTTGGGCTGCCCCTCTTGTGTGACTTCCTTGGGCAGTTCAATAATAAAAGGAAATAAAGAAATGGCCTTAAGAAGAACCTGCAACAAATGTAATTGCCGAGGGGAAAAGGAGAGACCCTAAGACCCTGCCAGGAGGGTGTACCTAGCTAGGTCCTCATTGAAGATGTTCAAAGGCTGTGGGTATTCATGTATCAGAGATGGTTTGACAGCGGTCTCTACCAATGCTTGTCTGCCCATCCTCTGGAGATGCCTTGGAGTATAGAGGTGCATTTCAGGACTCCTTAGGAAGTACTGGATGAGGCTGTTGTGAGACTGACTCCTCCACCTCTGAGAGAAAAGGCAAGGCCAAAGCCTCACTGACTCAAGACAGCATGCCCATTTGTGGACACAGGCCCCTAATAGAGGTGTAGGATGTTCCTAATGAACAGGCCACCTCTAGAGAAATGACTTGCTTGGGAAGGAGCTATGCTATTCGCCACAGGATCTTCTTCCTCCAGAGGATTTGATGGCTTGCAGCTGGTGCCCTGACAGCTCTTGTTTAGATTTCAGTGCTGAATTCTGTGGAGGAAGAGACTGGGTGCCCACTCTTGCTATGGCCACTCATCCCTCTCTCTGATTTCTAAGTAAAATAAAGCTTTTTATTGGGGAAATGCTTATTGCTGCTTTTCCTGGCATTAACATTGTGGTCATTTCACTAGCACGGACCAGTGCAGACATCAAAAATCGCTTGAATTGTGAAATTTTCAGCCCCAGTTCACTGGCCAGGCACCATAATAAAAGCTTTTCCAAAACTCATCTTTAGACTCTTGCGTTCCTTTCTCATAATGAGAAATGAAGTGCCATCTAGCGGTTGCAAGAAATATGGAAAATTGAGAGCCCACTTTATTTAACCTAACGGTAGTTGCTTCACTTAATTCTATAAAAAGTGAGAAATATTGTACATCAATACATTTATATTAGGATTATATTCTGACCAGGGCCATGGTGCATGTCACTGTGGTTAATATTATTGGCATGTAGATATAGTTGTGGCAAAAAATAGAATTGAATTCACATTTCCCTTTTTTCAAAATGTGGAGATGGCTATTGACTAGAATCTTTAAAAATTACTTTGGAATATCAGATTTTCCTAAGGAATTCACATTAGATCAGATTGATGGTTCATTTCAAAGGCAAATGGTGTACTCATAATAAAGTCATCTGTCACCCATAGGAAATGACATATGTCCTTTAAGAGGAGGCATGAATTCTGTACAATTGTTTTCAGAGAATCTGGCCATAAGTATGTTTTTTAAACAATATTGACTGCTGAGCTTTGTTGCTGCTGCCAGGAACAGATAATTCTTGCCTTTTTCCATAGGGCATAAACATGTCCTTAAAAGTAGGAAATGGTGCCACAGAATTTAACAGAATAACCGAGTAGGGACCTTGGAGGTCTTCTACTTCAGCCCTCTGCTCAAATAGATCCTCTAACATTTCAAACAAATGGCTGACAAATCTCTTTTTAAAAGCCTCCAGTGATGGAGCCTCCAACTTCTGAAGGCAAGCCATTCCACTGATTTATTGTTCTATCTATCTGGTTGTATATCTGGTTGTGTTTGTCTGTTGACTTTCACTTCTCTCTTAATGAACTGACACAGATGTAAAATGTATGGTTCTCAGTGTGAGATGTGGGATTGGAACCCAACCCTAAACAAAGCATAACGTCCCTGCACCTCCCTACGCAGGCATCTCGTCTGTGGTCAGGAGATAGCCTGGCAGGGCCCCTGTAGTAAAACGGGCAAGAAATATACACTTCATGCAATCAGCACAGTTTAACTATTAATGCAGTCTCGATTCAAAGAGTCCTATCAAACTTTTTAGAGTGTCCTGGGAGCCAGAGACCAGGTGGTCTCTCCCTGACAATGGTTTTGGCTCTAATTTTGAAAGAAGAGACCTGACCTTTCTTAAGAATAGGAACTATTCAGAGGGATCCAGAATGTCCCAGGGCTTCAGCCCTCCATTCTTATCTCCTACCAGCCCAACTTTGAAACACCTGAGGACTAATTCAGGATTTTCTTCATGGTTTCCTGAATCTGAAGATTGATGTCAGGTCTTACTGAATTAATTTTAGTGGAAAATTAGTGCTAAACAGTGGAAAATATACGCACATTTTAAACTTGTAATATTTGTGTGATTTTTGGTTTTACTAAGAAAACTACTGCTTGAAATAATCTCACAAAATGGGGTTCAGTGTAACTGCCTTGTTTTTGTCTGTGTCACTGCAGCCCTTTTTAATCCATTTTCCCACACTTAATCTGTCCATCCTAACAGCTGTAGCCATTTAATTCACAGTCACTTACATCCTAAAAACCTTAGAAATTAGTAATATATGCCTATCTGATGAAAAATGAATTCCACTGAACTCCAATGGTTTTTCTGGTGTCTTTTATTCTGCTTTAAAAATGCAGCCTTTCTTGATTAAAACCCTTTTATTAGATAATAAATTGTTATACAAAAAGAACTCTTTTTTATTTAGCCCAAGTCTGAAAGTGATTTCTTCATCATATTGCAGCTTGCAAACGGAAGGAGCAAGACCAAGGGAAAGATGGAGGAAATGCACTCAAAAAACCCAGACTGGTTTTTACTGATGTCCAGCGCCGAACTCTCTATGCAATATTCAAGGAAAATAAACGTCCTTCCAAAGAATTACAGATCACCATTTCCCATCAGTTGGGGCTGGAGCTGAGCACCGTTAGCAATTTCTTCATGAATGCACGACGGAGGAGCCTGGATAAATGGCAAGATGAGGGCTGTGCCGACTCAGGCAGTTCATCCTCTTCTTCTAGCACTTGTACCAAAGCTTAAAGGAAGGGCTGCAAATTTAGCCTTGGTGGAAGAGCTTTAAAACCACCAGAGTTGCTGGGAGTTGGGTGGTATATATATTTAATAAATTATTATTAATAATAATATTATAACAAATGATCAGGACCTCAAGAAAGTAGGTTTATATTTAACTCATTATTTATAAGTCCAAAGAAACCAAAGACTTATTTCATCTGTTTTGAATTTGCTCTAAGTAACAAATTTTCACAGAATGACTTGCAAAACAAAATGGTTAGAAGGAAATAGAAGTAGAAAGCTGATTTTTACACTTTCATTCTTGCAAAGACTGATATACAGTCTTTGATCATCTAATGTTGGAACATGGTGATAATTTGTTATCAAAATACATGTCCTCAGATATGGCTCCTCATGTCCATGGCAAAATCACGGAGATAAACATTTAGCAGATGCAACAGTAGCAAGGAAGTTTTCAAGGGCAATTAGAAGCCTAAAGCAGCATATTATTAATGTTCATTTTAACAATATGGTTTCTGTTGATAATATGCCCGTATTAACTCTCAATACAAGTTGAAAGAAGGTAAAGACATTTTGACTTTTATGCAAACCAGTTACATTCTCTTTGTTTACTTAATAATAGAGCTATTCTTTACCTTTTTTCAATCTACGGTTTCCTTCCAAAAGGATCAAAATAGTACCAAAGAACACATTTAATATACAGCTGGTAATTTTTGTGATTAGTATTTCAAAGCTATTTTTACATTCAATTCTATGCAGAGTTTAGGATAAACTAATTAATGGTAGCAACACACAAGAAAGACTTCTATTCTCACTGTGAAAATATTTTTCATTTATTTCCAGAAGCGATTGCAGCATTTAGTTCACACCCATGTGAAGTTGTGGTTGTCTTTCTGCATCTCAGACAATCTTTTTTATATTTAATCTTCTGCAGAAATACGTTTTAGTCCAGCTCTCAAATACTGTCCATTTTATATGCATGCTCTCATTTATATAGTTTAGTGCCCATAATATTGGAATTATTTAAAATGCCAAATCCTGGAACACAAGCAGCAAACCGACAAGAAATGGTCTGGAGCTCATGCAAGATATTTACTTACTTATTTACTTATTATTTATTTATTTATTTATATTTTATTTTACTTTCTTACTTACTTATTTAACTATTAATTTCCCCAGTAATTAAAACTAGATATGATTAGGATATGATCCGCGCTATAATCACAGAAATGAAGAAAATGATTATCACTTCCCTGGAGAAGACCACATAAAGAAGTCTTCGGCATGGCATCTTGGACAAGGACCCAGCAACAAAGGAACAGGAGAACTCCAGCCCAGCGATCCAAGAAGACTAGTTTAATCTGTCTCCATAAGGCTAAGATAAAGAAGATGGCTGTACAATATGGTTTTACTCCTAAGATGCAGTGATGATATGATGACTTCATAACCGTCTGTTCTCATGCCCACTAAATGATCTGTCTGTTAGGGGCATGTTCCCAAGGAAGGCAACTGTGACTTTGTTTGCATCGCATTTCTTACACAGAAAGTCATACAGATGACAATCTCTATCGCTCTATTGGAACATGCTGAAATTTGAGTACAGAGGTAACTTACTTATCTAGTCAGCAGAAAATTATCACATAAAAATTAACACTGACATTCTTCATTCATTTCTGCATTCATTCTTTCTCAGTTTGTTATAAGCTAACTCAGCAGGCTGTTGCTGACTTTATAGTGGAACTATGCTATGGTCCAGTGGTGTGCCACATAAGCGATCCTCTCAAGTGGGATGGTTTCATCCTTAACTTCCAAACATCTCAAATAACCTGTGGAATATTTGGGAAGTTGGGGTGAATATCTATTAGTTCCATGTGACTAGAAAACTGGTAAAATAGTTTGTAACTGAACTTTAAAAAGGCACAGGGAAAATAGGAAACTCAGGAATATTTTTTTTATAAGATTGCAACAAGCAACCCTTTATTTACAGTGCAAGATTGATAGCTATTGTGGCATTATAGTGCTCATGGCAAATATAGGTCAAAAAGAAACGGGGAAGTAAGGGAATGGTTTTGTCTGCATAAATGTACATTATGGTATTTAAGTTTGTATATACAGATAGTCCTTGAAGTCTTTAGAGATTCTCAGTCATCCAGGTCACCGTTGTCCCAAAGCACCAAGATAACCCTTGACTTACAGCCATTCATTTAGTGACATTCAAAGTTACAGTGGCACTGAAAAATGTGACACGATTGGTTTTTCACACTTGTGACCACCATTGCAGCCCCATGGTCACATGATTAAAACTTGGGCACTTGGAAACTGGCATGTACTTACGACACTTGCACTGTCCCAGGGTCACGTCGCCACCATTTATAACCTTCCCTGCTGGCTTCCAACAAGCAAAGTCAACGAGGAAAGCCAGATTTGATTAACAATTGCAGTGATTCACTTACCAACTGTGGCAAAAAGGTCACAACACGGGACACAACTTATTTAACAACTGGCTTGCTTAGCAATGGAAATGTTGGGCTCCATCGTACTCATAAGTGGAACGCTACCTGTATACACTTAGTTTCATTTTTTGCACAGGAAGGAAAGCAACTGACCATTTTCCTGAACCAAAAGCCAGATGGCCGTAGGGGGGTTGTTCAGAGAGAGAGAGAGACCAAGGCAGACTTCAGTTCCGACAAATCTTATAAGGTGTCGCCAACATGTCTAAGTACAGAAAAGAATTCTGCTCTTTGTGAAAGTAAGCATTGGCAGGGACCCGATGGCCTCCCTGCCCATTATAAAATATCTAAACCAGTTAGTTGATATCAGTTATAATGTTAAACCAACTTATGGCTTTGGATAGAAGGAGAAAGGGCAAGAAGGTGATTTTTGACTTTACACTGCAGGGTTTTCTACAATTGCTGTAGAACACGAAGCTTCTTTGTTTTTATGGAGCATATTTGCTGACTTCCTTATATGTGGATCAGATGTCACCTTCCAGCAAAGGCCGAGCTCTCGCTTGAGGTTTCATGGTAGAAGACAAGGAAATCAATATCTATATTACGTAAAGAAGAAAATCTGCAAAGCCCGATCCTGATTGTGACCCTGCATTTTCTTCTTCAGAAGAGTTGCTATCCAGAGCTGCTTCCCTGCAGACCTCTACTCGTGCCTATGCATCCCCACCGGGGGAGGACATCCTTTTCAGAAGGTAGGGGTCGTGCTTGCATTTTGTACAATAAAAGTGGCTTGGAAGGCTACAGAATCAGGGTCAAGAGCACCTTGGGTAATTTTGCCCCGTACAATTTCGCCTGGCACAAACTGTTCTGTGCCACTACCTTTGCTGAAGAAGGGCTATTTTGCCTGTGCCCGAAGCTGGTATAATAACCGTGGGCCCAATTTTTCTTGCTTTTCTTCCTTGAGAAACCAATCAACCTTTATCAAGCAAAGAGAATGTAATGGCACATTTCTATCTATTGTATTGTTCTATTCAGGCAAAGTCAGTATGCAGATTTTCCTTTCAAAATTCTATTATATGATGTGGTTGATTTTACAATAAGCACCATAACTTGTCTGGAAGAAGCAAAATCAAGATACTTACGCCTGTAGTAGAAGAGGAGGAGGAGGAAGAGGAGGAGAAAAGGAGGGGGAGGTGGTTACCCCATGCTATTTATCATGTAAAACAGAGATGCTACCTCATTCCATTTTCCATGGGTGATTTTAATTATACTGATGAATACCAAAGATTTTTTTCACACATGGCCTGCATCTTAAAAAGGAACTTGTGCTTGCATTTTCTATCTATAATTACTTTCCTAACTGTACAACGGTAACATGTTTACAACACTATTCCTCCAATAACAGAACAATAAAACTCTGTGAGAACATCTGCAAATCACATTAAACTGGACGAGTGCCTTGCTTGAACCAAAGGATTAAACCACTTTTGACCTCTTTAGACCTTACTGTATAGATAATCTCTGAATACCTCAGCCTAATGGAATGGGCATGGAAAATCAAAGGAATACTTCTTCACAATGGTGCTTTTTCCCAAGTTGACATACCATTCAACTTTCCTTGCTAGCAAAGGAAAAGAGTTTTGCTTTGCTTTCCGGTTCTTTGCCAGCAGCCCAAAGGTTCTTTGCAAATGGTTTGAATCCTCTGAATAGGCAGACCATGCATTACTTTGAGTATTTACTCTAAATACCTCATTGTATTAA